>PVJL010000562.1:0-136737 GCA_004026885.1 Lyroderma lyra | reverse complement strand
TTGAAATGTGTCATTTAGAGCTGTTGTTTCCTTATTTATTTTCTGTTTGGATGATCTGGCCATGGCTGTTAGCGGGGTGTTTAAGTCTCCCACAATGATTGTGTGTTCATCAGTTTCTCCTTTCAAATCTGTTAGTAGTTTCTTTGTATATTTTGGTGCATCCTGGTTGGGAGCATATATATTAATTAGTGTCAAGTCTTCTTGTTGTTGTATTGTGCCTTTTATCATTATGTAATATCCATCCTTGTCTTTTACTGTCTTTTTTAACCTGAAGTTTATTTCATTAGATATCATTATGGCAACTCCTGCTTTTCTCTGGTAACCATTTGTTTGCAGTATTTTTTCCCACCCTTTCACTCTGAGTCTGTGTTTGTCCTTATGGCTGAGGTGTGTTTCTTGAAGACAGCATATGTATGGGTTCTGTTTTTCAATCCAGTCTGCTACTCTTTGTCTTTTTATTGATGAGTTCAGTCCATTAAAATTTAGAGTGATGATCGATATGTGAGGATTTCCTGTGGCCATTACTTATTTCTTTGTTTGTTTTTGTTTTATTTTTGTTTCTTTCTTGTTGCCCCAAGTTTATTCCATTTTTCCTGATGTTTTGTTTCAGGTCAAAGAGCCTCCTTCGGTATTTCTTGGAGTGCTGGCCTCGTGCTGGCAAATTCCCTCAGCTTCTGTTTGTCTGAGAAGGTCTTTATTCCACCTTCATATCTGAAAGATAATTTTGCTGGATAATTTATTCTTGGCTGTAAGTTCCTCTCTTTTAATTTTTGAATATCGGATTCTACTCCCTCCTGGCTTGCAGAGTTTCTGCTGAGAAATCTGATGCCAGTCTGATGAGTTTTCCTCTAAAGGTTATAGTTCCTTTTTCCCTGGCAGCCTTGAGAATTGTCTCTTTGCCTTTAGTTTTGGACATTTTTAGTACCATGTGTCTTGGAGAAGATCTGTTAGGGTCCAGGTATCTAGGAGACTTGTTTTCTTCTTGAACTTGGGGTTCCAGATCTTTCCCTAGGTTTGGAAAGTTCTCATCTACTATTTGTTTGTGTATTTTCTCTGTAGAATGCTCTACCCCTTCTTCTATTTGTATTATCCTGATGTTGTTTTGTCTCATGGAGTCAGATGGTTCTTGTAGAGTTCTTTCAATCTCTTTGGTTCTATATTCCCTCTCTTCCTCTTTCTGAGCTGTTTCCATGTTCTGATCTTCAATATCTTTTCTCCATCTGGTTGGTCCTGTTTCCTGTGGCAGTTATTTCACTTCTCACTTCTTTTATTGTATTATTTATCTCTTGCATTTCCATCTCAATCTTCCTTATGTTTTGAATTTCTTTGTTAAATTGTTCCTTTTGTTCATAAAGTTCCTTTTTTATATCATTCATGTCCCTTTTTATGTTGTTTATGTCAGCCATGGTGCTCTGCCAATATGTTTTCATTTCTCTCACAGCCTTTAGAATGGCTACTTTAAATTCTCTGTCACTTAATTCGGAAACTTCTAGGACTAAGAAGCTGTCTTGATAAATGTCCTGTTCTTTCTGAGGAGTTTTAGTTTTTAAGGAATTCATCCTGTCTGCTGGGTTCTTCCTCTTTGACATGAGGGCGTCATGTTCAGTAGTGCCCAGGAGCCCAGATTGGTACTTTTGTGGTGTCTTGCTGTAGGGCAGATACGAGGTGGTACGGGGGGGGCAAGTTTTGGGAGAAAGTGGGGTTGTTTATTTATTATTTTTGGTCTCCTGCTATGTTTGGAGGTGGTGCACATCTATCATGGTCCCTCTGCTTCCTGTAGTTAGTTAGTTGGTTGGGAAGGTTGTAGGAAAGGGGAGAGGCCAACAAAAGGTACACCGGGGCAGCTCCACCTTCTGCCCTATGCTGGGGAAGCTGGGTGATGTGGGCCAAGGCTGCTCCTGCTGGCTGGGGCGAATGCTATCAAATCCGCCTTTCTTCCCGGGCCTGCTTCCAGGGTCAAATGTTGGGGCAGAGTCTGCGGGCTCGCACTGCTTTTAGGACCCAGGGGCATGTGAACAGGCATGCACAGAAGTTTAAAGCTGTGGGTCTGACCCTGCTGTAGGAAGGCAGCTGGCCCGCCTCTGCATCGGGCCTAGAATGGGAGCCGCAGCCCTGCGTAGGAGCCGCGCACGCTGTGCCAGCAACTGGCCCGCCTCCGCAGTGGGCCACGAAGGGAGCCATAACCCCGTGCAGGAGCTGTGCATGCCACGCCAGAAGCCGGTCTGCCTCCACAGTGGGCCAGAACCGAAGCCGCAGCCCTGAGTAGGGGCTGTGCGCTGTCCGCGTGGCAGCCGGCCCACTTCCGCAGTGTAGCGGGCCAGAATGGGAGCCGCAGCCCCATCTGTGTAGGGACTGTGTGCTGCTGCACGGCAGCCGGCTCACCCTCGCAGCGGGCGGGGACCAGGAACTGCAGCCCTGTGCAGGAGCCGCGCGCCTGCGCTGTGGGTCCCTAGGGAGCCTAGAGCCAAGATGTCGTCTTTGCAGTTCAGAGTCCTTGCTCAGCCCTGCGACCACTCAAGAGTTCCAGAGGCTGGCTCCCAAGGTCTGTCCCCAACTCGCTGCTCCAAATTCCAGCTCCTCAGCCCAGTTCCCCAACGGACTCCCACTGTTCTGCCGCTTTGCTAGGACTTTTTCTCTTGTCGCCTCTTGGCTTCTCCCCTCCCATGCACTACAGTCAGCCGCGATCGGGTCCTGTTGCGATCTGTCTCTGCTCCCTCCCCTCTCTCCCGCTCGCCCCTTTCTCTCCAAACCTTAGGTGTTTACTTGCAATGCGTCGATGTCTCAGCTGCCGTTTTTTGTCACCTAGGGTCCTCTTTCTTGGCTCCTGGGTGGCCATTCAATTGTGTTTTCTGGGAGAGGCTTTAGCGACCTCCTCTCCAGTCGCCATCTTGTCCTCCTCTCCCATTGTAGTTCTCTTATACCTACACCTTTATATTTTGTGTTTGTTTTTGTGTTTGTTTGTTTTTTTTTGTATTGAATTTCTTTTAGCTAAAATTGTGTTTTTGTTCTATAATATATTTAAAGGAATATAAGCAATTACAATGGACTCAAATTGACTTAAACTGCCTATCTGAGAATGCATTAGATTTCTATTTCTTGTCAATCTTATTAGAAAATACTTTTCAGTAATTTAAGCACTGAAAATTAGTAATGAATTATTTGAATGTGTGCTAAAAAAACCAAAGCCCTGCTCTACCCTAATTAGATACGTCTATTCTTTAGTAAACTGAATTATAGATATATTTTGAGGAACTTTAAAATCAAAATGAGGTGATTGAAATGCATGTCATCCAATGTTATTTTAATATAATTTTTTAATATTTTAGCTTCTATATTTTTAATCCATTAAGAGTAATGATTTTTGTATTCTAAACATTATTTTTGTAAGGTCTTTTTGATTTTACCATCTTATTTCTTCTTTTACTCAAATGTTCTTTCTATTTATTTTACTTTTCTAATTCTACCTGTCATCATTCTACACATTCTTCAAGCTCTACTTCATAATTCCACGTTCTCCACAGACATCACTGGCTCCTACTCTCTCTACATTATTTCAGTTCCTATGATTAAAAAAATATATATATTTTTCCAGACAGCATATATAAATTCCTATATTTTTCATATTACATGGCTAGATACTTTGCAGACAGCCCTTGTATGCACACACACATACAAGGTTGGACAATTAATTTCACAAATTCATCCTAGAAAAAGTGCTCATTATCAGATATCACTATGGTCACCTTTAGAGTACTCCCCTTGGAAGATATGTACCAACACCAGCATCTACTCCACCCTTCAAAGCAATTTTGGAACCCTTCTTCTGGAATAGCTATCAGAGATGTCATTATTCCCAAAATCTGACAATTAAGTTTGCAGACTTGCCATGGTGCACTTATACTGGCAGCATTGCACAAACAACTCGGTAAGGTGTCATCTGGATTTCTTATTTTTCTTCAAGCCATGATCCTGGAGTTAAAATGACCATAATGGCTTCCCAACTCACATAATTTGGCCCCTTCTTTGGAATGACTGAATAGCTAGGGTAGGTTAGATTATCTTTATCTCTATCATTTCTCTCTCTCTCTCTTTATCTCTTTCTCCATCTCTGTCATCTTTCTTTATCTTTATCTCTCTCCAGGCTTTTTATATCTTACATTGTTAAGTTGTTCCTTACAGCATGATGATATCACCCTAGCAAGAGCACACACAAAGAGATGGGCTTCCCCCATAATTAACATTTCAAAAAACTAGATGAATCTGCAATAATTTTTATGACCTAATCTCAAAAAATTTGGATGCACCTGTAATGATTCCTATCTCCTATCCTCAAAAATTCCAGAATATTACATTACTACTTTGCATTGGTCAAGGAAATCAGTAAGGCCAGCCTATCTTCAAAGAGAGGGAACTCAGGGTCCACTCTCATGGCAGCAATAAAAATATATCTTTGGCCGCCATCTTTGATCTTTAATGTTACTTACTTTAATCATACAGAATTGAAAAACTGTATGTGACTCATAGAACTCACTTCTCTCTTTTATGTGCTTCAGTCTTTATATATCATTGGTTCTGTTTGTCAAATCTTTTCTCCTAGCAGAAGGTGTTGCAAAAGTATCCCCCACAATCTTTTATCTAAGTTAGGCACTCCTTCCATGCATTATCACAGAATCTTACTATAATACTTACTATACTCATGTTTATAATTTAATTATTTATCTCTTGCCCTTACTATATTGTGAACTTGTGAGTAGCAATTGTATTATTGACATTCAAGGTAACCATGGAGGGTCTCCTCTCTGATATACCTTCAAAAGAGAAAGTTCTCTGTAATTAATATATAGCTTCCAGCTAATACAACTATTCAGCATCTATGTCAAAAATATATATCCTCTCTGAGCTGCTCCTTGCCAGTGATGGTGGATGATGATGAATACTAGAGCCAGGCCATTCCTGCCTGACTAGGATTCCTCTAATGGGCAGTTTTTGTTCTGAGGCTTCCTGTCGGCTTTCCTGAGATTTTGTTTCCCAGACTGAAGGGCATTCTGATTCTTTTCTATTCAGCATTTTTGTTTGTTTGTTTTTCTTTCTTTTGTCACGTCTACATCATCATGGAAAACTCTCCCTGCCTTCTGCATCCTTTCTCATTTATCTTTCCCTCATGTTTTTCTCCCAATAAATTTCTTGCCTTTCTAATTTCTTCTTTCCATCTGATTCTCAAAGGTCTGAACTGTATAACCCTGTATCCTAGTGATTATCACAATTAATGCTATCAATAAAAATAATGAAATGAATGAATATATAAATGGATAAAATTAAATGTCTCCCCTCAATCATTAGCATAATGTTCAGTCAGAGAAAATATTCCACTATTCTAAACCAGGGAGAAATTGGGACTGATAACATTCTCAGATTACCTTTTTATATATGTGCTGCATTTGCAAATAAAACCTCTATTTATTTATACTGTGTATATCTAAAGTTATTTTGAATTTACATTTTCCTTTTGCAAATTTTTTTTGTAATGAAGCTATAAATATGTGATGATTTTAACAATAATTTATAATTTATAATAATTTATGTCTGTTTACAAGTGACCATAATATTGTTTTTTTGAAAAAGCTAAATGCATCTTCCATTTTATTTATATAAATTTGTAATTATTCATCATATAGTGGCAATGAGAAATGGTATTTGTGTAACATAACATATTATTTCACTAACTCGTATCAGAAAAAAACATTACCAATGGCGGTCGGAAATATCAGATTGTGAAAAAATGTTTCTTCTTTTATAAGGTTAATTGCACACTTTTCTTCCCCTTACCTATATTTCTCTTTCATGTCTAAAACAATTTTGGTTCTAAATATAATCTAATAAAAAACCACCTTATAGTTTTGTCATTTTGCTTGCTCAGTAAGTTATATGTATTATCTAATATACATTTACACTCAGAGTTACACTCCGATTTAGGTTCAGAGTTATATTTGATACCTTATAGACATACTTTGCCCGAAGAGGTAATGTTTATATATTTTCTTTATGCAAAATCTTATTTTATTTATTAATGTTAAAAAAATTTATAAATTTCAATACTTCTTATTGCATCATTTTCATGCCCTTCCAGTGTGATAAATATTAAATGTTGAAGAGAGAGTGGTAGGGTAAAATAAGAGGATGAGGTATATCAATAAAATCTTGCATAATATTCCTAAAAATATATATTTTTGAGATTGTGAGTAATTTTTTGCCATTTTTTCATTAAATTTATTGATGTGACATTGGTTAGTGAAATTATATAGGTATAAAATATACAATTCTATAATATATTATCTATATGTTGCATTGTGTGTTCACCACCCAAAGTCAGATCTCCTTCCATCACTGTATTTTTGATGACCTTTACCCTCTTCTACCATCCTTACCCCCACCTTAACCTCTGGTAACTACTAAGGTGTTTTCTGTGTCTATGAGTTTTTGTTTGTCTTGTTTGTTTGTTGCTTTTAGTTATTTGGAAAAACTTAAATATGATAACACTGAATGTATAGCTAGTTATTGCAAGCCATAATTTCATATATACGTATATATACAGAGGGTGCTAAAAAATTTATACACATATTAAGAAAGAAAAAAACTGTAGTAAAATTGTAACAGTATATACCAATAACAAAAGATGAATACAAGTCATGTTTGACTTCTGCAATTACAAGAGGTGCTCAAAGTTGTTGTCACCATCAGTATCTATGTAATACATAGATAATATCTCTTAAAATGTGTATACATATTTTTGGAAATTTTTAAAATTTTGTTTACCTCGGCCTTACCTACTTCTTTGAATAAATGGTTTAATTAAAAGTTGATTGCATCAATTATAACAACAGTGATTTATACCAGTAAGTAATTCTATTTTCTTTTTAACTAAATTCTGTATAAACAGATATGTTGAGAGGAATTTTTAAGTCTTTATATATAAAAAATGCATATTGGGAAAGCTTTTGAAGATGGAAGAAGGAGCAAACGTGAATTTTAGCCTAGAGAAAAGGAGTATGTCAACATGAAATCTTAAAAATATACAATTATATTTTATGAGAGCTCATTTATTTATTATCGCTAATTTCTATTTTTTTTAAATAAAAAGAACACGTTCTTATATTGCCCCTTGTTATTTTGAGGGAAGTATATATGACCAGGTTTTACTGATCTATGAAATTTCAACATCCTAGTGCCCACCAGCTTAAAGGAAAAGCAAACTTGAAAAAAAAAAGAAAACCCAACCTGAATTTAATTTCCACATTTTTTCTATTTTAACTGTGTGATTTGACCTTTCTGAATGCCAGTTTTGTTTTCTGTAAAATATCTTACTAACATTTTTCAGAATGCCATTAACAAGTATCGGTACAAGTCCTGGCATAAGTAAATCAGCTCATTAAATGTTACTTCTTTTCACATTTCCTTATGAAAAAACTATGATTTCTACATATTTACATTGATTTATAAGTTGCAGAGATTCTTCTATTATTCACTTAACGTGTAGCTTCATGACTCATATTCTGACTATAATTTGTCTGTTTTAGATGGAAACAAAATCTCTCAATGCTGTTAAAAGAAATTTTAGAGACCTTGTACAAAGTTGTCACAGTGTTCTATCTCAAATTATTGTTTGTTTGGTTTGTTTTTTTTTGTGACTTATTTATTGTAGCATAGTATAGATAAATCAATCCATTTAGTGTAATTAAAATCCCACACTGGAAATTTTCCTCTACCTTGGAAAAATCACTTCTTAAACTTTAGCTTTTGAGAAAGAGCGTAATGAGTTCCTAGATCTTGGTACTAGCTTTGGACCACTTTAAATTCTTTTGGAACATCTTTTGGCTAAAGGAAAATGTATTTCAAATGAATGAATGAATGAATGAATGAATGGTGTCACTTTGCTGCTTTAGAGAGCATTTGATTTCAGTCTTGCTTTATTGAAAACCATGATCATTTTTAGTAGATTCAGAAATTATAAATAACATTGATTCAAAATAAAGCCATGGTTGACAATTTTGTTAATATATCACATATTCTTTTTATGTAAAAAATGTAAATAAAATAAAAATTTAAGGGAGATGGCATAAGAAAATGCATGCAATGGTTAGAGGGGTATTAAATGAAAACAGTGTAACATCTTGATCAGATATCTGAGTGATAGCTTAGCTTGGCTTACTCTATTTTTTTATGTCTATATTTTTAAAAAAATAGTAAGAAGATGTAGATTACTTGTCTCTCTTAAGAGAATGTTTAATATGATCATAACAGTACTGGGTATAATTAGATTAAATGACTAAAGAAATCTTTAGAAATACAATTTACACCAATGTCAATATACCTTGATTTTTTTATTTTTTCCTTTCATAATGTTGGTATCCTTGATTAGAACATCAGAGGTTCCCATGAAGAATGTTTGAAAGTGTATTTGTGTAAATTGTATTTTAATTTAGATTACTTTTAAAAACAAAATAATTAATATGTGTTCTTTCTAGCCTGTAGTTGCAAAGTTGCCCATTTCTAAACCTTCCACTGCTTATCAATTGACAAATATTTATGAGGCACCCATTCTGTGCAAGGCCCTATGCCAAATCCTCGTTAGACATATATAAGAAAAGATAAAGTAAATTCTCTTTAATTTATGTATTCTTGGTCTAATATAGACAGTTGAACATTAACATTAATCACAAGAAAAGTTTAATGACACAAAGTTTATATAACAATAGCAGCAATTACTTTTTAGTACTTAAAATTGTGTGGAATGCAATAGAGATTTTCATTTTATTTGGAAGCATCTTATTAAATCTTTTGATTTCTTTTTGAGACACTGAAACCATGTTATATGTTCTTTTGAAAAATTAGTCAAGTTAAAATATATTTTGTACTAAAAATTAGGACATTACCATACTGTTGAAATAATTACATAGTAGATGTTTAAGAAATGATAATTATGATTATATCAATGTAAATGCCATAATCATTCCCATTTTTTAGGAAGATACACTGATGCCTCTGAGGTTTCTAGTTGAGTGACTGTGATAAAATCTATCTATTACTTCAAAAACACATGATCGATGTACATTATGAGTTAGTTGTTGAAATAATATCAAAATAAATAGAATTAAAAACAATAGTATGAAAAATTAGGAAGGAAACAGGAAGAAAGGGAGGGAAAATTTTCTAATTAGAACCTGAGAATGCTTACCCATAAAATAAAGTCTTTGTGTAGCCTGAATGGGGAGATTCAGTGAAATCTGTACATATATAGTGAATATTTATTTGATAAATCTCATAGTTTCACCATTGAGTATGTAAGTAAAAATGAGAAATGTATTTTGACTTAATGTAGTTTAGAATGAGGAGTTGAGTGTGGACCCTGAGGTACAAGGTGATGTAAATTTCATCTGTGATCCTGTGGGCTGATGTCCCAGAGGTTGAACTGTGTAGCTCTTGATAGGGGAAAAGATCTGACCCTGAATATTATATTTTTCTTATATTATGACTTTATAAATGTTTTCTAATTTTTAATTCAATTTTGATAGTTGATTTAAATATGATTTTAACATTAGGAGGCCTTATGGCTTCTGGTTTTCTCAAAAACCACATAGCTTTAATGTGTATTTAAACCTGTAACTGTATCTTCTATAGGTAAAAAAGAAAAATATATTTAATGCTCAGGTCTGCTTGCAGGGCTATGATTTCAAAGGTGTAGGAACTCAGAAGGATGTATTTTAATAAACATCACTTATTATAGGGTCAGGATAGATGCTAATAATAATGAAAACATAATGATGATAAATGGCAGGTGTAACTAGAGGCATGTACCAATGTAGAATGAAATTCAGCAGAGAGACAACTAGGCACAACATTTAACCAAGAGCAAAAAATCATGATACGGAATTAAGTTAAGCATAAGATTATTTTTAAAATAACCTCTATTCTCTTAATGCATCTTAAAAACATATTAGGGACAGGAATGGGGATGGGGGAAGGGGATCAAAAGGTACAAACTTCCAGTTATAAAATAAACAAGTCATGGGGGTGTAATGTACAGCATGGAGACTATAGTTAACAATACTATGTTCATATTTGAGAGTTGCTAAGAGTAATTTTAAAATTCTTCATTATGAGTAAAAGTTATCTGTAACTATGTATGATGACTGATGTTAACCATAGTTATTTTGGTGATCATTTCACATATATACAAATATCGAATCATATAGTACACCTGAAACTAACATAATGTATGTCAATAATACTTCAATAAAACAAAACAAGCAAACAAATAATTAAATAAGATTGGAAATCATAAAAGGGATTTTAATTTCTACCTAATATTCCCTAGTATATATTGCTAGTCATCTCCTTTCTAATTTTATCCTTCAGTCTGGCTTCACTGCAGGCAAGGATATTTGTTTTAATGATGGTTTTTAGTTTCTGTTAGCCTACTTTAAAATATGGTACAGAATTTGAAGGATTCAAAAGCAAATATCTGGAGTTTGGGGTCTGGTGACAGGAATACTAAGGAGCTTATAGAAAAGGACAGGACAGAAAAAGTCCATTCTTATAAAAATTAAAATAGCTGTGGCTTTAGGGTGACCAGCATATGACAATTAGAGAGAATGATGTCAACAATGGCTCATGTCTTTAAAGAAAGAATTGATATGGATTCTATGCTGCTGGGCACTTGGTGACTAGAAGTTGGAGTTACGTTGAAAAAAACTACATTTCAGTAAAGGAAAATAATATGGAGAAAAGTTGATTTATCTTAGGTTGGACAAGTTGAATTTGGCCCGACAGTAAGAAATATAAAAAGACTTTCTACCTCAACATTAGAAATTCAAACCTGGAGCTTAAATTAGAAAAAAACATTAAAATATAGGCATCCAGAGTTGCCAGTTTCAGATTTCTTTACCATTTCCTCTCTCCAGGCAAAAGACGCAAGAAGGTAAAGAGGACTGCTTTTTTCAGATGATTGTGTGCCTATAGCATTTATGAGCATGAGGAGATTCTATTGGTTAGGAAAAACGCAGAGAAAAGTAGATATGCAAATGATGCTTATATTTGCATATTTTCTTCTCTAATTTTTAAGTAGACTAAATCAAGAGCTTCTCCAAATATAAAGACAGAAATGCTTTCAAATATGTATTGAAAGAACCCTTTCATCCTCAGCAATACAAATTAAGCACATTATAACTATTCAGTGGGATCCTAGAACTGACAAAATTTAAATAATGTGTTGTTTTGTAGCAAGCATAGTAACAATCACTTAAAAGAGAAGTGTGCAAAAATCTCAGTTATATAGGAATACAACTGTGTTAGAAAATTTGAAGATAAAGGACATTCATCAATTTTGTATTTTTATGTTTTAAAGCTCAAAATTTATTTCTAGACATAGACTTGAATATGAAATAAATTATATGCATTAGACATCTTAAAAGCCTCAGGAAAGGTTGGTGATAAATAGAAATCAATTGAAATGTGATATAGCTATTTTAGTATAGATTCTTTATATCTATAACATGTAGATAAAGATAACCTCATAGTTGTCATCAATTTATCTAAACACATAGGAAGATAGAAATAATTGCAAATGGCATCATAAACGTGTTGTGATTCCAAATATTTGATTGCATTACACTTGGTCTTTTAAGAGCAATGTACTTGATATGCATGCAACCTATAGTCTGGTGAATTTTAATACCCTTGTTAATAAAGATGACATTTCATAATATTTGGGTGTATTTCTGAATATAGTAGGAATACATACTAATTTGGTGTGAAATTTTATGACAGATTATCCAAATTTTGTAACTAGGACAAAAAGGAGTACAGTATATTTTTAAATTGTCACCCTAGGGCATATTTTAATAGGCCCACCTAAATATTATTCAATTTTCTAGAATAATTTATCTACTCTCACTTTGCTTTCTTCTAGTTGATTATGCTTTAGACACTATGAAGTTAAATATTAACTTGTATATTTCTGTTTGGTAGAAAAGTTGATCACAAAGATTATGTTTTTGTTGCCTATAGGGTATCATTCAGTTCTGTGTTTAACTTAGGAATTACAGGGTCAGTGTAGATGCTCATAATAATGAAATCATACAATGGTTGTAAATGGCAGGTATAACTAGAAGCATGTGCCAATGTAGAATAAAATTCAGCAAAGAGACAACTAAGCACATCATTTAATCAAGAGCAAAAAATCATGACATAGGATTAAGTTAAGCATAAGGTTATTTTTTTTAAAAAAACCTGTATTTCTCTTAATGTATCTTAAAAATATATTGGGGACAGGAATGGGGGTGGGTTAAGGAGATCAAAAGGTACAAACTTCCAGTTATCTTATTCTAACATATTTTTAAATCTCTAAAGTACCAAGTTCCTTAAGTATTCTTATAAGTTTCTTTAGCATCTTACTGTTCTTCTCCTTAATATTATAAATATTTCACATGCATTTTTCTGCATGTATATGAGAATCACATTTTTACTTTTTTGAAAACATGTATTTTAAGAGGGATTCATTTGGTATGTGACTAAGAAAGGGGATTTTTTTTAAATTGATAAATCAAATATCCCAGAAACCCTAGAGACATATGAAGGTTCCAAAATGGTGATTAGTTCCCTTTTCCTGAAGCCTCATGATCAATCATGAGAGGGCAAGTTGAATATGGACTGGCCTTCTGATGAAGGGAACATCAGTGCTAATGTATGTTATGGAGGAGTGTTTTAAACAAATGTTTTGCTCTGCTGGCAGAGCAGTAGAAAGCCACTGTACAGAAATTCTCAATCAAGTATCTCTTTCCATCAGGGCATCAATCCATCCAAACCTACAGCATTTAGCCATGCCCTCCCTCCCCCCAGAATTGCTCACTGGTGCAACAAGAGGGAACAGAGAGAAGAATAAAACTGTTTCATCAAACCTATATGGTTTCAAACTCTTCACTCAATTAAACTTGAATTTAGGGAACCCTAAATTACTAGAAAATAACTTCAATAAATTGTCTCTCACTTCAATGAAATAGCAACTATTTTGTTTTATTCACTTTTGATCTGCAATATCTATTGCAGCACATAGGAGTTACTCAGAATATTTTCTAGATAAGTAAATAAGTAAAAGTTCTGCCTGAAGTTGGAATGAAGGAGTCCATTTAATTAAAAAAGAAAAAAACAAAACTGAAGGAACTGTGATGCTAGTTTCATCAAGTACTGAGATTTAGAAGAAAAGCCATACATATTACAACTGATAGACTTAAATTTAAATCTAGTTATGTCTCTTATTAGCCAGGTCAACATGAATGGCTACATTAAGCCCCCTGAGACTGTTTTCTAACACAAAATAAAGAATTATTGCAGAAAGATATGTTGTATCTGTTAGACTGTCCTTGAGTCATGTAGTAGGTGCTCTATGAAGTCTGCCTTCATCAAACTGCCTTATGATAAATAAGATATTTAAAAATTAGAAATAGCCATCCACAACTGTTATTCATAACATTCTTGATATTTTCTTATTCAGTAAGTTGTATTACATATTCTTATTGGATAAAATTCCAAAACAGAATTGCAATAGCATAGAACTTTAATATCATCAAAATAGTATCTGTTTACTCACTTTTCACATGTTTACATATTCACTGAGAGTCTCCAATAATTTTTTGTTAGTTTTTTTTCTATTAATAGATATGACCATTTCTCACCCATCAAGATGCTAATTGTTTTAAGGGATCTCTTATTAGAGATCGCATAAACACTTATGAACTGCTATCACATGTTCTATCAAGTAACATACATAAAATCAATCAACTGATGTGATATTTTCCAAAATAATGCTTTGCATTTAGTAGTCTCTCATTTATGTGAATGTGAAAATGATCTGGCAATCTGGCTACAACATCTGCTACTCAATTAATAGCCAGTAATGATTCGGCAGATTTCAGTGTTTTTAGTCACTGTCACAGGTGTGGCTGTCCTTTCTTACCAAAGGATGATCTTTTTTTTTTTATTTCATTTTTATTGTTAGACTTATTGGGGTGACATCTGTTAGCAAGGATTACATAGGTTTCAGGATGATCTTCTTAATGAGAGATACTGAGAAGGTCAAGATTGAGTCATAAGGTTTGAAGGGTAGTCATGTTTTCAATAGAAAATAAAAACTGTCATCTTCAGAATTGGTTTATAACGTAGAATCTCTTGGGTTTCTATTCCCAGAGTTTATGATTTATTTTTTTAACATGGGATCCACATATTTGTAATAGCTCCTTAGGTTATTTTAACAAATGGCCATAAGTAAGAGCCACTTAACTTAAAATGTTGCCCATCTTTTTATAGAGAGAATACAAATTTAATGAAAATTCAAGCTGATTTGATGTAAGGAAAGATAACAGTTGATTATAATATGTTCTCTGTCTATTCCTTTTTTCCTACTTGCATACCAATGGATTTTAATGCTGGCTAGATAAAAACTGCATGCATACATTGAAGTAAATTTTGTCAGTATATCTCTTATCTTACTTGGATTTGTGAGAAAATTTTAATTTAATAGATTTAAAAATAGCTAAGGGAGTTCCCTGATGGTGTAGTGGCTTAAGGCTTCGGCGCTGGCGCTGTCAGCGCTGCGGCCTGGGTTCGATTCCTGGTCAGGGAGCTACCCACATACCAAAAAGCAAAAAAAAAAAAAAAAAAAAAAAAAAAAAAATAGCTAAAGCACTAATCATTTTATAGACATACATTGTTATTGAGACTAATATCATCATTTGCCTATATTTCCCTTTTTAAAAATCTGGCTGTGCTCTCAAAAAAAGTCCTGATATGCAGGATTTGCCAATTTTTATGGAGTAAATATTCCTGCAATGGCTGAAAACATGCTACTACCAGTATGACATTACAGAATGTGTAGTTAGGAATAACTGTATACAAACTGAAACTATAAGAGGAAGCAGCTCTAGCACATCACTCGTAATGTAAAATTACTTGCTTGATGAAACATGATATTTACTTTTTTCTTGCTTAACATTGAATTAAATGTATTTGGCTAGCTTAAAATAATTTTCCAGAGATTAGCAACAAAGGAATCTTAGATGAGATTCAGGCCACCAAAAAGCTAAAAATAAACCAAAGAAAGTACACAATATTTCTATTTAACATGGGAAAAAGTCTTTCTCTTCCATGTATTTTGTTCTATTAATTCAATGTCTTGTGTTGATTAATTTTATTAGAGCATCATGATTTAAGACAAAAACAGAAATGCATAGTTATTCTGCTGTAGATGTCTAATAATTTAGAGAACATAGCCATACAAAGAAAAAGTATTATAATTGCAGAATTATGATAGTTCTCGGCTTAATATTTAGTTCAGGTATCATTATTAATGACCACATATGCACACACACACACACAAGAGGGTACAAAAAATGTTTATTATTCTTGAGAGACAATAATTTGACTCACACTTGGTTTAAGATAGCTAGAAATGGCTTGAGAAAGCTAAGAAAGTAGAAGACTAGCTTGTTTTTGGTTTTTGTTTTCTTTATAGTGTTTAGGAAGTGTAGGGATGCTTTCTGTACATAATTTAAACTGCCCACCAATGACAAATGAGAGAATGTCTTAACAGATTTCCCAAATCTGGAGCAGATGGTGAAGAGGGAAGGATTATGTTTATAAAGTGATAATAATCAAACATCAAAAAGTGGAGTCATACTTTTTATTACAAGAGTAATAAGCATGATAATTTACCATTATTATATTGAACACAATAATGGAATATGATAAATTGGAATGAAAGAGATGAAAAGTCATGAGACATGCTCATTTTAATAAAGATGGCTTCACCTACTCAGATTCCTTTTGAAGTTATAGAAAAGTGACCAGTTAACTTTGTTTTTAATCCTGAGGTAATTATGTTGAGGAACTTCTTCAGAAGGAATATGTGCTAGGGGATACTCTGGATAATTTTGGAGGGGAAGTTTTAGATTTGATTAATTCATACTTACCAGTTATGTAAATATATCTACAAGAAACATTATCATAGAATATCAGTAAATAAACACTCAAATTATTTTATCTTTACTCATGGATACCATAGTGTCAGCACAATTTTAGGTTCTGTGATATAAAAAATACATATGTATAGGTGATTCAGGTAGATAATATGAACCTTGCTACTGAGGAGCCAGTAGTCACATGGGGAGAACATGTGTCAGTGTTACTGAAGAACAGAATTAAAATAAAATCAATTTAGTAGATGTGATCCTAAAAATAAAATGATAAAACCCAAATGCATCCATAAAATCTGTGATTCTATTTCTTACATGGATTTGTGAGTAAGTTGTAATTTAATGGATTTAAAAACAGTGAAAGCACTCCAGTTAGCAGTTAGATGAGACCAATACCAATGTAGTGCTCTCTCCTCCATCCTCAAAAAGGGCTGTTAATGCCTGAGTGTTAAGCACCTAGAAAAGTGTCTTGCTTGAATAAAGAAGCAAATTGTCTATTTTGCCAGAAGAGAAAAGTGTCTAATATCCAAATATCAAATGTTGCATTTGCTTTTTATTTCCAATAAATGTTGCAGTTTTAAAAATACATTCACAGTAACTGAAGACGGAATTGTTAGGGTGAAAAAGCACAGTATTTAAGTCATACGTTTAAATGAAATTTTTCCCCTTGTGTTTCTCTGCTTTCTCTTAATAAATTTGATTTAAATAAATAAAGAAAAACAAATTCATATATGTCCAGATTTTCATATTTGTAAGTGATGAATTGTGTCTTCCCAAAATCACAGGTTGAATCTAATCCACAGGACTTTAGCATGTGACCTTATTTGGAAATAGAGTTATTGCAGATGTAATTAGTTAAAATGAAGTTATACTTGGAGTAAGGTAGGCCCCTAATCCACATGTCCACATGACTACTGTCCTTATAAAAGGGGGAAATGTGGACCCAGGCATTGACACAAGGTGAATGCCATGTGAAGATGAAGTCAGAGATTGGGGTGATGCATCCTCTACAAGACAAGATTGCTAGTAAACCACCACAAATTAGTCCATTGCAGCTCTCAGAAGGAGCCAGTTCTGCTAGGACTTTGACCCTGGACTTCCAGACTCCATACAAGACACTAACTTAGAATTTGTCCTGCCTTGTTACATACCTTTAGGAAACATACATATATATAAAGCAGAAAAAATTTCTTATACTTAACCCATTCTATTTTTAATTGCTTGATGCTGCAAATTTTAACTTTAAAAAATGGTATCTAGTCCTTTTGACTCAACCAAAGTACAAATGAATCAAACCAAGATCAAAATATAATATATAAATTAATACATTTAAACTAATTCAAGTGATGCTTTCCAGGGGGCATATTTCTATTTTATATATAATAAAGCCAGACAGGTAGTGTATAGAAAACTGTTAAAATGTGTTTGGTCACTTCATGAAGCTGCCTAAAAATATAGTCTAGTATTCATTATAGAATATTTTTAGCAATATTTAATTCATTTGTGTTACCTGACTTCTGTAGCCTACTGCCTAATTGAAGAAGTTTCAAGTCCTTTCCTTTGAATTCTACAAGTGTTCCTCTATAAATATCTTTAAATATAGGCGATTGTAAATTTGAAAAAATTTAGTGACAGGTCTTAATGACACAACCTTGAGTATAGATTATAAACCTTATTATGTCATTTGAATCAGTAACAGAGTTGTGGAAAGATGCATTTCAGTAGAAGATGAAAAAATACTGCTAGGTGAAAAATACACATGTATGAGTTTTTTCTTTGTATGTATGTATGTATATATTTATCTTTATTTTTATTTTAGGGAGAGTCCCACAATAAGATGCTGTACTAAGAAAAAATATCAACAGGGGACAATCCCAGATATTTAGGAAACAGAGGTAAATATTGATTGTCATATTCCAAGGCCAGTTGCACTTTAAATCACATTTGAAAAATAGATTACTATGTAAGTATTTGGTTAAACATGCTAATAATTATTTTGAGATTTGTCATCCATTATATCCACATAAATTTGTTGAGCTTATTTTTCTTGTGGACATCAGACCTACACAGTTAAATGTATCTTAAATTTCACAACAATGCTGATTTTGATAATATTAAATGACTAAACTAGAATCATATTGATTATCTTTTAGAAATCAATGCTTAGAAGGTTATATAGCTAAATTTTTTTAGAGTAAAACTATAGTTTTACTCTAAAACTGGTCTATTAGTAGCACAAACACATTCTAACCCAGAACTGTCTTTTATAACCAAGTAATAATACTGTTAAATGAAGGATACTGAATATAAGAGAAAGAAATAATTTTAAACAAATTACACATAATATTGTTTGCTGTAACTTTAAAACACATATTTGTGATCCTGACAGCTCTTGATCTAATGACTCATTTTCATAAAATAAAGTCTTGTCAGGATGATTAGCTATTTTGCAGGATGCTGTCAATCATGCTGAACATCACATCTTCTGTTTGCTTCTCTTTGATTTTCTGTGCTTCTTGCTACCACCACAATATCAATTTTACCTTATTTTTGCAGTGATGAATAGTGAAATTATGAAGACAGATTTAGGAGTTACTTTGATTCCATAATAGGAAAGTAGTTAAAAAATCTACTTTTCTGAATGTATTTCATTTCAAGAAAAATTATAAGTGATGAATAGTGAAATTATGAGGACAGATTTAGGAGTTACTTTGATTCCACAATATGAAAGCACTTTTAAAACCTGCTACTTTTCTGAATGTATTTCCTTTCAAGAAAAATTATATTGTCTATCAAATCATGAAGGTTGTATTTTGGAAGTTTAGGTAGGCTTTGACTTTTTTTTTTTTTTTTTAGATTTTATTGTGAAATTTATTGGGGTGACATTGATCAGCAAAAAATTATACAGACTCTAGATGTACCAAATTCTATAATACATCGTCTATGTGTTGTATTATGTGTTCATCATCAGAGTTAATTCTCTTTCCGTCACCATATATTTGTGTCCCTGTCCCTTTTCCTCCACCCCCACTCCCTTACCCTCAGGTAACTACTAAATTATTGACTGTGTCCATGAGTTTTGTTTCTTTGTTACTTTCAATTTTATGTTTCACATATGAATGGAATCATGTAGTTCTTGATTTTTTCTGTCAGGTTTATTTCAATTAGCATGATTATCTCAAAATCCATCCATGTTGTCACAAATGGCCCTGTTTCATCTTTTCTTATAGCTACATAGTATTCCATTGTGTAAATGTACCACAACTTCTTTATCCAGTCATCTATCAGAGGACACTTTGGTTGTTCCCATGACGTGGCCACTATAAATAGTGCTGTGATGAACACTGGGGTGCACATATCTTTGCAGACTGGGGTTTTCATGCTATTTGGGTAGATACCCAGAAGAGGGATTGCTGGGTCACATGCCAATTCTATTTGTAGTTTTTTGAGTAACTTTCACACTGTCCTCCACAGTGGTTGTACTAGTTTGTATTCCCATCAGCAGTGTACAGGAGTTCCTTTTTCTCCATACTCTCTCCAACACTTGTTGTTCCTTGTCTTGTTGATTATGGCCACTCTCATAGGTGTGAGGTCGTATCTCATTGTGATTTTGATTTGCATTTCCCTAATAGGTAATAAAGTTGAGCATTTTTTCCATGTATCTGTTGGCCATTTGTATGTCTTTCTGGGAGAAGTTCCTGTTCAGGTCCTATGCCCATTTTTTAATTGGATTGTGGTTGAGTTGTATGAGTTCTTTATATATTTTAGATATTAGCCCCTAATCAGAGGCATTGCTTGCAGATAAATTTCCCCATTCAGTTGGTTGTCTCTTTGCTTTTTTGATGATTTCTTATGATGTGCAGAAGCTTTTTAGTTTGATATAGTCCCATTCATTTATTTTTGCTTTTACTTCCCTTGCATTTGAGGTCTGGTTTATGAAATCCTCCCTGAACCTGAGGTCTATAAGTTAGGTAGCAATGTTTTTTTCATTAGCAGTTTTTTATTTTGGGTCTTATTTGGAGGTCTTTAATCCATTTGATTTAATTTTGGTTTGCTGTTCGCAGTTCAGATTCATTCCTTTGCTTACTGTTTTCCAATGTTTTCAGTACCATTTACCAAAGAGTCTTTCTTTTACCCATTGTATTTTTCACTCCTTTGTCAAAAATTATCTGTATAAATATTAGTGAGTTTATTTCTAGGTTTTCAATTCAGTTCCATTAATTCGTATATCTGTTCTTCTGCCAATACCAAGTTGTTTTGATTATTGATGCTTTGTAATATAGATTGAAACTGGGGAGTGTGATGCCTTCAGACTTACTCTTTTTTTTTTTTTTTTTTTTGTAGGATTGCTTTGGTGATTTGAGGTCTTTTGTGTTTCCTTATGAATCTGATCATTCTTTTATCTATTTCTTGAGAGAATGTTGATGGGATTTTGATGGGAATTGTATTAAATCTGTATATTGCTTTGGGTAATATGACCATTTTAATTATGTTGCTTCTTCCAATCCATGAACATGGAATATCTTTCCATTTCTTTGTATCCTCTTCAATTCTTTTAGTAGGGTCTTATAGCTTTCAGTGTATAAATCCTTTATGTTCTTTGTTAAGTTAATTCCCAGGTGTTTTATTTTTGTTGCAATCACAAAAGGTATTGTCTTGCTCATTTCTTTTTCAAGTTCTATTGTTGGTATATAGAAATGCAGTTGATTTTTGTGTATTGATTTTGTATCCTGCAACTTTACTATATTTGGTTTTGTTTCTAATAGTTTTCTAATGGACTCTTTAGGATTTTCTATATAAAGGATCATGTCATCTGCAAATAGTGACAGTTTAACTTCTTCTCTCTCAATGTGGATGCCTTTTATTTCTTTTTCTTGACTAATTGCTCTGACTAAAACTTCCAGTACTATATTGAATAGCAGTGGTGACAGGGGGCATCCCTGTCTTGTTCCTGATTTTAGGAGAATAGGCTTCAGTTTTATCCCTTTCAGTATGATATTAGCTGAGGGCTTGAGACTGGCATTTTTTAATATTCCATAAAGAAAAAGTATTTCAATTTATAAAAATAAATATATGGAAACTATTGGTAGCATTTTCTATGAGGCAAATATTATTTAAATTGAGTAATATTAAGTAAAATTGTATATTTTAATGAAATTATTTTAATACTAGAAGTGAACAATTTAAAATTTTAATGTATGTAAACCTCACTTGGAATAAATGCTTGTACTCAAATCATTTATTTACCTAGTGATGTTTTTCTAATATGAAAATTATGATGAGAATAACTTATATAGGGAGTGAAACTAATCTTTAAGTATTGTTCATAGCTAAGATAGTTGGTTGCCAGGTTTCTAATAAAATGGTTTTGCACAAACCATTTGTCTCTCAGAATTCTGAGATATTTACAATATTTCATATGAATTATAATTTTGTTTCTCTTATATAAACTCACAATGCCAAATTCTGAAAGTGTTTATTGTTGCCTATATATTTTTATTTCATTCTAAATATTTTTCTAAAACCAATCCACTGTGTATTTCAGAGTCCTGCATTGCATCTTCTTTTAGGTGAACAAGCACTCTAAATTTAGGCCAAAATTTTTTAAACATTAAAACCATCTGATGTGTTAAGATGATGGTGGAAGTTACTATGCAGATCCAATAGAAATAGAGAAATTTGACAACAAATAACTACTTAATTTAAGTCTAAAAGTAATTAAATTTAAAATTATGAGTTTAATCTGCCTAAAGATATTTGAAGATACATCAAAGATTGTTTTATGAAACTTAAGTCACTGCTTTAATGAGTGTTTATTTTATTCTATTATTTTAAAAGAGAAGTTCATCAGAAACTATTTCAACAGCTTTATTGAATGTCCAGTGTCATAGTTGTATAGGCATATGACTATGCTTTGTGAATAACAAATAAGTTATAATCAATGATTCCAATGAATCCAGATATTAGACAACATACATGTAATTTTCCATTCTACAAATAATATGAATAAAACACTATGGCAACACTACTCAACAGAAATATTTTGTAAGATGTGAATAATTTAAAATTTTCTAGTAGTTTAATTTTTAAAAAGTAAAATAAATAGTTAAAATATATTTTAAGAATCAATTTATATAATCTAAATATCTAAAATATTATTGCAATATGTAATTGTTATAAACATGATTAATTAAATATTTTACACATTTTTTAAGACTTCAAATTTTGACATGTATTATATACTTACAGTTATATTTTGGGGCTCAATAGCCACATGTGACTGGTGCTAATTTAAGGAGAGCTTAGCACTATGGAATTATGGGGGAAGGAACAATTTACTTAAATATAACCATTCCTTGCCTCTCCTTTTGTATTCTATTTATGTTACCAAACTCTGTTGTCCATGTTTTTAAATGATAGGTCTAATTTAAATAAATATTTAAAGGAATCAGAACTCGGTGCAATACATATAGAAAAAGTAATATTCTTTTAAAGTTAGTTAAATACATTATATAGAAATATAACAAATTTCTTTTAAACTCAAAACCTTGGGCCAGGAGAATGGTACTAACAAATAAACCAATACTTGCAATTTATGGCTCAATATAACGTGCCTTTAAACATGAATATTTTGTTAGGATGTTCTTTAGACAAATCAAACCCTGTGGTAATAAAAATAGAAAAGTAGGCTTTAGTTTTAAGGTTGTTTTTTTTCTGGAAAATGCTGAAAAAAATGTTTTCTAGATAGAGGTTATCATGAAAGGAGCATTAAGACTATGTTGGCCTAAGATTATAGAACTGGAACTCTTTATTGTATAGATTTACATCTTTTCTGTTTATAATGGAAGATAATACAACTATCCTAAAACATTACTGTAAGAAGGAAATGAGATTGAGTATGTATAACTAAAATAGAGACTAGTTTATCAATATTGGCCATAATAAATGTTAATACTTTTTTTCTTTTTATCTACCTGGATTAGCATTGTCATCAATATTTTCTAAAAAAAGTCTAGAAATACCATTTGCAAATTATTTTGACAATGGAAGAAAATATACAAGACCAAACCACAAGATAAAACCAGGTCAACTTGCTTCCTATAGAAAGTGAGCTGAAAGATACTAGGCTGATGCAAACAAAATTGAGGTTTTTGCATTGGTGAAATTTTCTGTTTGATATTGGAATACATTCTTAAATAAATGTGGTAATATTATACCTCATTTTAATGCACATTTCTTGCTTTATGCCTTTTGCTAATGACTTATTACTTGCTATTTATTTTATATTTATTTTAGACAATGGAAATGATGTTAGACAAAAAAGCAAATTTGAGCAGTTTTCTTATTCAAGTTTAAAAGGGGTCCTAAAGCAGTAGAGACAACTTGCAGCAACAACAATGCATTTGGCCCAGAACTGCTGACAAATGTACAGTGCAGTGGTGGTACAAGATGTTTTGCAAAGGAGCAAAGAGCCTTGAAGATGAGGAGCGTCTTGTCTGTCCATCGGAAGTTGACAACAACTAATTGAAGCTGATCCTCTTACAACTACATGAAAAGTTGCTGAAGAACTCAGCATTGGCCATTCCACGGTCATTCAGCATTTGAAGCAAATTGGAAAGGTGAAAAAGCTTGATAAGTGGATACCTCATGAGCTGACTGAAAATTAAAAAATCATCGTTTTGAAGTGTCATCTCTTATTCTATGCAACAACAACGAACTATTTCTCAATCAGATTGTGATGTGTGATGAAGAGTGGATTTTATATGACTACTGGCAATAACCAGCTCAGGAGTTGGACCGAGAAGAAGCTCCAAAGCACTTCCCAAAGCCAAACTTGCACCTAAAAAGGTCATGGTCACTGTTTAATGGTCTGCTGTTGATCCACTTCAGCTTTCTGAGTCCTGGCAAAACCATTACAATTAAGAAGTATGCTCAGCAAATCGATGAGATGCACCAGAAACTGCAATGCCTGCAGCCAGCATTGGTCAACAGAAAGGGCCAAAATCTTCTCCACAAAAACACTCGAATGCACATCACAGAGCCAGTGCTTCAAAAGTTAAATGAATTGAGCTATGAAATTTTTCCTCAGCCACCATATTCATCTGACCTTTTGCCAACCGACTACCACTACTTCAATCATCTCGACAGCTTTTTGCAGGGACAATGCTTCCGCAACCACCCGGATACAGAAAATGCTTTCCAAGAGTTCATTGAATCCTGAAGCACTGATTTTTACACTATAGGAATAAACAAACTTATTTCTTGTTGGCAGAAATATGTTGATTATAATGGTTCCTATTTTGATGAATAAACATGTGTTTGAGCCTAGTTATAATTATTTAAAATTTGTGGTTCAAAACCACGCTTTTGCACCAACCTAAAAAGTTGTAACATCAAACAGGTATTTCCAATTATTTTGTTAAATTATTTTCAAATTTGGGGCCACTGAAGTCATGACAACAAGACCTATTTTCTACTTTTATTCAATATAACAACTGACAAGGTAATACACACACACACACACACACACACACACACACACACACACAGAGGTTTTGTTTCTCTATATACCTCTACCTAAAAGAGGAGATAGGAAAGTAGCAAAGAGGGAACTTTGAGAACAAAAAATGCTTTTAGCTTAAATTACCATTTGGGTTAAATTATTGTTTGGCTTTGAAAAAGTTCTTAAGGTGATATGGCAACTGACTCACTTGTGGCCTTACTTACTTACATGTACAGATTTACTTGATAATGTATAAAATTAAGCTTGGTGAGTCAATAATGCTTTGGTGTGATTTGTTACATACAATTAAGACAAAATTAAATGTAACTTATTTCAAAAAATATTATTTTTAACTTAAATTTTTTAAATTGATATTTATTGCTATCACATTATTGTTAATGTATTATTTGAAAAAATACAGAGGATTTTTAAATTACCATGAAAAAGATAATAAATATTTTAACAATTGGATATTAATTAGAATGTAATTGATAAGGCAATTCAGTGTTCCTACACTGTAAATTTTTGGATCTATAGTGATTTTTATGAAAATTATTTTGTTGTTTTGTTTTTATATGTGGATAGTTTCCTGACCAGGAATTGAACCTAGGCAGCGCTGACAGTGACAGCGACGAAGCCTTAAGCCACTACACCACCAGGGAACTCCATATAGTGATTTTTAAAAAGTAAGGTGATATTGACTTCCTATGTGACAATAACTTTCAAGTAATTTTTATAGTTTCAGCTTCAAATGAATTTTTTTAGCAGCCTTATTGAGGTCTAATCAATATACAAATAATTGTATATATTTAATGGGTACAAACATTTACACTTATGTCAGCCTTTTGCTTTCTCAGGTAGACACATTAAGGATGGCTAGGGTCACCTTAATGTTTAAGCCTTGAGCTATTAGAAACTATAATAGTGTTTGTTCAAGTCTCTATGGGCTAATGTTGAGCTGTAGTCAAGAAGGAGGCTAGGAGGAGTCTGGATAGAGTATGGTCAAGGAGAGAATCTTTTTCACTATCAGTATTTGTTTCATTTATTGTTGATAGTACTTGATGGTATAGATTTACCATAGCTTATGTAACCATTCACCTGTTGAAGGGCATTGGGGTATTACCAGTTTGGGATTTTAGAAATGAAGCTATGAATAAAATACTGCATGTGTGTGGGTTTTTGTGGGAACTTAAGTTTGTATTCTATGGGAGAAATTCCGGGACTGCAATGGCTGGGTCATGGTAATTACATGTTTAGTTTTGTTAAAACAAACAAATGAACAAACAAAAAAAACCCTGAACTTTTTCCCAGAGTAGCTGTATCACATAATATGCCTACCAACAGCATAAGAGGGATATAGTTTCTCTGCATTCTCACCAGCATTTCGTGTTGTCTCTATTTTTAAAATTTTAACCATTCTGATAAATGTGTAGTGATATAGCCTTAAAGATTTAATTCTTATTTCTCTAAATGGTTAATGATGCTGACATCATTTCCTGTGTTTATTTGCCATCTGTAAATCTTCAACAGGGAAATGTTTGCTCATGTTTTTGGCTTATTTTTAAATTAAATTGCTTGATTTTTTACTATTTAGTTATGAGAATTCTTAGTATATTCTAGATATAATAGATATATACAAAAGTTTACCTTAGGAGGTTTTTTAATATTTATTTTAATACTAATAATGGTGAAAATGGTTTTCTACATGTGTGTAGGTAAATTGATTTTACACATAAATCTTTTTTTTGTCAATATGACACAAATTGGCATAACCATGAAAATCATCATTGCTATTAGATAATGATCATTTCTGTTTGATGTATTTAGCCAACTTTTAGTCTATTTATTTCTTCTACCATTCTATTTCTCACTTACTAAAAGTTTACTTGTGTGAATTTTATTTTAATAGTATGTAGAAAAATTAAATTGGCTTAGAGCAAGAAGTGGGTGCTCATATGTTGAGTTGGGGCTTCATTGATTTCAGGTTTTTTGGGATCTAAAAGAGAATTATAGTTTCCCAGTTAAATACAGGTAACCCCCGTATAAGATGATTGTTAGGTTCTTAAAATGCTGTGTTATATGAATCCATGTTATACAAAACAAAGAACTAGTATAAAAAAGGGGTTAGTTTCCAAAAATTAAAAACACATACTATTATATTTTTATAATTAAGAGAAATATCTTTATTAAAGCAATTTTCACCAAAAATATAACACATTAATATGTATTAAATATCTTTTGTTCTTCAAAGCTCTTAATACTCTCCGTGTTTATCGGGGATTTCTGTAACTCTCAAACCACGTTAGGAGTGAAACTGTGTTCTAAGAGGCCGTGTTGTATGAGGGATTTCCCCCATTCTCCAACCGTGTTAGAGCAAAACTGAGTTATAGAAGTGCGGTGTTACGTGAGGGTTGCCTGTATGCTCCAAGTATAGGGAAAACTACTAGGACTCAAATGCTTAAAATCTTAATATTTTGTTAACTTATATCACTCTTTCTTGAGGTAAAACAAACAGTAACAGCAGGATTGAATTTGACCAATTCACAAGTAAACTGTTACTTGAAATAGCTTGTTGGTAGTTTACTTTCCATTTTGACTTTCCAATATGTATGAATTTTTCACCTCTTTCTTATCTCTAAAATCACATTGCATTAATTTTATTCAGTCTCTTTACTTATATCCTTTGTATCCTTCAAATAACCAGTAATTTTTAGTAATTTAGCTTTATTTCTGTAATATTTCTTCATACATTTCATTCACCTTCACAGGATTTGTACTTCTATTTTATATTCATTGATCAGACAATCGTCAACTTTTTAATGTCACTTTAAACTTGATTATTTATAGTTGGTAGCAACTTACATGAAGTGTCCATTAGCTGATATAAAATTACTGGGAAGAAGTTATTGAAATATGCACTTCATGTGATCACATTCACATACCTAAATTTTAAAGTCATTATACCTCAGAATGGATAATCTAGCTGATTATATTAAATTTTAGCTTAACTTGCAGTTACAAAGCACTAAATATCAAATATTATGAATCCCTAGATATGTAGTCAAACATTCCTATGAAAGTGTTTATTACCTCTCATCCTTCTTCTCTCCAATAGAATCTAAAATTTATAGAGAAGAGTTTAGTGGTAAAATAATTTAACAGCCATCTGATATGCAGATGCTGTGAAGCTAGTAGAAAACAAAGCACTTTTAAGTTTCTTGTGTAGTATCCAAGAGAACATACTAATAGATGTTGCTACGTAAAAAAAAAAAAAAAAAAAAAAAGAACAGTGGCCCAAGTTGTATTTCTGATCTTTATCACCTGAAATTGCATTCTTTGGTTTTTGATTGTTGAGTGGTTAAAGAAGTATTCATAAAGTATACTACAGAAGCCAATTAATATGGACACTAAATAATTATCAGATGAATAAGATAAAAAAGTATACTTTCAGAGAAATATAAATGTGTAAAGCTTGAAATTTGAAATTGAAGTTTGCTCAGTAGCTTAGAAGCCTGAATTTCTACAATATGAGCAAAAAAGGAATGCATATATATTTTTTATGTTTTTTTAAAGAAAGATAAACAACCACTTAAGAATAATAATTCACAAACATTTGTGTATAATCAATTGTTTTGTAAGAGAAATAGCCACATTATGATACTGATATGCATATGATATTTTCTGATTTGCACAACAGCTTTTTAAATAATAAATATTATTTAATTTAAATATAATAACACTAAACCTGTCATTAATATAAATAAAATATTTTATTAAAAATGTAATTAATCTCAAAACATTAGTTGAAGACAGCTAGATTCTCACATCTACTTAAGCATTCCATCATTCGCAATATGTTCTCATTCTTGAAATATATGAAATAAATTTAGCCTCTCTCAGTCGTTGGAAACAAAAGGTGTATTTATTAGTTTTTTCAGATAATAGAGGGTATTTTTAGTGACCATACCAAAACTCATTAAGCAGTAACTCTTTAAAGGTAGTTACAATGAGGAATCTGAAGCTTATATTAAAATGCTTTTGCATTGTTTTCTTGAAATGCAGTCATCAATCTTGTAATTTAAATGGATCTTTACCCTGAATGATTTTGCAGCATCATGCCTTTGAAAACTGTTGGTCACTGTGTTCTTTCATGTGTTGAAGTACATCATTATATAAAATTATCACACATCATGGATCCTCAGGATATTGCCACTACATATTCTTGAGTGAGTAGGAGTGAAAAAAGTAAATATTATCTTATTAACACTATGACATTATTTGCCCTCGACAACCAATTTAGAGTATGATAAGGAACCTGAGGGGTCTCCATGACAACCTTTTGAGAACCCTTAGTTTAAAGAAAATTAGGTAAAATTTTGTACCTGATATGGGAACTGTAAATATAACATATTAATATTTTGCTTCACATTTGCTTTTTTAGTTTATTTGACAAAGATGTTGTCTAGACAGTAAAAGATAGCTTTTCAGTGGGAATTTCTACACAGAAATTATTTTAAAAATGCTAATATCTTGGACTAAGATAGAGGTAGTAATAATTAGTGTCTAAATGTCCTTTTTTTGTTTGAACAAATATGAAAAGCATAGTGCTAAAGATGGAGAAAATGTTAAACAGCAATACTTATAGCTACTATTTTTCCTACATCTCTATTTTAATTTAAAATATCATTCTAATAAAAGTATTCAGTAATATAGAATGCATATTTACCCTTAAATCTGATCAGATACAAAGATCTAATATTAAACAACATGTTTACTTTTCTCTACCATTATCCATGTGTTTTAGAAATTGGAATGTAATTGTGCTTGTTCTCAAGTACTTCAGGTATTTAATTCTTCTATTTTTATTGTCTTTAATGTGATATAATATTCTGACAATGAACTTTAATTGAAAATAAAATTGTATAAGCAAAAACAAGGCATAAGCAACACTAAAAGACTGTAGATGCCAAGATTACATTTTAAGCAGAACAAATTTAGCTTCTTTTATGAGAACCAAGTGCAAGGATGAGGTTTTGATGTCACCATTAAGACAGAAGCACAGTCTACATGTCTATGTAACTGAGTCAGAGACTAACTAGAGCAAATGTAAACCCTTTCTTGTATCATTATTTATTTAATAAAATTTACAACATTTTTATGGAAGTGGACCGTAGCTCCTCTAAGTTTCTGCAAAGAACAGTATCAATCCTATTATCCTGAAATCTGGTTAACTATTATTGTTTTTACTCCTTATTACATCTTTTGCCAGTGATTATTTAATCAATCAATTAAGCATCACATTTTGCAGTATCAAGTAGGTTGTCAGACATTGTTCTACATGAAGCCAGTGTACACTCTGGCATTGGTAATAGGCTGTTGTAAAAGGAGTTCAAAATTAGAAAAATTCTCAAAGATTTACTTTTCTCTTAATTGCTGCCTTATTTCCAGAAGTTAACAGATTGCCATTGTCACTTTGTTCTTCTGTAGTGAAGGAAGAAATTTTATTTAATTACTTCTCTCTTCATTCATTCTGCTTTGGGAAAGCAAGTGCCTGAGGGTGATAAAACATTGCACCAAAAGCCTGAAGAACTGGGATATAGTAATCTTTCCAGTGGCTTGGCCTGGACTCCTTTGGTTAGAAAACGATCTTTAAATGTAATACGTTTCGTTCTTCCAACTGCCAATTGTATTTACAGAAGGTGTCAAAGTTCTTGAAATTAAAAAAAAAAACAAACAAAAAACGCTCTGTGATAACTGAGCAAAGATAAACTAGTTATTTCACCGGGGTGGGTTCATTGGAAGGGCTCTTAAATATCTCTTAGTCATTGACCTGGGGAAAGATAGATGGTCCACTAAAAGTCAAAGGGAAAGCACTTAGGTCAAGATGCTTTATTCGCCTTTAGAAGGATTCTGTAACTACAATCTAGGTTCCAAATTCTGCCTACAGCCATATTTTATGTTGGGCATTCTAAGACCATTAATCCCACAAGATATCCTGGACCCAGAAAAGAATTCCTCAGGCAAAGGAATTTAGAAGATTCTAAGTATTATGTCCCCATCACAGAAGATATAATAGTTTATTAAATTATTTTAGAAATAAAGAACAAGTTTATCATTATTTAAGTAGTAGTTGTAAAATTTTTATTTTTGTAATAAAGAATCATTTTAATTTTTAGAGTTCCGATAAATACCACTTGGGAAAACTTTGACTTTTTGATCTAAGAAAACAAACCAGTCCTAAGTAAAAGTAGTCTTTTCTAGTACCCCTTTTTATTGCATCTTGTTGAAGATACTTTTGTACATTAATGATAATATTTTCCATTCCTTATTAAAATGTTTTACCCCTCAGAAAGAATTCTGAAATTAATAAGTATACTATCCATGAGTTGGTGTATTATAAACTCTATTCCAATCTCCCTTAGAATGGCCAGTGTTTTAGAAATCTGAGTTGCCAATGAAAAAGTTTGGGTGCCTTTGTCTTATGTTCTTTACTTGAGTAACTGAATTAGTATTTTATTAGCATCCTGTAGATGTTAATAATATTAGCATATGAAAGGCCCTATAGTATCTTCATGGACATGAAACTAATAAATGTATCCATAATTTAGAAGCAAGTATGGATTTAGGCCTCATAAACGGTGTGGCCTTATGAGGACAGCTTTGTACTGAGGTGGACAGAAGTATAGCACATCATCACTTAGCATAAAACCATTTTTTGCAACATGTAACTAAATGCCACAAAATATAATAAATTCTGTCCAAATGACAGAATATTATTTTAATGTCAGAAGAATATAAAGAGTACAGAGGGTTCCTTGGCATCAAACTATTCTTTTGATAATTATTTTTAAAATAAGAAAATTAGACATGACATTGTATCAATGATCTTCTATATGGTGGGTACTATGTCTGATTTGTGTCTCTGTATACACTATATTATCTTGCATGTACAAGACACTCAATGAGCATGTATAGACCTAGTTAAAGTCTGAAAAGAAACAATATCTGTTTTCATAAAATATATATCAGATTATTTTTTTGCCAAAACAATTTTTGAGACAATATATATTGATGGAAAAAAAACAAGGTATGTTTCCATTAATGTGTAAAATAAACAAATACATATACTTATAAATGCTTATTTGTAAAAAGAGAATCAAGAAACTAAAAGTAGTGTTAAATTCAAGAAGGAGAATTAAATAGTTTAGGGTATGAATTGAAGGAAAACTTATTTTCTACTATTCTATATTGTTTTTGCTTGGAATTTTGAAGAGTTTTCCTATAAGAATAAATATATGTTAAAAATGATATAACCAGAACAAATAAGCAAATTAGCTCATTTTTTAGTAATAGGCTGGCCTTTTAAGAATAGGAGTGATGGTTATTGTAATGTTTATAGTTTAGAGACTTCTTTAAAAAACAAAGGGATAAAAACACATTTATCTACATATTTTAAGGCATTGCTTTCTTGCTTTTTTAATCTATAAATTCTAAACTCAAAGTTTCCATATCTCTGCAATAATTTACCTAAAATATAAGCATAGAAACATTGTCACTCAAAGCTGAATTTGTTGGGAAAAAGTGCCAATATTTAGTTTTGGGTCTCATAGTATGTTAAATCAACATGTGATTCTACCATATGAAGAAAATGTCCAGCTTTTTATCCTCCAATGTTTTAAAAATATAATGTAGTTATTAAAACACAATCTATAAACACAAATGTCATGGCTGTTATTTACTATCAGAGAAAAATCAAATACATTATCTATTTGCCCTTAAAAATTACATTTCTTAGAGATAAGTGATTCAATTCGGTAGAACCCTTTAACACACATTTAGCAGATCATAGTGCAGTAGCATCTCTGATATTAACCTGTGGTATGTATCATTGGAAGCAGTAAGTTATTGTGGAAGATAGGAGCAAAGTTTTAATTCAGGAGCCAGAAGACAAGTTTCAATCCTGCCTTCACTGTTAAACTGCAGGGCCATCTTTCAATTTTCTGATCTCTAGGTGGCTATTTCCTCATTTATAAAATAATTAGATTATCTCCAAAGTTTTTTCCACCTGGGAGTTTCAATAATTCTATGCTCTGTGACTCAGAGACACTTTTATTTCTCAACAATCATAAATAATGCTTTGCTGCTGCCTTAAAGCTTGCAAACTTAGAGCCCAATATTCTGCAAACTTAAAATTAAGCATTAAACCTCAATTATGAACTTGCAGCGTTCGATTGTTCTTATGGAGGATAAGTGTACATACTTTTTTGCTTACTAGCTTTTTTTACTTGTCCTTTTTTTACAATTTGATTTCTCATTTATCTGGTTCTTTCTTATAATTAGTAGTGTTTATTTTATTATATTGCATACAGTATAATGACATCTTTAATATTATTTTGGAATGAAGTAAAGAATTAAATAAATAGAACTTCTGAATGAAAATCAATAATACATTATTCCTCATCATAATAGAAAGCCTATGACCTTGGAAATGTAATGTCAATTTATAAAATCTGAAATTATATGCAGAGAAATTATTTAGAAAAGTAGTTCAAAGTTATGAATATTACTTCTCTCACCTGCAGTATTGTACATTCTAGTTCTAATTGAAGCCCAGATAAAACTCTGAGTTGATCTCACAGGCATATTCTAACTTTACTTAGAAATACCTCATCTGTAGGTTTTGATACAATAAATATTGATGGAAATTTAAAAATAATAATTCTCTGTGTTTCCTCCTCTTCTTATAAATACAGAAGTTATATTTGATTAGGGTCCACCCTAAAGACCTCATCTTAAATTGATTGCATCTGCAAAGATTATATTTTCAAATAAGATCACATTCATATATATTAAGGGTTAGGACATAAATGTATCTTTTGAAGGAATACAATTCAACCCATAACAATGACCAACTGTCATTAATTTTTATCATAAGATCAACCTCTCTTTGTAATGCATTGAAACATTTTCTTATGTAGTCAACTAATCAATTTGTACTTGTTAAACATTAAAAAATGTAGTGATGGAAGCAATTCTATTGAAGAATGAGCTAGTGCTGATGTAGCATCTCTGACCATGATTCCATATATAGTGATCAGTCAGTCTCCCTATTGCAAGTTGGTTCAATGGACAAGCAGCATTGACATTGCCTAGAAATTCATTACAAATGAAGAATCTAGGTCCCTGCTACAGTCCTACTACTCAATTAGTATCTTCATTTTAATGAAATTCCTAGGGAAAGTATACTCATATAAAAGATAGAGAAGTGCTTTCCCAGAGGATTTTATTTTATTTTAACACTCTATAAGGTTATAACAATTTTTTGTCTTCTGATCATTTGTTTTGCCCACTGCCTAATATAAAAGTTATAGTAACAATTTAAATATAAACATAATTAAGATAATAGATAAGTGTTTTGTGTAATTGCTCCAATACACTTAGTTGTCCTACATATTTTAATCTTCTGTTGAACCTACTTTAGTCAAATATATCCTAAAGTAATTGGTGCAACCATAAGAAATGTTAAAATATCATATACCCTAATACATTCCTTCAAGTATTTTTTTCCCAGTCATTTACTAGAATTTTTTGTTCTTATTTGATTTTTAACCTGTATTTAATTTTAAGAGACTATTCCCACAATCATATTAACAATTGGTTTTATAACTATTATAAGAGTCATAGTTACACTATGACTCATAGTGGCTAACATATTTATCATTGCTATTATATTCTGTAATATTTATCTAATGGAAACAAATGTCACAGTTTGCAAAAAATGTGTTTCCTTTTATATTCATACAACAAATTTACACAGTTATTTTAATGTATAAACTCTAAAAACTTCTTTTATATAGTGTTTGAAATCTTTTATTCTAAAAGAAACTATCACTAAGCAAATAAATGTAATTTTATTAATTTGAACTATTTATTATAGTATGCAACACTTAAGCTATGAAGTATTTTAATTTCAACTTGGTGTAGTAAAATATAAATTAAACACAAAATAACCTATATTTCCACAAGGAATATCTTGGATTACTTGCCACAAATGCTAGAGAGTGCATTTTAAATTGGATAAACTTTCATTTATTTTATTTAAATCCAGGTTTACCTGGACGGTTAAACTGGAAAAGAATACATAAGGAAGTGTAAAGAAATTAGCAAGAATTCTATTTTGTTGAGACTGAAGATTGATAAATGTGGAATAATAAGACATAATGAAAGATACAACATTATTTTTACATGTCAAAAGGCTAAATAAGTAATATAGTTTATATTTCCATCTTGTGATTATTTCAGAAAAGTTGATTGGATTTTGTTTCTGTATTCAAATGTTTTCTTTCTTTTTCCTCTGGGTCATTTGAAAGATATCAAAATTGCATTAGCTGTCTGTTGCTGTCGAACAGACTACCACAGATTTAGCAGTTTAAAACAATATCCATTTATCATCCCTCTGTTTCCCTGTGCCAGGTCTTTGGATGTCGATAAGCTCTGTTCTCTGTTCTGGGTCTCACCAAGAGAAAATCAACATGTCTAAGCTTGTGATCTCATATGAGACACACCCCTCTTCCATATTCACTACTTGTTGGCAAAATTCAGTTCCTTGTGGTTGTATGACCAAGGCTCTCATTTTCTTAATAGCTGTTGACCAAAGACCATTTTTAACTCCTAAGGAACGCTCACCTGTTTCTGCCATGACCCTGTCTTAATCATGGTAGTTTTCTCATTCAAGGCCAAAAGGAGAGCGTCTGTTTTATATTTGAATCTTCCTGATTTCTATTTCTGACATCTAGACTCTTTAAAAAGGTTTATCAGATTTGTCTCCCATACTCAAGGACATCAGGGAGTAGGAAGTTTTGGAGCTATCTTAGCATTCTGTCTACCACAAAGGTCGTTGTTAACTTCTGCCATAAGATTCAAAAAAGGTTCAGGTGCAGGTACATTCCAAAGATGGCAATCATATAATATGGCACATAATCCATATTTAGTGTGGTGTAACTCAGTTTTCATTGCAATAGGATACAGAATACAATAGTCAAAAGGACACTAAGTATAACTAAAATTTATTGGTCACTTCACGACATATCAGACACTTGGTGCCATGATCAGATGTTTCAATTCTCAATTGAAAGTGCCTTGATGAAAAGTTGAACTTTTGTGGGGTTTTTTTGTTATGTTTTATTTTTGGATTTGAGATAAATGAATATATACTATAAAATTGTGTGTCTCAATTTCCTTTTGTTTGACATAGCTATAATGAGGAACTTCATGCCATTGTAAACGCACACTAATTGCCAATTCTGCAGATGTCTCTTCAGTTCGTGCGAAGCTATCTAGGCTCAAATCTCTATGCAGAATTAAATCTGTGCCTTTTTTGAAATTTTCATCCGTCTCAAATCTCCAATGAGTCAATGAGACCCAGAAGGAGACTAAAGTGTAATCCTGGCTTTAAAATATAATCATTGCATCTACTTAAATCTGCTTAGAAATATTTCTGTAGAGATAATTGCATTCAGCACTTATTAGTTGAATGAGGAACATGGAATCTTAGGAACCCATTTCCTCCTTTAAAAATCTAAACATTAATGAAGCTTCACTTAAAAGCAGATATAGGCTAAACCCAACAAATGTATATGTATCCACAGGTAAAAGAGAATTTAAATCAAAAGATGTCAGAAATTCCCAGTTACACTTGTACATTTCCAACTTGATTGAATTTCAGGAGAGTTCACTTTGTTCATTTCACATCTTTCCACTTACATTTATCTATAGGTAGATAGTACCATCCTGACAGATATTTGATGTTAGCTTATGTGAAAAATGAATTCAAGTAGTGTGAGACTTAAAGCAGCATTCAGAGAGCAAGATTCTTATATATGGATCTAAGAAAACTTAAAGTAATTCTTCATTTTTCCAGAAAAAAATTTGGTAAGGTATTCAGAAACACTGCTTTTATTTTATGTTGACTTTCTCTTTTAGTTTAAGTGTTGTTAACTTTCCTCTAAAAGGTATTTCATTTTTCATATAAAAAAGCTTACCCATAGTAACAAAAATTTAATTGGACTGAATTTTACAAAATCATATTATTGGTGATAAATCAAAAGCTATGTTGTTACTTACAAAAAAATAAAACCGACACAAATTTTAAAAAATACATTTTTCTGTGTAAATAGATGTATTCTGGTGCTTTATTACCTCTTTTAGTTTTTTATTTCCTCCTTTATTTGTATTATTTATTCACATCTGTAATTTTCTACAAAACATTTTTTTCATGGAACATTGCTCAAAAAAGTATTTTGTGGTCAAATAATCCCAGTAAACTGTATATATGTACACTTTTGGAGATTAATAAAACAAATTAGCTTATTGAAATCAATAGAAAATTGTGCAGAAATTATTGATATTATTATCATTTCAAAAATCAATCAGCCATGAAGTTTGATAACTTCCTTATATTACATCAGTCAACAATAATTGAAATATTAGTTTAGAAGAATAAATTGGGATTATTAATCATGTTGTAATTTTGGCTTTTCTTTATCAGTTTTCCATAGTATGATGACCTTATATATTTGAGGGGTGACAATTAATCTCGTGAACTCATCCTAGAAAAAGTACTACATACGTCATTGCTGAATACCACTACGGTCACCTTTGAAGTACTCCCCTTGGGAAGCTATGCACCAAGGCCAGCGTCTAGTCCACCCTTCAAAACAATTTTGGAACTGTTTTCTGGAATGGTCACAGAGCTGTCATCGTGCCCAAAATCTGACAATTAAGTTTGTCAACTTGCCACCGTGAACTTAATGTTGGCAGAACTGTACAAACAACTTGGGTTATGACACCTTACCTACTTGTTTATACAATCTTGCCAAAGTGGCAAGTTGGTGAACTTAATTGTCAGATTTTGGGCACAAAGACAGATCTGATGGCCATTCCAGAAAAAAGAGTTCCAAAATTGCTTTGAAGGGTAGACCAGGTGCTGGCATCAGTGCATAGCTTCCCTAGGTGACTGTAGTGATATTCAGCAATGATGTGGGTGGCACTTTTTCTAGGATGAGTTCACAAAATTAATTGTCAGATCACATATGTAAAGTATAATATATAAATTAGTATTAATATATATGTACATATGTATGAACTGATATGTATACACATATATAACTAGTGTATATATGTATATATCTATACTAACCCATATGTATATGCATATCTATTAAATAGTTCCATAGTTTTTCATATATATTAGCATTAAACTGAGTTCAAACTTATATCTCTGACTTAAAATTAGCAGCACAGGATTTATTTTACCCTCTTACCTTGCTTATTTGTAATGTTTTTCTCTGACAATTAAAAACATGGCTACCTTCATCTACAGGTTATTTACTTGATTATTTAACTGTAGTATGTATGTATTTATGAGTGAGTATGTGTGTGTTTATGTGTATATGAACGTGTATAAATATAAACACATTCATATGTGTACACATATATACGCATACATATATTACTTGAAGGTTTTGCAGTCCTTTAACGATATTATATTGTTCCATTATCTTCTAGTTTATAGGGTTTCTGAAGAGCAATCTGTGGTTTCTTTTTTTTAAAATAAGTTTGATCGAGATACAATTTACACACAATAAATGTCACTCATTTAAGGACCCAATCCAAAGTTTCCAGTGAGCTCACACTGTTGTGTAACCATCACCACACAATCTAATTTACATCATCCAACACATTTGCAGCCACTTTCCCCCACCCTACCTCCAGCTATAGGCAAATATTAATCTATTTTTTGTCTTGTAGATTTGCCTGTTCTAGACATTTCATAAAAACGGAATCCTACACTATGGGATTTTGTGATTAGCTTCTTCCATTTAGTACATATTTAACATTTATCCATATATCAATAATTCATTTATTTTTACTAACAATTAGATTCAGTTGTTTGACTATTTAACATTTTATTTTTTCATTAATCAGTTAGTAAACACATGGATATAAGGGTGATTTGTTGAAGAAGTTTCTCACATTTTGAGGGTTTATGTTTTTTCCCCAATTTTATTGAGATATAATTGGCATGCACCACTGCATAAGTTTAAGGTGTACAGCATAATGGTTTGACTACATATGTTGTGAAATGATTTCTGTAATAAGTTCAGTTAGCATTCGTCATCTCATGTGGCTACAATAAAAAGAGACAGTGAAAAAAAAAGAGAAAGAAAGAAAGAAAGAAAGAAAGATTTTTTCATGTGATGAGAACTCAGGATTTACTCTCTTAACAACTTTCATATATATCATACAGCAGTGTTAACTATAGTCATCATGCTATATATTACATCTGAGGGTTTATGTTTTTGTCCCATGGTTGGCATGGGACTAGAAACTTGGAGGTTCCCTCTCAGATCATTTCTAAGACTTTGAAGTTTTGGTCATTTACACATTTTTCTAGACTGCCCAAAGAATGATTATTTTAATTCAAAGTCTACAAACATATATCCTTTTCTTGTTAAATTTATTGGGGTGAAGTTGGTTAGCAAAAATTACATAGGTTCCAGTGTACAATTCTACAATACATTGTCTATGTGTTGCACAAACATATATCTTATTTCTTAAATGTAAAAATTAGGATGAATAATTTAGGAGATATAAAAATATTGACTAAAAATTATATCTGATATAGAACCTCTCTAATAATTGTATTCACAATATTATGCTTTCACAAAGTATAAGTAATAAAATAAGCTTATTGATGAATGTTTATTAATTCCATTTTCGTAGAAGTCATTCTAATGTCAGATAACTCATCATTTAGTCAGGATGTGGTCAAAAGTAGTGTTTAAACCTGTTGTACCAGTGAGACTTCTGCTCTGCATTAATGGTTTTGTTTGGCTTAGAGAATGCTGTTATCCCCAAGTGAGTGCATCTTGGCTCATGTGCAGTCTTCTTGACTACAGAATTGAATTTAATACCAGGAGACCTATTCTTAGTTGTCTCTCTCAATCTTTTTATTAAACTGAATACTCTGTCATTTTTGTTTGTATTCTGGAATCAACATTTCCTCTCAATTGTTTTCCATTAAGATTTCCACCATTTTAACATGGCACTAGACATAAAACTTTCCATACTTTCTTCCAAACAAAGGCAGTCTTCTCAGGCTGAACTGCACATCCCTTCATCCTGCTGGTGTGTCTCTCTCTCCCTGGCTAAACCGCTCACCACTGCCCGAGACCAGGTGTGGGTGACAGCCCCTTGTGTCCTCACTTTTCCCACCCAGCTCACCCTATGAACCAGTGGGGTCCAGAGCAAAAGGAGTCCCAGGATTCTCAGCATGCTGCACCTGGAGTAGGGCCGCAAACCAGTGTGGAGTGACTGTATGGGAGAAGTGAGACCCAGTGCTTTCTGCCACAAGGGCTTAGAATTCGACTGAAGCTAGAGGCAGAATGAAAAGTGGGGACAGTCTGCTTTCCCAGGTCAAATCAGATACAGACTGAGAACTGCGGACAGAGGGAGCCCCTGTCTTCTCGAGCACACCTGCCCTGCGCGAACATCATGGTAGAGGTTCCAAAACAGATCTGAAGGAGGTGGTAAGAAAGCAGACTGTGGCTCCAATGCCTCAGATTCTTGCTACTCTCCCTCAGATTTGGTTGCTGTTTGGAAAAACGTTCTTCTATTTTCTATATGGCCTTCGAAAAACTTGCAAAGATCTTAAGTGTTTTTTTTAAAAATAATTTTAATAGTTAAATTATTTTACTGGGGATGGGGTCAGCTAAACTCTTGACTTGCAATTCTAGATATCCTGTCCATCTGTGATTCATCTGATCTTTCTTCCCCTGCATATAATGCATATTATGAAGTTTTTAAAAATATCTTTTTTACCCTAGTTAATAGAATCTTCATTATAACAAGTCTTTATATGATTTTCTTTATGTTAGTTCTTACTTGAGATTTTTTAAGCGTCTTGGATGGTTAGTTTATACTTAGTAAATGTGTGAGAATTTCTTAGCTGTGATTTCTTCAAATATATCTTTTGGTCCCCGACACATTTCCCTCTAGGGCAGACACTACAGTTATAGATATGTTAGACTGATGTTATCCAGATAAACTTAATTATTTTTTTGATGTGTGTTTTTTTTAGCTTTTTAGGGAAAGACTAGAGTTGCCTTTACTCTAGGCTAAGTAGCTCCACTACCGGTGTGTGGCCCTTCTGGGGTTTTTAGGCAAACCCCTGTGTATTCAATGATTTCACTTCCCTCTGGCTAGCGAGTACTTACAAGGTTTCTAGCACTTTGTGAGATCTTGACATTGTTGAGCTTAAAGTCCACCATAAGTTTTCTTTTCTTAGCACTTGTCATTTGCCCAGTCTCATGGAATTTAATATTCAGACTGTTATTTAACCATAGACTCATGGTTAACCCTGTGTCTGAAGCTTTTCTGGAACTTTTTCCTCATAGCTTCTTCCTCTAAAGTTCCCTGTTTGGCAAACTCTAGATAGCTTAGTGCCTCGTGCCTCTGAACTCTGATTTATGTCTTCGCACTGTGGCAAACTTCGATCTTTCTATAATGAAGTTGTTAAATTGCCTCCTGGCAGAATGCTAGGAATCTGTAGGATGCATCTAGTTTATTTCCCTTTTCACATGGATCCTCTGCTCTCTGTGGCCCAGTGGATAGAAAGAAGTGTTTTATTGGTTTTTTTTTTTTCAAGTTTCTTTTTGTTTATTTTAGGAAGGCAAGTTTTATAACAGTTAAAACTTTATGGGTAAAAGCATGTTTTTAAGCAGACAACAATTTTTGAAATCGTTAGCAAACTTTTAGTATCTTATTTTAGCCTTAGACACTGCTTCCTGTTTCTTTAATTTCTTTTACAGTTAAAAGTCATTAATTCTCACATTCAGACAAAGAAATAGAACTGTTTAGCTGTTTGAATCTTTGTGTAGCTGTAAATTGGTATCAGAATAAACTCATACATTAAGTTATATTTGTTGCCCAAGTCAGTATAACATTTCAATGCTTTAAGGTGGCAGAAAAAAAAACATATTTTTACACAGTCTATGGTTAAATATGAGCTTTAGGAATTTTGAAATGAGTATGTGATGTTAACTTCTCATCTTTCCTCGATATAAAGATATAAATGGAAGTTTTTGGCACTTGAGATGTCTGAGAGATTTATAAATAACTTTCCACACCAGAATTATTCATGGGGTAACTGGGAAATGAGTTTTACATTAAGAAGCTAAGTACTGCTTAGGATGTGTAAGAACACATATTTTAAAGTGAAGATATTGTCTAAAAAACATGAATGCAATAATGCCATTATGATATTGCATATTTTTTTCTTCTCAGTGGCTTTTAAATAAAATCTTATAGTATATCAAGATAGAGATAGTTTTCACACGACTAGTATGTAAATCTAACCAGTTCTCTTTCTGCTACACCTGATCATAGAAAGGACATTGGTTTATAATACCAGAGAGTGTATTTCAGAAATCAAAGTATTGTCTTTTTTTTTTACCTAAACTAAAAACATATTGGGCAACTATTTATTATTATTAATTTTTGCTTCTCTGTGCATATCTGTAAATGACTGAAAGCACCATGAGTATTAATTTGAGGGTTAAAAAATCAATTTTAGCAAGTAGGTATATTCACAGATACAGAATTCATGAATAATGAAGATCAACAGCATTTTTTTTCTCTAAATTGGGCAATTTAATCATATAGTTATTTCTTACATTTCTCTTACGTTTATTATTTTCTTCTCCCTCCACCCACTTATTAAAATTTTATGTACTTTATCCCTTCCTCATAATTCATACAACAAACCATTCAGACTTATAAGGAAATGCCTAACTTGTTTTGTGCAGAAATCAGTAAATAATTACCTATAACCCTAGAAAATAAGGTAGCACATGCTTTATGAATACCTTCTCTCAATACTGCCATTTGTGACAACAGGCATGGATTTTGAGATTATCATGCTACTAAGCAAAATAAGTCAGACAGAGAAAGTCAAGAACCATATGACCTCACTCATACATGGCATCTGAAACTGAAAGCAGCAAAGGAACAAGACAAACAAAGAAACTGTCATTTTTTTAAACAAGACTTTTTTCTGGGAATGCATTGAATTTATAGATAAATGTGGGGAGAATTACCACCTTAATAATGGTGTGCCTGGGTTTTATAGGTGTGTAGTTGTCCAGAAGGATCTTACAGAGTCATTATGGAAAGTGGAAGTCATGATCCATATTATTTCAAATATGAACATTTTCTCAACTTTAAAGACAGTATTTTAGCTATCTTTACTGTATGTTTGGAAAAATACAAACATAGAGAAAATGGGAAGTCAACCTTAGACTCAGGCATCATTGCATGATGTTCTTTGTTGGGTTGACCTTTGTGCTTTACTTGTCTTATGTGTGAAATCTAAATGACACCTGATTTCGCCAGTTTATACTTAACAGTATATTTATTTTCATACACAAATTACATAGACTCCAAGCCTCTGTTTAACTAAATGAAGACATTTATGCCTCAAACATGATTCTCTTTCTCTTAGCTATTTCTGGGAATCAACGAAGAGATTTTTTTTTCTTATATCTATTATACACAGCACCCATTCGGCTAAGAAGGTTTTCAGGTAGGGTGTTCCATCTTCTTCCTCCTCTGTTAGGGTTTTCACTTCATTCATCCATTCAACCTACACCTGCTAAGGATCTACTTTGTACCCAGCACAGTTCTAGGCACCAGAGCATTGAATGCAATAGATGCAACCCTTGCCCTCATATATATTGCATTCTGATCAACACAGGAGGCTGATAAAGACACTTCAAGAACACTGATCATCTCTTGTGAAATTGTACATTCTGTGCCAAGCACATTGTTTCCATTATGCTCCCAAACCCATAATCTGCAGAGCTCCAGAGCATTGGCGAATTCTGGACTGGCCTAGACAGAAAGCCTTCTTTCCAACCTGTGCCAAACTATCTCCTATACGCACAGAAACAGCCCCGCTTATGATCAGAGTCTAATAATTCTATTTGAACAGTCTTTTGACTTGAGTCTCAAATCCTTGTCTTTAATCTCATACTTTCATCTACGCAGATATTGTGCTTGAATTCTGATCCTCATCCATTTAAACACAATTGCTCATACCCTGTCCAAGGAGCCATATTAAAGAGATGTCATTCATTCAAGGCTCCTCTTCTGCCCTCCACTCCTCTGTTGTAATCAAATATTTCTCTTCTGCATAGGAGAAAAAGAGATGTCCATACCCAACATGAATGACAATTATACGAGGGCTGTATAATTGAAAGTGTCTAGCCATGTAATATGAGAAATAGTGGCATTCATGGCTGGATTTTTTCTGATAGCCCTCATGTTCTAATGTTTGGGTCTATGGGGAAAAGGGAAGCAGTTTCAATTCTAGCTGAATCTGGGTTCTTTGTTGAACAATCAAGGCTATACAGGTATACATAAATGACTAATTTATTGTTTCACATTTGTCTATGTTAACATATAGCTTTACAGTTTACATGCTTTTTGCTAAAGGTGGGTTGTATTATAGGGCCAAAAATATCCTGAAAGTCAGGAACAAAGAATTGAATTTGTTTTTCTTAGTTTCTAAAGAAAAGGTAGGTTAGGCAGCTCAATAAGAAAATAAGATAATCAGGGGGCAATGTACTGAATATTTATTGCCTTATGTAAATACAATTGCAATTCTCTTTAGTTATATTTTGAATACAGAATAGCTTAGAAGGAAAATCATACAAAGTTTTAAATTGCCGTAAGTAAGCATTAAGCAGATCAAATAAGATTGGATTGATTTTCTTTATGTTTGAAGTTTTTGAGGGACAAATGGTTTTATGTATATGTATATCTGCATGAAGTATATCAGTTGACTGGAAATTTAGTTTTCTCTATGTCCTTTTTGAAACTTGATTTTTCAAATATGTACTAATGGAAAGTCGGTCTATCGCTCTGTCCATGGCTGTATAATAGTTTATGTGCAGGGTGAAGTTTGGAAGATTCACCCATTTCATTTTAATTTCCTGAGGCTTGAGATAATCTTCTTGGAACACCACCAAGTTTACTACCAAGCTGGTTTAGTAGTGTGATGATGAAGTGAGAGACTAAGTAACTGCAAGTTATTCCTTTGACTGCTGCTTTGTCCCATGCTTCAGATATATCTCTTTTGAAGTTGATAACTACAGTGAATGCTGTTGTTCCCTTCTAATAGGTATTGCTGAAAACTGTAATCGGTACTTGGATAGGGAAACGGATCACTGCAAAGTCTTCTTAAAACCATAATTAATACCCTGACATGTTCTAAAGCAATCAAATTATCCAATAATTGTTTTGGCATACTTACTGAACCCCGCTTTTGTTGCAGGGGATACTATGCAGTGGACTACAAAAAGTTCTTGTCATAGAGCCTACATTGCAGTGGGGTCATAAAGTAAACCAGAACATCAATATATAATTGTGAAATGAAGTAAAACCATGAAATAATATACCTGAGATAACTTGTATTCAGATACAAGGTGACTAACAGTTCGTTGTCAGTCTTTCCACTCCTGTATTCCAATATGGGCTGGTTAAAATTCTGATCCTCTTAAGGGGTAGGAAATGGGTGGGAAAAAGTTAGGAAGTGATTGCCTGGTGATTGGAAGTACCTTGTTTTAGTATACATTTTTGATAATACAGACCACATCTAAAAATTATGTTTTTCAGTAGCTCTACAATGTGATCCTTCAATAATTTTGGATATTATTAATTATTACTACAAATTTTTACAAAATAATGTGAACTGAAAATGATTGCTATAATTAAAAAGTAAGTTATAGGTTAGAAAGTAACATTAGGGATTCACTAATTTTAGTAGTAGGGCTGAGAATGACCCCTTACCCCTTTGAAAAGGTGACATTTGAGCAGACAGCTAAAGACCAAGGCAGCAAGCCATAAGGAAAGAGTGTTTTGAAAATAGGACCAATACGATTTGCTAATGAAATTGAGGTCCATTGTGAAAGGAAGAAAGGAGTTAAAAAGTTTTTTTAAAAATTTAAGCTAATGTTTTAATATTTTAGCATCCATTAGAAGGATAGTTTTAAGTATCAATTAATTGTGGCAAGTGCTGTAATTATCAACAGTAAAGTGTTATTAATACACTGAAAATAAAAAATAAGGGAGTTCCCTGGTGGTGTAGTGGCTTAAGGCTTCGGCGTTGGTGCTGACGGCGCTGCGGCCTGGGTTCGATTCCCAGCCAGGGAGCTACCCACATACCAAAAAGAAAAAAAAAAAAATTTGTTTTCCAGAAATCCTGTTTGAACTTACAACTCCTTACTGACTTGAGCCTAACAACCAAAGTTCAGAGGCAACAAATTGCTAAAGTCAATATTTTCAGCCTATTTGAAAGCATGACAGTTACTGTTTGTATTTTTTCACTTAACTTTCATTTAAATAACATAAAAAGTGTTATTTAAGTTAAGTGAAATACAATATCATATATTTTGAGAATGCTATGGTAACTAAAGCCATGTTGGGGTGTACAAAGTCAGGGATAATGATAGATGCCTACCTCTGAATAGCCCATCTAAAAATTTATGTTGATATTTTGCTAAATGCACTTACTTCAGAGAATTGCTCAATATTTTTAGAGAGTAAAATAACCTTTTGTCCTTTTCTCTGGCTTTTTATTTTTTCTCAAAAGCTAATTTTAGAGGCTAATGTTTCAAAAATTATGGATTTGGGTTTATGATGGAATTATTATTGTTATTAATATGATGCTACTCTGTACTTTATATGCCATTACTCTCCCATGCAATGTAGCATATACTAGCATAACAAGATCTTCTGAAACATGGTCCATTGCTGTTTAGTCTGAATGGTCCTAACACTTTATATATCTATTAGTTTTAATTATTTGTACCCAATGTCATATGTCATAGTACACACACACACACACACACACACACACACACGCCCCTTATCTTGAGCTTTGTTAATGTTAGTATTATTCACCTTTCAATCCTCAATTCCACGTGAAGATATTATTGTTTGGTGGTAAAAGGTGTGGTCTTTCATGTTAGCTAGCATGATGTGGATACCTTAGTTTTGCACTCATTGATCACTAGAGTGATCAAAACGATTTTTTGAAGCCTCAATTTTGTCACATATCTAACATATAAGATGATTTCCAAAAATAAAGAAGGTAGAATAGAATCTGGTATGCAACAAATAATAAATCTTAGCTATTATTGTTTTACTTGAAAAAAGTGATAAATAATTCATGTTTGATAGTATACTTAAGACAGAGCATATCAAATTTTCCTCCATGCTGGTGGAGGAAACAGAATAGTGGGCATAGAATTATTAATAAAACATGTTTCTGCATGTTGAAAAATCTATTTTCAGGTCTATCACCAATCAGGGTTATTTTCACCTACAGAAATATAGTTTAATTGAAGTGGAAAAACTGTTCTGAATTAGTATGAGTTCAACTTGTTTCATTTGTGGGAGCTAAAGAAATGTATTCAAATTCTCTGTTTTAATATGGTTTAATCTGTAAAGTTTTCCTTCACCTAATTGTTTAATAATTAAATTAGATACTTTGTAGTAGGGCCAGAGTTCCATAACTCCAATCTTTCATTTAAGGTAAAATTCTCATTGCTGAAATTGCATTGGTTTGTGGTCTCTTTCTTAGAGAAAACAGTAGAGACTTTGAAAAGTGTTTTTTGTTTTTTGTTTTTTCTTTTCCTTCAAATTTACTCTAGATATGTTGTTGTCTTTGAGACTTTGCATTTATTTCTTCCGGGTAATATGTAAAAATTAAAATAAAAAAGAAAAACTATATTAGGTCAGACTTACATTCTTCTTTAACTGTCAGGAATCATCAATTGCAACTATTCCACCAATCTGAATTAACCGTTCATCTCCCACCACATTAAAGCAAAGAAAGAGAACAGCTCACAGCTAGTGAGTTTGGTGTTCAGTAGTATAAATCAGGACTTCACAAATTCATATTTTACTCTTTTTGTTTTATTCATCTAATTTAGGCCATTCCACTGGAATATTGTAAGATTATGTTTTGTAACATGAATAGCAGGATACCTATGTGAAAGAGAAGTCTCACAACAGTACATAGGAGATTGAACATTACCTAGCAGAGAACAGTAAAAGTCTCTTTTAGTAGAGAAAATTTGGCTCTTTGTTAATAAGTTTTTTCGTAATTTATAAAACCCCAAGATGAAACACTCTTTTAAATATTTTCTTTCCTTTCTTTATTTGTATGTGTTCAATTCTGCCTATTAGTAGAGTCAAGATTCTGGTATCCATTTTAATAATAGAAGCTAAATCAAAACTATGATTCTGGGGAACTATCTTCTAAATAGCATAGCATTAAAACACATGAAATATAAAATGAAATTAAAATTTTAGAAGAACTAGGAAGAAATATAATCCTAATAGAAAAAGTTACAGTTTTGAACATTTTTTTCTTATTAAGTAGAAAGTATTAGTACTATAGATTAGTACTATAGATAAATCTGAAAAATATAATTAAATGGAATATAGACAAATTTAATAGATACATGCCTGTAATTGGGTTCTCTGTAAAGCAAAGACTCAGTTTTTACTTAGATACAGTTAATTTATGTCAAGTATGTTCCCACGAAGCACAAAGAAAAAGGAAAGTAAGGTATTGGAGAATAATAGTAATGAACACATTACCATTGTGGATATCAGGAAATCAGGCCCATTGAGGACACTCTGAGAAATCTGTAGTTGCCTTCCTCAGAATATCTCACCAGAGGATGTAGAACTTGGACATCAATCCACCAATCTGCTCCCATATTGGTTGTGAGTCACGCACCAACACTTTGGGCATAAACTCATCTCATTTTTAGTTTAGGCTTGCTTGAAGAGAGCAAGACCCTCGGATTACAGCACAAACTCCCCTGCAGATAAGAGAAATAAAGTTTTCAGTAAAAAGCTCTGAACTTAAAGGAAATTGACTCTTAGAGCTGCAAGTAAACTCAGAGATGGGCTGCGGAGTAAGGCGTCAACAATTTCTTCTGCAATATTAAATTCTTTGATCTAGTAATAATGATAATGATGTTATAATACATCCACTTTTCATGTGTCCATAAACAAAATCACTTAAAAGTAATATATAATAGAGAAAAATGAACTTTCAATAAATTCCAGAAAGTAGAAATGAAAAAACAGAAATTGCCTCTTCTACTTTAGCACACAGAAAAATGAACTGGAGACCTTGGAAAGCATGGATTTTTGTCTCTAGCTACAGAAATTCTGATTGGTAGGCCTACTATAGAGCTCATACACTTGCTGTTCTAACAAATTCGGGTAATGCTTCTGATGGTGGTTAGAAAGCACATTTTAAGTAGCATTGTGTAGATCATATGTTATGAATACAATGCAGTTTAACAAAAAAACAATAAAAGTGAATTCTACAGCAACACATAAAAGTATAACTTTTAAGTGTTTCAAAACATCCCTTGGATTAAATATTCTCACTGAATCCTAGAAATAAAGATAACAAAAACACAATACATCAGTACCTATGGAATGCAACTGAAGAAAGACAAAAAAACATAATCTTAAGAACTTACATCATTCCCACAAACAGTGCACAGAGCTCCCTTTTCTCCACATTCTCCCCAACCCTTGTTTGTTGATTTATTAATGGTAGCATTCTGACAAATATGAGGTGATATCTCATTTGGTTTTGATTTGCATTTCCCAGATAATTCATTAGGTTGTTTTTTGTTTTGTTGATGGTTTCCGTTGCTGTGCATTAACTTTTTTGTTTCATTTGTTTATTTTTTCTTTTGTTTCCCTTGCCCAAGGAGACATATGAAAGTGTGTGCGTGTGTGTGTGTGTGTGTGTGTGTGTGTGTGTATCACTAAGAATATTGTCAAAGAGTTTACTGCCTATGTTTTCCTCTAGGAGTTTTATGGTTTTTGAGTCTTATATTTGTCTTTAATCCATTTTGAGTTTATTCTTGAACATAGCGTGAGAAAGTAGTCTTTATTTTTCATGTGTATGTTCAGTTTTACCAACACCATTTATTGTATAGACTGTCTTTATTCCGTTGTATATTCTTGCCTCCTTTGTCATAGATTAATTGACCATATAGGCATGAGTTTACTTCTGGAGTCTGTTTCATTGATCTACGTATGATGTATGTTTTAAGTTTTTATGCCAGTACCATACTGTATTGATTCCTATAGACTTGTAGTATAGTTTGATATCAGAGAACATGATACCTCCAAATTTGTTCTTTCTCAAGATTGCTTTGGCTATTTGGGGTCTTTTTTGGTTCCATATAAATTTTACAATTATTTGTCCTAGTTCTGTGAAAAACACCATTGGCATTTTGATAGGGATTGCATTGAATCTGTAGATTGCTTCAAGTAGAATGAACATTTTAACAATGTTAATTCATCCTATCTATGAGCACTATATATTCTTCATTTATTTGACTCTTCTTTAATTTCTTTTTTCAGTGTCTTACTGGTTTCCAAATATAGGTCTTCTACCTCCTTCATTAAATTTATTCCTAGGTATTTTATTCTTTTGATAAAATTGTAAATTGGTGAAGCTACTATAGAAAACAGTATGGAGGTACATCAAAAAATTAAAAATGGAAGTATTTTCTTAGAAAAATGTAGAAAATCTGGATAAATGAATGTTTTCTTAAGCTTTAAAATCAATACTGGAATTTTGTTATATTTTTCAGATTTCAAATTTTATCAGACTTTAGATTTATGAAAGATTGTATATTTCAGGCAAGATTTATACTTACCTTTACAATCTTAGTGTTGGGAGCTCTGCTGGTTTGTAAAGGTCGAGGGTGAGTGACTTCTCAGGTATCGCTGGTTGTCTTTCCCTCCTTCTTTCCTTCAAACCTCTTTTTGTGTCACCTGGTCATCAGTCTACCTTCTCTCCTTGGTCCCACCCTGCTGCCTGCCTGAGAAATCCTGCTTTGCTAGCCCCAGCCAGCCTTTTCTTTTCTTTTCCCTTTTTATGTGTTTATTTTGTTTTGTTTTGTTTTGTGTTTTTAAACTTGGACATTGTCCTGGCTGGAGATGCATTCTTTTACTGAGAGACTTGGGGCATACATATCTGTAAGACTGGAACTTTGTCTTTGAGGATATACTTAATCCCTACGAGGAGACAAGTTTGCCAATGAATAATTTAACTCCAGTGACAGGAGTGACATGTGAAAAATGTTATGAGAAGCAGCAAATAGAGCACTAACTCTGGAGGAAAGCCCATAAAAATCTCCCAGTGGAGAGATAAGGAAACATTTGGAATGGACAAGAAAGGGAAAAGAGCACAGCGGGCCAAAACAGACTATTTTCTCCTTAGGAATCATGGGTGAAACACGAGACGTGCTATATTTTGGATAATACATTTGATGAAGATTGTTTTTAGTGTGAGATGCTAGTGTGAGGAAAATAAGAATAAAAAATCTGGGGAGAGTGGGAACTATTTTGTTATTTCCCCCATTATATTCTTTTTCTAGGTGATTTCAACTTTCCCCTATACCTTCTATGGTCACCTTTATGAGAATGGTAATCATTTTAGTGCCCAAGTTTTGAGCTTTTTTCTTGATTCCAGTTTTTCTTCTTAATTTTATTTTATTTCAATCAGTAAATAGCTATATTACAGATAATTTTTAAGATGATTTATACCTTAGTTTCCTCATCTGAAAAATGATAATTATCAGTTTTTATGTTTTATGAGAAGTCAGTTCACAGAAATAAGTGTTTATTTAGTGTTTAAGATGTAGTGATAAATGGATGGACCTGGAGATCATCATGCTTAGTGAAATAAGCCAGACAGAAAAAAACAAAGAACTGTATGACTTCGCTCATATGCGGAATATAAAACTGAAAGCAACAAAGAGAAAAGAAATGAACAAACAAACAAACAACCCATGGACACAATCAGTAGTTTAATGTTTATTTGGGGACGAGTGGGTTAGGGAGGGGAGAAAGGGGAGGGGTGGGAGAGGAGGGGGGGAAGCTTAATATATGGTGATGGAAGGAGAAGTCACATTAGGTGGTGAACTTATTATACAACAAGGTGACAATGCACTGTAGAACTGTATGCCTGAAACCTATGTAATCCTTGCTGACAGATGTCACTCCAAAAAGTCTAACAACAAAAATGAATTAAAAAAAAGATGTAGTGATAGTTTAAGCAATGATACCTGTTAATATTGTCAGACATCATCACTTGATATTTCATTTACTTCTAATGAGACAGTAAGTTCTTTGGTAAGTTTAATTTATGTTAACCTGGCTATTGTAGTTTGATATTTTTCTTTAATAAATGGCACATTTTTCAAGTTGATTTTCATTATTTCATTTATGTTTACATTTTCCTTGCACTACTTTATTCTAAATATGAAAGACTAGTGAATACCCTAGATTTTGCGTGTCTTAATTTTACTTGCACTTAACAAAAAGTGCTTTGACACACTGTTTTGGGTATAAGGTAACAAATCAATGTCAGAAGAAGAATTCTTTTTGGTTATGTACGGCCTATATCGAGGAATGCTTCCAGTAGCCCCAGGCCAACACTGAAAGCAGTGATGCTATGGTAAATCTGTGAGCTGGAGCAGTGCTTGAGTTTTATCTCTGATATACGGGGATGACATATTTCTATTATTTCTAGAATCCCCTCTTTTCCTACAAAAGTGATTTCTAACCCTGGGTACACATCAGAATCACCTGGAGAACTTTCAACATAAGTAAGAACAGGGAAGAGAAGGCATGGGGTGGTGGTGGGGTGGGTGCTAAAAGCTCTGCAGATGATCCTAGTTGCAGGTCTGAGGACCCTGCACTACGTACCAGTTTCCTCTTGCCCTCACCCACAATGTAGTACACCTGTGCATTTACACAATTGCCCTGGGAACTCGTAGTGGTTAAATAGGCCCCAATATAAATAAGTTCTGAGAGGAAGGCATTTCTTTCTCATAGTTCCTGTGGACTAAAGACTACAGCGTCAACTCTTCCCCGAGTCTCCAGACTACAAGCCTATCCTGCAGAGTTTGAACTTGTCAGCTGGTGAGTCAGTTCCTTGAAATAAATTGAGAGGAAGAAATAGAGATAGAGATAGAGAGAGACAGAGAGAGAAACAGAGAGAGATAGAGAGCAAGCACATGGTGCTCTTTCTCTAGAGAACACTGACTAATACACAGGCTTTATCTTTAAACCTCAGAGCCCAAGTTACAGATAAGCAAACTACAATTTGGAAAGATGAAATAGCTAATTAAGGACCCTGTTGGTTGTTTAAATTTATGTCTATGTGACTATGAAGATAAAGCTTTGTTAATAACCCTTTATGGCCAGTGAGGACGTTTTGAGAAGCATTATGTGGTATGATACAGGCTGGAGTGTTCTCAGATGTAATTAAAGGTGCTGTGTCCTCCTGTGCTCAGTCCCACCACAGAATTTAAATTTACCCAAGTGACTTCTTTAGAGGAACAGACACTTCAGTGTATTTCTCTTCTTAATACAAAACACTGCACTTTTTTTTTTTTTAACAATAGCACATTAATTACCACTGAAAACCCAAGGGTTGGGATAGCAAGGGTTAAAAACAAAACAAAGTGCTTAAATACAAAGAACTGCCTTAGAAGTAATGGGATTTCTACAAGCGTGATTTCCCTCAGGATACTCAGGATATGCTTTCTTGTGTAGTTTTCGTCCCTATATGCTACTTTAGGCTACTTTTCCAGCGTTTGAACTGACATGAATCAACCTTGTATTTAGCTGCTTCATGGAGTCGAGGTGTTAGTTCCCTCTTTCACACATCCATGCGATGCTCATGAGCCCCCAGATCCCTCAGATGGACCCACACCATCTTTCTTGCCATCTGTTAATCAGGTGCTCTGGGGCATCTACTTTCTTCTTTTTTTCTCAGTATTTTTCCCTTTGTTTTTATTTAGAATGGCATTTACATTTTCATTAAACTGCAAAACAACAAGAAAAATCTAAATATACCTGTAGAGAAGAAAATACTTAATCATGACAGAATTGTACAATCTATTCATCTTTATGAGGCTTCTTCGTGTTATTGTTTGGGTGTGTGTTTATAAATGCATCCTTGCTTTTTAATTACTTATAAAGCTGTAAAGAGTCTCCTGGTTGAGGCTACTGACTCATTCATTCCTTATTCTTAAAATCTTCAAGTGCTGCTTTTATTAAAAATGGGTTGGTAAAGAGTGATATGACGATCAAAACATTTATATTCTAGTCTTATGCAATTTTTTGAATGACTGTAAAACATTTGTGTACACACACACACACACACACACACACACACAGGCAATTGCTCTCACATTTTTTTCTGTATTTCTTTTGGGGAATTTTGAGTAATTCCCTTAAAACCCTAGTGATTGGCATACTGCATTTGAACAGTGATGTTTAAACAATGCAGCATTGACTAATCCAGCCTTCAGGAGAGCAAGTCTTGTGTTTATTTCTGTCTTCTACTCTTCCCCACCCCAGATAGGCCAGAATACATACCACCATGGAAGAAAATATCTACAGGTTGGTAAACAGTATGTTAGATTTCTTATTAGTATGATTCTACTCACTTCAGTAAATGAAGTTAAAAGTCTAAGTAACTTGTTCTTTTATTCTAGAAAATTTGATTAATCTCAGTCAGGCTAAAATTATTGAATTGTACTTTAGGTCACTGCCAGTTTTCTGCTTTTTGGGTTCTTTTGTTTGTTCTTTTTTTAACTACTCATTCCTGAACCTTTTATATTTTAGTTTCAGTTGCCTTTACTCATTTGCAGATGATGTAGATGGTAGATGTGCAGTCAGGATTTTGCCTCAAATCAGCATATGACATAACACATCCATGCACCATCAGGAAAAAGTCATCTATAAATTTCTCTTTATTTAAAACAAGCTTAAATTTAAAAAATATAATACAGACTTTGTGTCACCTGTGATTCAATAAATATTATGAATTCCATATATTCTTTGCATTTACTACAGTTGGCAAACTCAGCAACCTTCAAGGCTTATTAAATTTGTCGAAGCCTAAGGAAAAGAGCAAATATATTGATGAAACCAGAGTTTGTACTGTCACAGAAGATTGCAGATGCAATCGACCCTGACCTGATGCTGAGGTTAAGACTGAATAGGTACAATACACTTAGTAGCATGGCTTTCTTAGTCAGCTTAACTTCATGGTGTTGTGTACATTTCCTTTGGATTTATACTAATTAGCAGCTTGAGATAACAGTGTTACTGTGATATCAATAATGAATCCATTAAAACAACTGTGGAAATACTGACATTTCTTACCATATTGGGAAGATTTTCTAAAAATTCCTGGCCAGTAACAATTGTTATACTCTATATTGTTACTTTCTAGAATAAGTAAATTAAATTTTAATTTTACTTGCCCATTGTGTGCTTGTGGTGTATCATCATAGGAAAAATACCAAGACGGTGGTTTATTGGCTGTCAACTTCTTGAAGTGAGAGCCAAGTGTGAGTTATAATCCTTGTTTGGGCATATAAATTAAAATTTCCTGAGCATATGAACACATATATCACCAATTATATAAATCAGTTGCACTTGGGAACTATGTAATAGTTGCACATTAAAACTATGTAATATAATATACAAGAGGGCTGTCTGAAAAAATTTCAGCCATAAATGCCTCTATTTTCATATTATGTGGCTAAGTATTTTCTGGATAGCTCTCATGTATTTCATGTCCATAAGAATGCATTATATTTAACGAGTCTTCAATTAGTAAAGTGGTTCTACTTGTGGTAGTGAATCTATGTAAGTCAATATGTATTTACCCTTGTCTCATAGATTCAATAAAAAAAAAAAAGCCATGTCTTCTTCACAGACATAGTAATGGTAGTGTTGGCCATTAATGAGTGTGACGAAATTTTCTAAAGTTGGCAGTGGCACAGTGACATTTTTCCCATGGTAAGAGAGTGACTGCTTCACTAGAGACAGCAATTTTGCCCAAGGCAATATTATATTCAACATATAATTTGATCATGGTCTTTGCAAGATCTAATGTTTTTATTGTGTGTGTAAATTAGAACTAAACTATACTGAAAAATAAGTCCTATGGATCATTAAAAATTAGTATTTGGATGTTGTGTTGTCATAGTAAAATTTAAGACCTTGGTATTGTTACCTCCAATGTTGTCCTATAAAGTAAACAACGATTTTATGTTTGGGGTAGTTTGTGAAAGATTCCTCTGTATGAATGTTGATTATGTATGATTTAAAAATGAGTTTCAGGAGTCAGTTAAAAATAAAATGAACATTATGTGCCTCCTTGGTACATGTGTTGGAAAATATAGAGCACAACCCGTAAACTATTCTTTCTAAAAGAATTAAATTGAATCAAATTCATTGATCACACCATAATTTAAAGTATTATGGCAGATAGAGAAATATTGTAAAGCATCTTGATGTGAAACTATCTTGGCTAAAATAAAGTAACAGGGACCAGATTTACCTTTCCACCAGAAGCAAATTACTGCCCTGAGAGTCACCAGGTGATGATGCAGGAAGGAGTGACCCAGGCAGAGCTGAACAGACTCCCTGAGTTGAGAAAATGGAGTTGAGATCTTGAACATACCAAGGTTGATAGTTTCACAGGGCAAAGTACTGAAGAAAATAGTTCTACAGAGAGAGAGAACACTAGAGCTCTTTAGAGAGCTGCCTCAAGTTCCCAGTCGAGTACTGATCAGAGTGGATATCTGAGGAAATGACCTAAAGTGTAGACCAAAGCTCTCCAAGGATTAGAGATGACAGTGCCTGATACTCTCACAGTGTTGAGGATAGTGCCTGATCACATCAGCCACACTGGCAACCTTACCTGGAGGCTGTTGCCTTAGTAGTGGAAAATAATTGAACCTAGATGAGCACCACATGGGTAGTACCTACCAAATTTGTATATCAAGTCTTGAAAGTATCAAAATGTTTCCAAATAACAAAGCTCAAGACTAATTATTAGAATATAAATATACCCAGTACCCAACAAGGTAAAATATATGTCTGGTATTCAATCAAAGATGGCCATGCAAAAAATTGGGTAAATATGATTCATATTATGGTGATAAATCAAGCAATTGAAACCAGCCCAGGGCTGACTCAGATGTTAGTATTATCAGACAAATATATTATCATAATTATGTTACATATGTTCAAAAAATTAAGTAAAGGTATGGAATGTATTTAAAAGACCCAAATTGTACTGTTAGATATGAAAACCAAAATGTGTCAGGTGAAAATTAGACAGACTGGGTTTAACAGCAGAGTAAGTTAGCTAAAGAAAAGAATATTGTATTGAAGGCATATTAGTTGAACCCAATCCAAAATGAAACTCAGACTTCTTCAAGGAGATGCCTACAATGGCTTTCTCCAGTTCCTTCTACTATATTTCAGCTCACTCTAGTTTAGTCCCTACCTCTCCATTAAATATGCTTCCATAATGTCACCAAAACTTTTTTATTTTAATCGTCCCTATATATTATTTGTTCTAGAGAATTTTTTAAAATGATATAATTTCATTCTTTTTTAGAAATAATCTCTTCCCTTATCTACAAATGACACCATTCACCTGATGTTTTTTCCCACCTCTGTAGCATTTTTTTTTAACTCCTATTTTCTTCACATTCCACAATTACTAGTGTCTTGCAGGTTCTGTTAGTCTACTCTTCCCATAATTCATGTTCTCCCTGAATTACTTTATCCATTTAAATTGTTGCGAGTACCATTCATATGTCTATGATCTCCAAATCATTTTCTCCAGTGTCTCTTTCTTCTTTTCAATCTCATGTTTCATTTGAAATCTAAACATGTTCACTTGTATAGCCACTTAGGCACATCACATTGAACACGTCTACATTTGCCTTCATAACTTCCTGTTCACTTTATCTTTCAGATATCTTAAACTCACCAGCATCAACTATTTGCTCAAACTAAACCTTAAACATTTTCCTCTCTTTCAGCCAATCAATCAGAGGCCTAATCAACTAATTAAATACCTCTTCAATTCCTCAACTTCTCTCCAGCCCTGTAAGCACCACCAATTATGAGATTCATGGCTACAATTTTTAATTACCCTCCCTATTTCCCATCTAGCTTTGCTCCAGTCTCATTTTTCCCACTTAAACCTTACTCATGCAAATCACAGATGAGGCAGTGACACTTTTCTGGGTAAATTCAATTGTTCCTCATTTTCTCCAGATAAAGTCAAACTATATGCAAAGTTTAGAAGGCCAGTAGTAATTGGCCTCTGCTTAACTATTCATTTCTTTCCTACAACACCCTGCATTGCAAATGCATTTAGATAAGTGAGAGAAAACCACATTTTTTTCTGGTTTATTTAACAAAGGGTTGAGAACTTTATAGAAAAGAAATACGTATGTTGAGGTAACATGAAGTGAAAATTTTGCAAGGTTCTTTTCTTGCTTTCGAGTTCTGACAAGCTATTCAGCTGCTAATTGTGCTCTCTTTTCATGTGAGCTCCCCTAACAGTAAGAGTGAAAACCAATTCTTGCCTTTATACTGCTCTGTTGTACTTATGCTTGCATCATCATATTCCGTAAGAACTCAAAGTATTAATCTCTGTACTTCCATTTCTCTGTTGCTTAAACCAAACTTAGCACCAACTATTATGCACATTTATTCTGTGAAAGAAGGCAGAATCACTGTTTGGCTCTTTTCAGAAAACATGTCAGCATCCAAACTTACAATCCAAATTGCCTGAAGTGGTATATTACATGTTCTTATAATTATAAACTCCCCGAATGTGGGTATTTTACATACTATATTTTTAGTCTTTTACTTTTTTTAGGTTTTTAGTTTTACTGGTCTTTTACCATGCTATCTACAGAACCTAGCATGCTGTCTGTGATTTAGCAATTAGCATTTTATTTGATTAATAAATGAAGGATGTTACCTGCAAAGAGACTCTTTTCTTCTTATTCATTTTATCCCTTTTCTCCTGGTAGCTTATTTCTGATTCTTGACTCATTAATTTAAGTCTTTCGGAGTTATTGTCTTACTATTTACTTTTTTACTTTGCTCTCCCTAGAAATGCCATCTTTATAGTTTAGGTCTGAATCCTGAGATGCTATAAACATTAGGATTGCTGATTTATCTGTCCCCAGCAGAACATTGTATCTAAGAACGTGCCCTAAATTCATATTTTCCTCTAACACAAATCTAAATATTATCACTAAATAGGGTCATAGGTTCTTTATAAACATTTGATAAATAAGGAAAGTTAATTGTCTTTCAAAATTAAATGAATTATTTGCAGTAGAGACAAACCTAGGGTAACCTTTTTCTGTGTCATTATTATATGTTCTTGTAATCAAGTCAGTCATCAACAAAAGTTACAGTATGGATGCTATAAGGTTTTATTGAATTCTGGGTATGGTTCATTTGAAAAAGAAGATATTCAGAGATTAATGATGTTAATATATTTAGGGTTTGTGATCAAGCCAAATAGAAGTTTACCTTATGTATAATTCCTTTAAAGCAAACTAATGTTTGAAAATAAAAATGGGAAATTTATCTTTTTATTAAGTAGTAAAAATAAAAAACTCCACAAGATTTACATTTAACCAAATACATATTACAGTATTATCTAACAAACCTAAAGTGGTATATGCCTGTACATATGTGTACTCAAAGATTCCTTGCCTCATTCAGGCTATTAGATCACTAGTAATCTAGCAAACCTATGCTTCCTTAGTATCAAAATAATCTAAAAAAAGATATTTATGTTTCCAAAATACTAATCTAAGGAAGTAATTTTGGTGATTTATTACTATAGTGACATACAGTACATAGACTCCAAAAGTAATTTTTCCTTTGATAATGATTTATGGGAAATATATTTAATTTGACTAATATGTTAACTTCAAAATAGTTGAATGATGTTCTTCAATGTACCAAAATAAGATTTCTATCAAAATAATATAAACAGCAAACTACAAACTCCATCTGTGTAACAGCTAATAACTAAGACTACTTAGTAATCAAAAGTTGTTTGGTTTTTTTATCTTTTTGCACCTAAGTATGTATCACACAGATCATATTAAGGAAGGCAGCTGGCATATAAAATAATGAACACAGTTGTGGGTATTTAAGGACTTTTGAGAAATACCTCTTTTGTGTATGTACTCCTGAGCTTGTTCCAAGTTTTAATAGATACCCTATCAATGTCTTCACATGATCACATTTGTATTTTAACTTTTTAAATTTGTAATATATTACTATTTCTTATTCAAATAAGTATGTACTTTTATACACAAATTTATTTTCATACCTTCATAGTCTTTTCCTTAAATATTATAGGGTCCCCCAAATTAGGACAGATTCAAACCTGAATCTACTCCTGATTATATAAAATGTGTGACAAACATGCTGTTTAGCTACATAATAGTTCTTCCTCTCTTCTTACTAACAGAATACAGATTTTAGGAATCTTTGAGTACACATATTTTATTGATGTTACAATTAGATATAGCATGGCTTTGTTCCAAAAACCCAAGCAAAAATTTTCTGTGGATCTTGAGAACTCAAGACATACGAGTAAAAGCAACTGGTTCCTCATTATTCCTGCCTGGCAGTAGATGGAAAAGGTGTTTTCTCACCACGAGGCCACTAGGAGATTGAAAAACTCATAGGAAGCAAAGACAGAGGGGATAAGGAACATGAAAAGCTGCTACACCTATACTGTTGACCTCCAGTTTTCTTACTTAATGAATGCATGCGTGTCCACTGGGTAAGTCAGTGTAGACGGATTTCTTTTAAAACCCAGTGAAATGCTCTACCAATCTGGTCCAAATTGCTACTTAACTTCTTGATTTCTCTATTTTGCAACTTGCAGTTTGGCCTTGATTTGACAGTCAGTCTAGTGCAGAGATTTCTTTTGTTTTGTGCAAGAGTTTATTTGAGCCAAAAGTGTAAACAATTGCTAGGAAGATTTTAAATGCTCCCCAAAGTGCAGAGATTTCAATGACCTTAAATCAAGCAAGCTTGATTATGTTAACTGAATACAGAATGTAATCATAGGGTAAATACTAAATTTGGCTTCTGTCCCCTCACTACATTGAAAGGAAAATGTTTTCATTTTACAGAGTAATGTAACTTCCTAGCTGGCTTCTTTGCCTAGTAAGTATTGAATATTCACAGAGTCAAGATTATAACCCAAATTTACTGTAACATCAGCTAGATTACACAGGAAAGATAAATTAAACAAGAATCATAATATTTGGGTCAAATAGTTTGCCCTGGAATGCTTCAACAGTGTTAAGAGTGTAAGTCAGGAGTGAATATTTTAAAATTTTCCATTATTGAATTTTGGGAAACTGAAATTAATTCAAAGAAATTAATGTTAGTGCCATGTAAATCAGCTCCATATACTGCCATTGGCATGACTTCATTTTTGCAATTATTAGATTTAATTCTTAATAATTTTACGGATGGGTGACTAGAATCCATTTTAAGCTAGGAAGGAAAGGCTCCAAACCAAGTATTTCTTTTCTAACTACATTAACAAGTAGTGACAAAAAGTGGTAATATATTGGGAAACACTGACAAACTATTTGGACAAAGGCCCAATATTATGAAGTTATCAATTTGGCATATAGAATAAAAGCAATCAGATTTTGAAAAGAAAAATCTGGGTCATATAGCTAGTAAGTTAAGTGATGGAATCCGTTTCCATAAATATACTGACATGTATCAATTAATGAATAACACCATATGACATGCTTTTTTATGTCTTCTTACATCACATTGTATATTCATGTAATTCTGAATTTCGGCCTCCAAGGGAGCATTAAAAAACAAAGCAAAACAAAACAAAAAAACATTTTTTCCATCTTTTCTGTCATTACCAGAGATCCACTTAAACCCAGCAGCACGATTAATTTGTAATTTCTTTCAGGAAAATTACCATTCTTTCTGGTATTTTTCTTAGCAAGATTGATAAAGCCTCAAATGCAAATTACCAATTTACTGCTCAGGACTTTCACAAGATGAAGTATTAATGGAACCAGTCTTGACAGCATTATCAATAGTGGCTTCAGTTTTTTCTGTTAAATCCAAAAATGAGTTAGAGCAAACTGTGGTCAAAATCAGGCAAAGCTGTCAAACTAGGCTCTGCTCAGGCAGATCTGATCCCTCATAATTCAGGTCTTGTTCAGTGAAAATTTCAAGTAATTCTATTTTCATCTAAAATGCCTTTTTCACAATATTGTGTGGTTAGTGATATAGATTGAAAATATTCAAGAAGGTATTCTCTAACCTATTTAATTGGAATGACTCATTCACAATGACTGGGCCGTGCTTCCTCAGGATGACCCCTTCTACCACAGCACAGGATAAGTGTTAGGGAATTTAAAATGATTATTTATAAAACTTTTAAACCACGATATGAAGGAAATAAATGATCATTTTAGTGTCCATATTTTTAAAACAGGTCATCTATTGATGTTAAGTTATACTTTATTATTTTTGTGGGGTGCTTTATAAACATATTAGTAGATTAATTTGGAATTAGTAGTTCATTCATAAGTACTTCTATTTTTTATAGAGACAAATGCCCCTCTAAAAGAATTATACAAATTTGTATGCTCAGCAACAATCAATGATAGCGTGTGATTTTTGATATTAAATAAAAAGTAAGCAAGAGTACTGATTCACTCCTTTAAAATTGATGCCTACTGTGGTAATGAGAAAAGAATATATTACTGGTATTTTAAAAGTTCATAACCTCTAGTAATGATTTTTAATATTGTAATTATACTATAATTTATGTAAACAGTAAATATTAATATTGTATTCTTTTAGCAATCCCACTTCTGAAAATTTATCCAAAGGAAATAAACTCAGTATCTTCCAGAGATATCTGAATGCCCATGTTCATTGCAATATTATTCACAATATCCAAGATGTGAAAACAATGTAAATATCCTTTAATGGACAAGTAGATAAAGAAAATGTGGTATATATATATACAACGAAATATTATTCAGCCTAAAAAAAAATGCTGTAATCTGTGGCAACATGAATGAACCTGGAGGATATTACACTAAGTAAAATAAGGCAGACACAGAAAAACAACTATGTACTGCATGATTTCACTTACATGTGAAATCCAAAACACTCAAACTCAATAGCTTGAGAGAAGAGTGGTTCCCAGGGGCGGGGGCAGGTGTATGGTAGAAATGGGGAGGTGTTGTTCAAAGAGCACAAAGATTCAGTTGTAGAAGAGGAATTTTTCTTTTCTAGGTTCATTTGGCAGGACTAAAAATTAAATTGGCGTAAGATAGTAACAGGAGAAAAACAAATTCAATTTCTTTCATGCAGGAGGCCCATAAAGAATGAGACTCAAAGGCAGTCAGGCAATTGAGGTTATACACCATCCTGAGCTAAGGAGAAGAGGGTAGGGGTCTGGGACTCCTAAGAGAGGGAGATAATTTACAGGAAGATGAGAAGAGCAATGGTTTGGTAAATAAATGTTTGCCAAGCCATGCAGAGGAAGTCTGTCTGATATACAAAGTTCTCTGGGTAAAAGGGGATCTGTACCAGGAAGAGAGCTATTTAAACTCCTTGAGGCTGTTGAGGGAGAGGTTAAAAAGCTTTTTCTGAATGTGCTGGGTTTTCATTGCCTTTAGCTGAAAACAATCTACATGCAAAATGGTCTATTTGGGGGTTGCATATTCTCCCTCTCCTAGTTATGCAAGATGAATGAGTTCTGGAGATCTAATGTATAACGTGGTGACTCTAGTTATTAACACTGTATTGCACAGTTGAAATTTGCTAAGAGGATAAATCTTAAGTGTTCTCACAACAAGAAAGGAAAAGAAAATGTTAAGTATGTGGTGTGATGGGTATGCTAATTAGCTTGAATTTGGTGATTATTTCACAATGTGTACTTAGGAGGACATCAAGCTGTGTACCTTAAATATATACAATTCCTATTGTCAATTACATTTTAATAAAGCTAATAAATGTAATGATAGATAGTGTAAAAAAGGAGTTAGCCCGCTGAATGTGTGGCCTATGGTACAAAGGTAAGAGAGGTTGAAGCTGACTTGGAATGGCAATTGGGAGAGTATTTGCCTGTCACTCACTGTCTGTGGCAGGTACCACATAGCCTGAGTCAGTACCCACTGTTAAGAGACGTTGTGGTCAAAACCAGGGAGATGGGAGTTTGAATCAAACATAATGACTAGTTTACCTCCCAAACTAGACACTCACTGTGAGTAAATATGTGAAAAAATCAGATGCAGAATTCAGCAAAAAAAGAGACCAAGAAAGTGCAGGAGGTTCAAGACGAGGGAGGAAGGAGGTAGGAAGGAGCTAACACTTCAATAAGGAGGGTTGACTTTTGGGTAAAAATAGCTTCCTACTCAGGCTCTTTTGTCTTGTACTTCCAGGGAAAAGGTCTTTATGCACAGTTACATGTCATGTCAAACCCACTGCAGCAAAGAAACAATTTTTCATTGCTTACATTTCAAATCAGAAAGTGTTAGCACCATGAGAGGACATCTAACCCACTTATCCACTGACTGATGATATCATATTTTCAGATAATGAGATCATCCCAACCATCTGAATTCGATAACCACCTTTACAGAGTACAGAGGCTAAAGGAGCAGGCTGAAGACACAATGCATACTTTGTATGCAATAACTCATCAGCTAGCTTAATCCTAAAAACACTACAAGATAGTTTTTAAAAATTTTTTGTGTGGAAATGGACACAAGCTGAAGTGTACAATTTATTTATATTTGTATAGTTTCTTGAATCAAACTATAAATTCAGTAGATGAAGAGATGTTTTAAATTTCTTGAAGTCCCTGGCCATTGCCTTTCTCTACTCTTCCATGTTCCAGGGCCTCTTCACAGGTAAATTTCTACTATACATTTAATATTAAAAAAAAAAATAACTCTTTATATTGGGGATATCCAGGTTGATGATATGATACCCTCCTTTATCCCCAAGGTTTTTCACTTCTAATCTATTTCAGTAGCTGAGTCATAACACACAAATGCTATTTCTAGTAGCTATAAATAGACTATTAAAATAATGCCAGTGGGGACCTGTTGTTTGTTGGGGGTTTGTTGCTGTTGTTGTTTGGTTTTGTCTTTTTAAGTTAGTATTCATGTCTCAAACTCAAAGAGGTTAGATTTTCATGCAGTGTTTCAGATTCTAGGTTACACACCACAAAGAGACAAGATACATTGATATGCAAAATGCATTTCAATTTTCTGGACACTAGGATGAATTATTCACTGTTTCAACTTGGGCTTAGTGTCAGGTTAAAAAAAGAAACTGCAGTCTAGAATCCTTTTAAAAAGTTGGAACATATAAAGCAAACTTCCCTAGGTGAATGTAGAATAGGACAAGTACTCCATCCTTGGCCTGCATCTGCCTTCTGGAGTCATGTTTTCTTTGCATTTTCCTGAGTTAGTTTCTGGCTATGTGTCAGAGTGACATGCCTGGCAGACATGTGTTTGATTATATATTTACTTCAGAGACAACTAAACACAATGGTGAGTTACATGAGTTTTGGGGGGTTTTAAGAGGTACTCATCAAATGTAGTTGCAAGGGTTTTTGAAATGGGCATATAATCATTTTTCAAACTTAACCTTCTTTCAAGGACATTCTTGAATATATTTGGTCTAAATCAAAATGTTATTATATCTAATACTAGAGTATACAATAATGGAAAAATAAAGCATTTTATCTTCACTGGTAATATGAAATAATTAGGATACTGAAATATTATATAGTATTAATATTTTAATACATTTTCTCACATCATATATAACTTTACAAATAAATATCTTAGATACTGAGAAACGTATTGTGGTATCTTGCCTTTATTGAAAATAGGGAATACAGACATTTGGGATGACACATGTAAGCTAAGTGTTTAAAAACAATCAATTATGAAGCCTAAATAAATACATAGCTACATAAATATCTACATGGATACTTTTTGTTTAGCTTTTCACATAGTGACTCCATACAGCTTTTCATATTTTGACTCCACAACAGATCTAGGAGTAATATAGTTTTTGTTTTGTTTTGTTTTGTTTTGTCTTGTCACAAAGACAAAATTTTGGACCAAGCTATTGATGTTTAAGCTCAGATCTCTGATAGGCCTGCCAAAGATTCATGTGCTTATGAAGAGTCCACGTTTACAGTATACATTCAGATCTTAAGTGTGCCACAGTGTGAACACAAACTGTCTTACTTTAGAGGCATAGGAGATTCAAAACAAAACATAAGCCAGAGCAATATGGCATACTAAAAGGAGCACGGGATTCAGGAAACCTATATTTGAAAGTCAGTTGTGCTGATTTCTACTGGCTGAATGAACTCTCACGTCACATTTACTTCTCGTATCTCCTTTGCAAGGTTCTACTTATGCTTTAGAGCTAGCTTGTGTAGCAGACTTTGGATCTTACATAGTAAATACCCCTTCTCCCATATCCAATTTTTAAAAATATTTTCCATTTATCTCATTATCTATCTATCTATCTTTTATTTATTTATTTAGGACCTGTAAGAACAATCACGTGCCAGAGGAGTTAGGAGATGTATGAGATTGATTGGCTTGTTAGTGAGAACCGATCTCTTTTTAATAATATTGATACAAGCTTATATAAGACATAAAATTATGCCTCAGTGAAACATATATGTGCCTTAGCAAATAACCAGGAAAATACCTTGAAGTGGAAAGTGTATACTCCTCTCAACAGACCATATTAAGACTTGTGTCTATACAATAACTAATTACTAAAATTCTAGTGAACTTAAACAGTAAACCAATTTGAAGAAGGCAATCCCAGAATGTTTGGTGTCCTGAAATATGTTCATTTGGTTCCAAAAGAGTTTTGGTCATTTAGCTCTAGAAGTAGATGTCCAAGAGGGCTTGACTGCACTGATATTCAACTGTTAGGTGCCTCCTGATAATTTCAGTGCTGTCACAACTCAGCAAGGGCCTGCAGGCTGTTTCTAATTTTGCTCCTCTTGTCTTAACCAGTCTCCTGAGACTGAGTGTAATCTGTTATGCAAAGTGACATGTCTCTTATCACTGACAATTTTTTTTACCGGTGCAGACTATTTGAGAATATGATAACGTTTTCCCATGCATAAATGAGCCTGAGAAATAATTTTATTTCTGATTGCATGGAGCTGAGTTGTCCATTCCTTCTTAGATTGGCTCAGATTTCATTCCTGTAGGGAGATGAACTTTCTTGGCTTCTGATAACCTAACTAGATTTTCCAGATTATATTCAATGGTATCATCTACATTATGCACTTAGCTTGATATTAGGGAGCATTATAATATCTCCTCTTAATTTTCTGAAAGGATAGATATCATTTCTACATAATAAGCAAATGTTAAAATAGAGGAAAAGTATTTTAAGCCAGGTCTGGACAGTGCATGTTGTGTGCGTGTGTGCGTGTGTGCGTGTGTGTGTGTGTGTGTGTGTGTGACTTCCTAGAGTCTTCAGAAATACCTATACTCAAAAAAAAATTGCCTTATCTAATGATGCTGTCAAGTTCTCATTAATATACTGGGAGGTTAGAGGTAAAATAGTCTACTGAGCATTTTTTTTCTGACACAAATAAATAGACTCTTGTGGAAAACATTTGAGGAGAAATAAAATTTGTGAACCAAAGGCTGTTGGGTTCACCTGTCCTTCAAATGAGAAGCCTAAAAGATATAAAATGTTGCCATCAAGTTAAGCATAATTAAAAGATATGCTGGTAGTCCTGAAAGGTTTCTGAGGCCTTTGAAATTTATATTGAAGTTTGTAAAATTTTATTATTTTCCTTTTATGTTCTATATGTAGCACATTTTTACTGATGCTTTCCATCTTCTAATAGTCAGGTTTATATTCATTTCTGGGTTTATTTCTTTAAAAAATCCATTACTCCTGTTGCCTATCTTCTTCACCATCATATTTTTACCTTTCATTTTAGACAGGACATTCTTTCTAATACCTTTATACATATGGATAGACACCGCATTGTAGGTGTCCTCTTTGTATTTCGTTGCCAATTGTCTTAAGTTTCACGTAATTTACTATGGTAAACTCTGTACTGCCTTGATTCCTGGAGTCCTTGAGAAATCAGCATTTGTTTCTGATGCAGCCTACACTGCATAAAATAGTAAAGAAAGTCCTGAAGTCCTGTAATAAAATTCATTGGTGCCACGCTGTTTAGGAACTTTGAGAGAATGTGAAAGAAGCAGACCTTTAGACTTCAAAACAGGCTTTGTAATAGAAATGAGATGATTGGTGACATGGTGACATTTTCAAGATTTTCTTTGTTTAAAACTATTTAGCGTTATTTTTTTTTTCATTTTTAGGGGCAATCTTTAATATACATCATTACCCTGGGTCCATAAATATGAGGCATAGTTGATTATAAACATATTAAGTGTATTCATTGATACACATTGGGGGTAGATACAAAGTATGAAATTTAAATTGTGCTTACTTATGATTATAAAATCAAATTAGGTGAAAGAAAGTCACCATTCTGTTTAATTTCACAAACATTTTGATTTATCTTATCCCTGAGCAGATGGACTACAGTAATAAATTTAAAAATATTTTAGGTACTGACCTGATTGCTTTGAATTTCTGTCTTGGTTTCCTTAGTACACAGTAACTCTGAGTATATTTCTAAAAATTTCTCCAACTCTTTGGGACCATCAGAAATATATTTTGAACGTTAGTATAATTATAATATAGGCAGTAATGTGTTTTGACAGATTTGCATCAGACAGACCTGACTGAGGATATGAACAGGTTTCTAAGATATTCATTCTCTTTTCACATTTAAAAATTTGTCAGTAATAATAAATCATAAGTTTTAAATTTTAAAATGTTTTCTTAGCTTAAAATTCCTAAATTTTTCATAGTTAGAGAACAAAAAAACAATCTTACTTTTGTTGCAGTGATTATGTAGGTAGGAAATAATTTATGAGTGAAACTAGTCATAGAACCCACATCCTACTTGGACATAGAGGAAAAGATATTTTTAAAAAACATATTTGCAATTTGGAAATGCAGAAATCTTGATCTTTTATAGGTCAGCACTTTATTACAAACCGGAATGTTAATGTAGAGGAAAACAACTCTGTAATTTTGTTGAGCTTGGTCTTGTGGAAAAGGCAGCCTTAGGTTTGATTCTTAACCAGTGAGGATTGTAAGACGAGGTCTTACTGTCCTCCTGTACCCAGGTCCTTACCGTGCCTACGGGGAATCATGTGTCTCTTTGTTTTAAGTAAAATCTCTGCTTTAGTTTTTCAATTTATTTTAAACCTTTGTCTTTTCTTTAAAAGTATTTTTATCAACTAATGTGTATACAGTTTAAATGTTAAATAGTACCACAAAATTTATAATTAATCAAACATACACTACCTGCTGCTCTCCAAAAATTATTCGCACAACTCAGCATCCTGTAATTTTATTCCAGCTTCTCTTGGAAGTTCTTATATGCTGCTCTTTCTTGATTTTCTCAATGATAGATATTATTTTTATGTATTCCTATGAAAATGATAATTCAACCTCCTTACACTTGTAGAAACTCTCCCAGAACACTTTCCTTTCTCCTAGTACTTTAACACCACAAGTTTCTATTTTACTGTATTCTAACTATGTAAACCTAATTCCTATCTCAACTGCATGGTTTTGTTTTTTTTTTTTTTTGGTTTGTTTTTTGGGGGGAGTTGCAGGGGGAGGTAGTTCCCTGGCTGGGAATTTAACCCAGGCAGTGGTGTTGAGAGCGCTGGAGCCTAGCCACTACACCACCAGGGAATCCCTCAACCACATGGTTTTTATGATGACTTTTTTCTTCTAGTTCACAACTCTTTGTAAGTTTGGGGTTTTTTTTTTGTTTTGTTTTGTTTTTGTTTTTGTTTTATTTTACAAATGTGCTTCTATTTTGCTTGGCTTAGTTTGCAATGAATACTTAGTTCCTAAACTCTTCAATCACTTCCATTTTGTTCTCTGATGCCTTCTCCTGTTTCATCTTGGATCCAATTGCTCACCAAACCTACTGAATTTCTGGAACCCTTGTACTTCCTGTCACCATAGCACAGGACATGGATTCCCAAGAGGTGATATGCGTACCCCCAGGGGAACATGCTGGGTCATTCAGGAATACGCAAAAAATAATCAGTAATGGCGAAAAAAAGAAACCAAAGTTAAAAAATGTAAAACATTAGTTATGGAACAATAAATTAAGTTTGAATCACCATTAATGGAGACACTTCAAAATTAGATCACATTAGTAAATGGTGATTGGTGAGGGTGTGGCTATGAACCCTTCCTACAAACCACTCTTCTACTAATTCTTATGCATAGTTTCACAACAATCCATTTGCAATGTTTCTGGAACTTCCCCAAACATATAAATACATCTATAGCGAGACTGATCCATTTAATTATTGACTGAATAAAAGTAAGTGTGTTGTCTTTAATCGTGATTCTTTTTATTAGTTTGTTAATGTTAAAATACTTGATCATCATTATCAATATTGAACTGTGTTATGAATATTGTAAAATTTAATTTGTGGTTTGGGCTTTTCACGTAGTAATTGTTTTCCCTGACTTACTACTTCATTTCTACCATTTTTTAAAATACTGACAAAAATGTCAGTATTTAAAAATGGCTGTTTTAACAATAAGCAGTACAATTTATAGACATGGGTTTAAAATGGGTACACAAGTGGGAAAAGGTTGGGAACCACTGGGCTAGAAAATCCTTTTACTTCTCTCCTTTGGATATACTCCTTTAGGTGTTTACTAAGGAAACATGTTTTAGAATTAGACATTCTGAGATAATTACATATCTAACATTATTTTATTCTACTTTTATTCTTGAGTATAGATTGCCCATGTAGAATTCTCAGGTGAAAATAATTTTCCCTTAGAATTTTGAAGTCATATTTTATCGTCTGTCAGTATTTATTGCTATTCACAAGTTTAATACTTAATGATTTATGACTTTTATACTTCATTCAAAAACTGTTTACTACCTTTACCAATGCACTTAGAAAGTATCGAGTAATTGCCTATCCACTTTATTTAATATTATAATTGTGTCACTTGATTTGTATCTGTTATTATTACTCATTGTGTTTGACATTGTTAGTGCATTTCAAATTTCAATTATTACATCTTCAGTTTTAGAACATTTCTTTATTATTTCTTTGAAAATTTGGGCTTCCATTTATTTATTCTTCTTATATTTCAGTTAGCAGTTGCTATATAACAGACCAACCCAAAACTTAGGTGTTTACAACAATACTCATTTATATTTTTCTCACCCCTGCTTTCTCACTGTCGCCTGTCTGACGACATGGCCTAGCTGAACGGCTCTGCTTTGCACTGCAGGTCTGTGAGTCAGCTCCAGCCACTGCTCCATTTGTCTCTCAGAGCAGTGGGCCCACCAGGTATGTTTTTCAGGTGGCCATGGCACGTGTGCAAGCAGGATTGGAACTATCACACTGTCATTTCTGCCCATGTGACATTGGCAGAGAAGTATCTGCCCATTGGCAAGTGTGTGTGTATTGAGGACATTAAAGAACTGGGGCCAAGAACGCCTCTACCACACTCTGGAAATCATATTCGTTGGATCTTTATCTCCTTGATGGCATTTGATTTCCCTGCTTCTGTTTCATTATGCTACATTTGGGGAGACTTTGACTTTCTCCCTTAACCCTCCAATTCATATTTTTTCTATCATTTAAAAAAACTTCTCGAGAACAGCTTCTTGTTCTGAGTGTTTTATTTTTATAGCATCTTATTTTTCTTTTATGAAATAAGTTATTTTGTCTTTGAGAAAGTTAATTTCAAATACATATGCATGTGTGTGTGTATCTGTGTGTGTGCGTGTGTGTGCGCGTGTGTGTGTGTGCGTGTGTGTGTGCGCGCGCGCGTGTGTGTATGTGTGTGTGTGCGTGTGTGTGCGCGTGTGTGTGTGTGCGTGTGCGTGTGTGTGTGCGTGTGTATGTGTGCGTGTGTGTGCACGTGTGTGTGTGTGTGCGCGCGCGCGCGTGTGTGTGTGTGTGTGTATTTCTTTTTGAGCGACTCCTGCTCCTGGACGTGACATTTCTTCAGGGTTTCTTTTTTGTCCCTGTTGGTAGGATTGTTTTATCTCTGTCTTTCATGTTAAAGGTCTCAAATATTTTGTGATCTTTATTAATTAATTAATTTTTAAGACTGAGAATAAAAATTCTAATGGAAACTCCGCATGTGGGTGTGATGGCAAACTGGTGGCCCTCCGGCAGAATAGAATACTCTTAATTTCCTATTTGCAGTTAGAGGCCTGGTTATCAGCATTTTAGATGGTATGGAATGAAAGAAGTGTTTGCCATCCTCTTGTTTAATGTGAATATTTCAATTAAACTCTTTATTTAAAATGTGGCCCTCAGGTGTGTCCAGCATTCCTCCAGTTTAAGGCTCTCTGGTTCAATGTTTCCAAAGAGAACTTGTGAAGTCTTCTCTTAAGGTAGAGGAGGGTTGGTGACTTGTCCCAACCCTCCTCTGTAGGGTCCCAAATACAGAGCTGTACCTGGTCTTTCTGTATTGAGTCTTCATCCCCATCTTGCATGTGACATCTCCATTTGTGAAGTCTTTAGCATTTTTATGTATTTTTAGTATCTAATTCTCTTTGGTACAGCTTCCTGGAGAGAAATAAATGTATGTTTTTCTTTCTCACCACATTTACCTGAAACTCAAACAACTCTTACTGTTATAGAAAGTAACAAGAAAAATACAATCAATGTCATGATTTATAGCAGATTTATTTCTTTATATCTAATTATTCTATCCATAGTTGATTTTGGTATGTACGTAGGTATTACTAATATTTCTATTTTAAAGATGAAGAAACTGAAGTTTGGAAAGATTGAGTCACTTGCCATGTGTCTCACAGTTGTACAAGCAAGTTAAAGCTGAGACCTGATTTACATTTCATTTTCTGGTGATAGAAAGGGACTGAATGTTATTTTTCTCTGGCTGGGAATTTTTAATCCCTTTTCCTCATTGTAATTTAGCTAATTCTGCAGGGTTGCAGAAAAGAAGCAAGAAAATTAAGGTGTTCAGCCAGCAATCCAGAAACTTAAACAGATTTTTCTGCTTCAGTACACGAACATTAATGAAAGAGAAGTAGAGGCGGAAAAAACAATAAAAAAGGCAAGCCATTGACACTGACATTTCTATATTCACCATTTCTATATATTTTATACTTTAATATCCCGAAAGGAATGATTGGGACTTAAATTCCTCCCCCCTATTTTTGACAGCTTCATTTATATTTCATCTTTACCTGAATTTTCCCACTCTTACCCCTCTTCTCTGTCGATTAAATGTTTTGCATTCTTAGCTATAATACAAATATAGACTATTTTAATATTTTATACATTTTTAGCTTAGTGCCTATTTTTCTAATAGATCAGTCATATGACAGATATGTGTTTAAAGAATTTGGCATAGTTTTGAATGTTTTGCAGTGTTTTCAACTAAATTCCCAACTGATTTGTTATTTAACAGGTTGTCATTTTAAAACAAATTGATAAAAGACTGACACTTTTAATGTTTGAAGTTCCAGTCAAGAGGGAGACAGAAATTATGGAGAGTCCTCCGGAACACTTCTGTTTTGTCACGACAGCAGTGCTGAATTTTAGATTTCCTCTTTCTATTTTGGCAAGAGATTCTAACTTCCAATAAACTTTCTCAATTTTTGTGTTTTACTTCGGAAATGCTTTATGTTTTTATTCTATGTGAATTGAAAATCAATTAATAATGACAGTTTTAATTTCCCTTTTAGACGAGTATCTGTGTGTGAGTGGTTGATTCTAGAGTTAGCGTGCACATTCTGAAGCATAGCTAATCGTAAATGAACGAGCCATTGCAATTAATCACTAAATTTTAGGAAACAGGTGACTTTTATTTTATTTTTTTATTAACATTTTTATTAGTTTCATGTGTACCAGAGAACCTAATGCTTAGACACTTACAGTCCTTATATAGTGATGACCCCAATGAGTCTATTTCCCTTTTGATGCCTTACATAGTTGTTATAATACCATTGACTATATTCCCTGTGTTATACGCTACATCCTGTGATGGTAGATAGATAGATAGATAGATAGATAGATACAGATATAGATATAGATATGCATTTTAAGTAATCGTTGACATTCAGCTTTAATTTGTATTATTTTCAGGTGTACACGCCAGTGGTAGCATCTATATAATGTATGAGGTGTTCTCCCCCATGGGTCCTGGTCCACCTGACGCCCTGCCTAGCCTTTTGACACTATTACCTATACTCCCCCATACTATACCTTCACATCCATAACCACTATGTGGGAAGCAGGTGACTGTCATTGATTAATAGCTCTGTGTGTGTGTATGCTTATAAAATATAAAAAGCTTTAAAATATTAATACTTCATGTATTTTCCTGTATATCCTGAATTTCACATTGCAGCATTATTGCCTTCGTTCCCCCCGCCCCCCGCCTTGATCTAGAATATTAATTTCATTCTTATTTGTCAATATTGGGGCAAAATGAGATATAAAGATTATTATTTTACTTACTTTCAATAATATTAAAATGTTATCTTACCTTTTTAATTTTAATTTTTGATATTTTAAAATATATGTAAAAGTGAAAAGAAGGTCTGTTTTATGCTAATGATTGCCTTTATACCAAAACCTTTATATAGTGCTCTATTTTCTTTTCTCTTATGAATATTCTGCTGTTCTGTCGGCTTTAAATGAAATCCTGGATTTGTTTCTATTACCTATTAAGTAATCAATGTCCAATTTTTGCTTTCCCTCTACTCTCCCTATCAATGTGTTATTACTATATTTCTTTATCATGTTGTAATACATGTTAACTCCTACCCTCACCTTGATTTTAATTTTAAGTCTTTAGTTAAATGTATTTATTTATTTATTTTTGGCCTATGTTTCCCTGATCATCTATTAAGAAATGAGGGCCATTCTTTAGTCGAATCTTCAGGACAACTCTTGGATACCATATGCATTGAATGGTGATCTACTTAAAGACAGCTTGGGTGGATGTATATTTGTCTGATATCTCTTTCATTGGATGTTTTCTTATAACTACACTGCTGTCATGTCCTTTTTGTTGTTGTCTAGAATTCTGATACATATGCCATTTTCTTTCCTTTGTATATGACTTGGTATTTTTGGCTTGGAGATCCTTGGACCAATTAAAGCCATTCTTGCCTAGCCTGTGGTAGAAATTTTCATTATGTAAATTCAACCCATTACCTCATTCAAGGAAGGTTTTCTTGAGTTCTTGGTTTTAATATTAATTTTATTTTATTGGAAGGATTTAATATTTATCTTTTTTTTGGGTGGTAATTTTAAACCTATGACTTTGTTTTTATTTCTTGGCCCGTTGTATTTCTGTATTCATTGTCCCTTACTGTACTCTTATTTGTATTTATTTGTTCTTAGACATCTTCCAGTTTATTTCTGTACTCTATCACCTATATTTTACCTCTTCCTACCATAGGCTCACTTGTTGAGAATAGACTGTAGCAGTTCTCTCAAGGCATTGTAACCAATGGCATGAGAACAAAAATATATTACTTTAACAATTATGCTTCAGACTAATGTATCATAAATGTATAACACAATGTAGATACCAAGTTGATTGTTGATTTTTTAAATTTAATTCATTTCCTATTAATTACAAATTTTTCTATTTTTATACACTTCATTTTTAATGCTTTCTAATTTAGAGGAAAGGCATTTTGTATCCCACATAGAATGTTAACGGTTGAAACATACTTAGCTGGCAAAGCAAAATACTATTTAACAAGCACTTAAGTGTGTATGTATGTGTTCTATTCATTTTTACTTAATATAAATATAACTGATTCGAGATTTTAAAAATGGATCTATCTTCTTTTATCTTGCAGTACCTTTAACAATGCTTAATTTTATTTATTTATTTTTGGGGTCCTCTTTTTGTGTATTTGTGTTGGTTTTATGGCTCAGCTATAGCAAGAAATATAGGAGAGGGAATAGATGAAATGCTTAATTTGGTTCTTGGTTCTATTACTCCTTATTTTGTCCCTAGGGAGAAGTGCAGTTTCTCTATAAATGGTGATTTCTGTTCTAAATCTTTAATACTTGCATCAGTAGAGCCCTTTATTTCTTTGTTACCCTTCATCATCCAAAATAGAGATAGCACCATCCAAGTTGTCTCTTTCCCAAAATTGTCTTCTTAAGCTTACATATTTCTCAAGCCTTTTAGCTTCCTAGTAACTATTTAGCTTCCTTTTATCTTTCCAGTATTATTCCAGATCTCCAGAACCCAAATGTACTCTTGATGTTTCTAAGTAAGTGTGGGAATAACCTCCTAGGAGTAAACCCTGTCTGTATTTTTAGGGTTTAACTACTACTACAAGTAACAGATTTTGACAGATGATACTACTGACTTTAGTCTCCACATTATAACAGAGAACTTTGTTTTAGAGAAATACACAATTAGTAGATAAGGACAAATAATTGCAACAGAAGGTCAGCTGGTAGATTTTGCACTTTTTTTCCACTTATTTATTTTTAAATATTTACTAAGTTCACTGTGGTGACATTGGTTAGTAAAATTACATAGGTTTCAAGTGTATAATTCTATATTATCTATATTTTGCACAGTGCCACGAACATAATATTTATGCAATAAATATTAGTTCTGATTCTTATTGTAATAGCTATGTTTTACTTTATACTACTTTTAGTTAGATATTATGTTCAGAAGACTCAGGATTCACCCCAAAGTAACTTGCCACCATTTGAGTAAGCGTTCTTTTGTACATTGGCTCTCAAACATTTGGGATCAGGGGAAATATTTAACTTCTAAGACATGCTTCCACATGAAAATTAAATTACCGGACCTCTAATGGACCTAAAGGAAGTGGAAATTGTCCTGGGGATCCATGGAATGATTTTCCGGGGTTATATTTTAGATAGGTCAAACATCTGCTGTATCCTTTATAAGCTACTGTAGGCCACAGTTCCCAGTAATATTGTTTGTTCATGAAATCATCTTTTCAAGACTGCAGTGTGTTGGTTTGTGCACATGTTGAAATATAGGTATTATAGGTATTCTAGTCCCTATAAGTAAATTTGGTTTCTGATTGGGTCCAAGCTGTATCTGTTTGTCTGGGTCAAAGGTTCTCCCTTTTTGTTGCCATATCCTCCTCTTCTCTTCTGCAGCTGTCCATTAGAACTGTGAAAAAGAGCCTTTTATTGAGTTAATAAGAAAAAGAAATATTGTCAGATCTGGATAATTTGGCTGCTTATTGCTGCTTGTCTAGCTGCAGCATCAGCTAAATTATTTGGTTTTACTCCCATGGTAGCAGCTTTAGAATGTCTTGGAATTTTGATAATTGCTCATTGTTTTGGTTGTTGTATGACATCTAATAATTCTGCAACCTGTTCTTCCATTCTTAATAGGCTGCCCTGACTGCCCTAAGGCAGTTAAACCTCTCTCTTTTCACAACATTCCAAAGTTGTAAGCTACACCAAAGATATAGTGACTACCAGTGTAAATGTTGGCTTTTTGATCCTTGGCTGATAGACAAGCTCCAGTTAGATCACAGATGGGCAAGACATAGATCACAGTCCACACTTTGGACTATCAAGCAATTGGGATGACAACATGAATAATAAAATAAACAGGTAGTAGTCTGTGACACTTGGAGAAGTAGCCCTTGCCCTGAAAAAGTCTGCCCAGGTCTAAGTTAAAGGAATTAATTCAGCTTGCTGGGCAGATCTTATCGAGATAAATAAGAACCTTTAATTATATCCACCACGGAAGTTATTGCATATCCAGTTTGGTAGAGTCCCCGTTTATATTTTCAGATAAGATTCATCTGTAAACCAAATTAGGCCAGCATTATCAATAGGAATTTTCTATAAACAGCTCCTAGAAACAAGAAGGTGGTCATTAAGCAAAACACAATCATGGATGTCTGCCTCCTGCAAAAAAGTTTACACAGCTGCTGGGTTATGATTGTTACATCAAGTTAAAGTAATACTAGGTGCAGAAAGCAAGAATACTTCATAAGAAACCAGTCCACTGACAGAGAAGTGTTGAGTATGATGAGAGTTCAGTAAAGAAAGATTCAACAGAATGTGGAACATAAAAAACGAGGGCCTGTAACTATTTCTTCTGTTTGTTTGCATAATGTGGTGGTAGCAGAGATGCCTGTCATTCAGGAAAAGAATCCTTTGGCTATTGAGTTTAATTGCTAACTATAATATCCTATAGGTCTATGATGATCTCTGTTTGAGTTAAAACTCCTAAAGCATTTCCTTTATGTACATGTATAAAAAAGGAAGAAAAATTTTAATTAAGGTATCCCAAGACAGGAGCTTTAGAGCATACTTTCTCTAGAGCTACTTCAGCTTGTTTCTCTTCAGACTTCTATTGAATCGAATCAGGTCAATCTGATTTTAATAAGACACATAGAGGCTGAGCTATTTAATGAAAAACTTGGAACCCAATTGTGACAGTTCCCAATCAGACCCAGGAATACTCTAAGCTAGTTTTCTGTTTGTTTTTAGAAGAGGAAAGAATATTATTCCTCTGAGTTTTCCAGGGTTAATTAGTAGGCCATGTTTAGCTATTAGATTGCCAAGATATTTTATTTGCAGTAAACAGAATTGAAGCTTGTCCTTTGAGACCCTATGCTCCTCATGGCTAGCTATTGTAATAAGTAAATTGTGTACTCTTGGGAGTCTAATACTCATATGTCCTAGAGCTTAAAAGTAAAGTCATTCATATATTGGATTAGAGTAGAATTATTTGGAAAGTTAACATCATTCAAATTGACTTTTGGTATCTGAGAAAAATTGGTAAGATTCTCCATATGTCCCTGGGATATTACTGTCCAAGTAAACTTCCAATCTTCCCAGGTGAAAGCAAGGACATATGCCATAAATACACACACACACACACACACGCACACACACACATACATGCACACACACACACACATATATATTTATAGAAATGATGAAAAAGGCACTATATAAATCTATCACTGAAAAATATTGACAGTACACAGGAATACCTGACAATAAGGTATGTGAATTTAGAAATACAGGATGGCTTTACTTACAGCTATGAGATCTTTTCCCATCGTGATTCTTTATTGGAAGGATAGAATCACAGGGGCTCATAGATAGAATTAGAAGCCTTCTTTTTAAAAGTAATTAATATAATGTGCTCAATTGTCACTGGTGCATAAAGGATATTGGTGATAGTGAAGGCCCAAAGTTGCATCTGAGTGTCCTATAACAAATGTTTAGTCAGTCTCAAGATTAATTTCCTCTTGTGGAGGTTCCTTTAAAATTATTATTTTCTCTGTTTGTTCAGTGTCTGATTCATTTAGCTCTATAATACATTTCACTCTTCTGGGAGAAGAATATGTGGGCATCATTGATTTTAAGAAAGTCTCACTCTATCAGGTGAATTGGGGCAGGTTTAACTAGTAAAAATATATCTAACCCCATAATGTTTTCTAGCTGGAAGGGAGCAGGTGCTGACTTACAAACAGATATTGGTTGATTAGATGTCCCTATCATTTGCACAGAAGCTTTACTCTGAGGAAGGGGACAACGTAGTTGAGTAGTGTTAAGAACAGATGAAATAGCCCCAGTACCTACTAGGGCCTTAGTAGTTTCCCCTTTTATAGTAAAGTCAATTTCTCCTAAGGTATTAATAATAAGGGGAAGTAGTCCTTGGATCAGCTCTATTTTTTGCATCTGCTTCTTTTCTTTCTATGAATCCCATTTCAGTTTTCTATAATTTCTTAGGGTGACCTGACTTTTTACAATAAAAAGCAGACTCTTCTACAGGAGTTTCCCAGCAAAGCTTATTTAGTAATTTGGTTGCTTTGTTCTCAGAAACCAATAGGTGTATTAATTGAAATAGGTCACAATGGCCAGAATGATATGTCCTAACAGTCAAATCAAATTTCTCTATGAACACATCAGGGTCCTGGGAGGGTTGGGAGTTTTTAGTAGGTTCCTTAGTTCTGTTCTTATACAGTTGCTGGTTTCCCTTGCCTGAGACCAGCTTTTCTTCAAAGGGAGCTGCCAGAATTTCTATCCCCCGCCCCCCAGTCTATCCTGGTCTAGTTTTCTATTCTGAGTGCCCCTATGTCAGTAGGAAGCTGTGGTGAAGGCGGTGCAGAAGAGACAGAAGGAAGAGGACAGGAGGGTAAGTCTGGATAACAAAGTAAGGTAGTATGGTGGGGCAGTTGGAGAAGAGGAAAAAGTGGGTATTGTTATTGAGCAGCTTCAGAAGAAGCCTTCTGTAGTTTAGAGACAGTCTCTAAAATTTTCTTATTAACATTCTGGAGAGAAGAAAGTCTCTCTCTGCTCCTTTCCAGAGGTTTCTATTAATGATTGAGGTAAGCCTCCCTTTCATTCAGTTTTATTTTAGTGTCCCCCCTTTTTTCTATTGTGCACACATAAAAATTAATTTAGCTGTCAAAAGAGCTCCATTTTGGCCATCTTACATTGATAGCACTTTTAGTTAAATCTTCTCATTTCTGTAAGTACTTGCAAGTACTGGCTCCTTATGAATTGTACATCTATAGGAGTATTATTAATGGGGTTGTGGTCAGGGAGCTTGTTAGCCTTGGGAGCAGGATTTCCCACGTTAATTTTAAGTTGTTGTTGGTGGTGGTGGTTGTTGTTTTAAATATGCAGAGTCTGAGCAAATTTCTAGGAATATTATGTATTGAGCTGAAGTATGCTTTTTATGGGTTGAGCTCCAAGGGGTTGTCACTTCCCAGCCTCTTCAACCCTCTTACATGTCTGGGTTTCTCTGCAGCTGTCTAAAACAACCTAAGGACCCTGAGCACTAGGTAACTAGCTTTTATGTCTGCATCCCCAGAAGTATCAGTTACTTGATTTACAGTTTTATTAGAATTCACTATGAGACTACTTCTGATACCTTCACTAAGATTCTTAGTCACCTAAGAATACCCAGAATTCAAGCTGGAGGGAGGGAATGTCCCTTATCTTTGGATCTGAATGAGTTCAGACTCATTTATCCAACCAGCAAAAGATTTTGTTCAGACTCACAGTTAGCAATTCCAATTGAAAAGCCAGAATTAAAAGCCAGCCACCCATTTTATTTTCTCCTGAGTTAAGACAACCCTTGTCCTTAGCTTGGGTTATCTCAACCCTTAACCTTTAATGCCACCTCGAAGATATTATTTTTATTGTTAGACTTATTGGGGTGACATTGGTTAGCAAAAATTACATAGCTTCCAGAATCCTACAGTGCACTGTCAACTTTTTGTATAATAAGTTCATCACTCAGTATGAGTTCTCTTTCCATCATCATGCACTTAGCCCCCCTGCCTCCTCTCCCACCCCCTCGCCCAAAGATTTTTTTTTAAAATAGCTCAAATAAAATCAAGGCCTCCTACCTTAAAACAAGAATGCCCAAAATTTCAAGAAAAACTCACCCAAGTTTACCTGATGAAAAGCCACAAGCCAGTGGGATACAATGGGCCCCTGCCATGGGCCCCTGGTTGTACCTAGCACCAAGTCCAGGTCTGCCGGGTGGTCCTGGGTGGGCTTCTTTGGAATTGTGCCAACTACACCAAGTAAAGGTAGACATAAGAAATGTCCAAGCCGGCAGAGAATTTTAATGAGTTTATTTGAGCCAAACTGATGATAGTTGCTGAGAAGAAAAATCTCAATAGATTAAGGAAATACTCCAAATGATAGCCATTTTGTGGCTTATTTTATAGGTTTGAATCAAAGGAGAAACCATAAGGAGGGTTTCATGAAATTCATTGGTGATAGATTAAGGAGTGGCAGAAAGTAAAGTGGGGAAATCTCTGGAATTGGATAAAAAGTAAAACAGAAGTTTACTTATCATTTGAATGCATAACCCAATCTTCCCATTGAGAGGTTAAATCAAGCTCCTGATCATAACTCATTTCCTTCAGCATAGTTTTTGAGAGTCTATAGGATAACCAGAAAATCTTGGGCAATTTTCAACTCCAAGTTTTACTTGACATTTAATATAGCTTACATTGATAGGGATATTATTTGTATTTCACCCTGTCCTCCCAGCCTCTGGGTTGTTCTAACTTGTAAGTCAGTGGTTAAAACTACGTTTATCAGATACAACTGGCGACTCATTTACTATACTTGGAAAAATGGAAATTTGAGGAATTTATCTTAGTCTGGAATTGGGAATAATGGTCAATTTCAGAATTTGTGTTTTTAGCCTCTCCAGTTTTAAAGGATGATATCTGATATAAAAATTTAAATAAATCCCAAAATAGAATAGATTAATAGGAAGAACATTTAGTCTTATGTTTATATCATCAAAGAAAGAAAGAAAAAGTATTTTACCAATAATTGATAATTTATGACACAAGTCACTGTAGGATTCTTGCTCTAGAATATAAAAGATACTACAGCTGAAATGTTGGAAATTAAGAAAAGCAAATACAGAAACCAGTAAACATAGCTTTAGTCACTTTCTACCTGAAAAAAAGAAAAATTGAAGAGGTTAATCAATGATAAATTCCTGTTTTTGAACACTGAGACTTCCCAGAAAGATGGCTATATTATTAGTATGTTTACATTATATATTTATTAATAGCTATAATTAGGCTTACACACTACAGAGAGTTTCTCATTCATTTATGCTGAAATCCAGCAGTGATGTGGTTCAATAGTTCACATGCTCATATTTTTAAATGGATTTATTGTCAAATAGAAGTCTTAATTAAAGATAGTTAGGGTAGAAGATTGTTTTTCTGGCACTGACACAGACATTCTTTGGATTATTTACTTACCCTGTCTGCACAAAGTGAAATACAATGCCGGAGGATACATTTTGTTCACAGAAAACTAATGCTGTGGGGCTCAGCATAGCAAGCATACACATGTGGTGATTATTTTTAATCTTGATGCTTTGATTCACTCAGAACATGTAAGGAGGTTGTTCCTGTGAATTATACTTGTGAAACTGTAGAGTAGTGAGGTAACTTGCTTTAAAGTTTTTTGTTTTTTTTTTAAATACAGAAATAGGAATTGCTTTCAACCAGGATGAATCCATTTCCCAACTGCAAGTGGTTATTGAAAGAAAGAATACATTTTATAAATGACTAAACTAAATAGTCTGGTGAAAACAACTGAATTCTTGTGAGGACAGTGCAAAGAGAGAGACACAGATAAGGAGACAGCATTGATCTTGCTTAAGGTTTAGGCTTTGCATCAGAGTGATCAGAATTTGTATCAGACTGGTTTGAATCTTAGCTTTGAAGCTTACTCTGTTTCCTGGTCATGTTACCGGTCCTGTTTATCCTTTGCTACTTTATCTCTAGAATAAATGTAGCTGTGAATACTCACTAAATGTTAGGTAATTTTATTATGTATGTACAATGGGTAGGCACAGAGCAAAATCCAGCTTAAAAGTAATACACTGACTAGCTTATTACTGCCAACTTCCCACAGTGATTTTTCTTTCCCTTAGGAACTTGTGCCCCACAGCAGAGCAGAGGGGATACTCTGTGGAATTATTTTCTTCAAATCCTTTTAATCTGCTTCTTGTGGAGACAAGACATCTAAGAATTAACTCTGGTAGTGGGAAACTCTCAGGAGATAACGTAGCCTCTATATCTCCTACTGTAATTCTTCTGAAGTCTGTGGACACTACAAACTGTTGTCTTTTTTCCTCTCTCTCTCTTTCCCAGTTTAGACTTGAGCATCATTGTTAAAGTGAATTTTAGCTACAATTTCAGGTAGCTTAATTCTTTGTGATCAAGAAAATTAAATGATCTCTGGATATCTGTAACTATTTTATTTTGTGTTTAAGTTGCCTCTTCCTCTAAAATATTATGGAATGCTTACATTGGTACCCAGAAGTATAAACACATTAATTAAATGATAAACACAAGTTTAGCAATTATCTTTTAAATATTTTTTTCTGTGACAAATCTCTCAGGAAAAAGAAGGTGTAAAGTTCAACAGGGTAGAGGATAGTTCACATATAATATACATAATGAAAATTAATTTAGAATAATTCTGCTAAAATTTTGTTCAATTATATTTTTACTTTCAGGAACTGATTTATTTTTCAAGAGGCAATTTGTAAAATACAACTGCTGTGCAACAATAGATAAATCCGTAACAAATGATAAATAATAAAGACATTCATAATAAATAACTTGAAGTTGACAAGTGTGGGATGCTGATTCTTTCCCTTGTGAATAATCGCTATAAAGAATTAAAGTGGTGATGACATTTGCTGTATCATGACTGGCTGTATAAACAATTTATGGAATCTCTCATTGAAATGAGAAAGCCTAGTATCTGAGAAAATAAGCATTTCTAAAGTGATGCAGAAATATCAGTTTCAGTCTTTAAGAATTTTGTCCTTGATTTTTGGAAGTGTGGCATATCCATCCCATAGAATCAAATTGTGAATCTATCCCTTCCTCCCTGTGTGACCTTGAAGAAAAATTGCTTACAGATACTGAGTGATTCTGTAAAATAACAATTTGACTAATATATTAGAATTTTGAATAAAGATTAGAAATAATTCATGTATAATAAATATCATTAAGTCTGTCCAACCCAGAGACAAAAAGAATGGGAAATGGAACCCTGCATTATAGCTCTCAACTGCGTAGCTACAAGGCTTTGGTTGCCTTATTAATATTTTGTCAGATGATTGCTAGGCATTCTTGGTGACCTGTATATATATAAAAAAGTTTATTTAAGTTATGCTTCATGTGCTCTCTGGAAATCAGCTTCAATCAAGCAATTTTAGGACAAAACCTTACTAATCCCATTTACTCTTAGAGATTGCCACAGAAACACTGCTTTCCTGTAATTCTGGGTTTTCTCCCTAATCTCTTCTGAGTGTTGGGGTGGGGGAATACCTGTAGATAATGACTGTCTCCCTGGGATGGATCCTGATGTGATACAGGCCAGAGCATTGTTGAGCAACTAGTTTGGCAGCCTTTATTAAACTTTAATTACTCAGACTTATACTTAAAATAATTGTTTTCTTGATTTTATGCATAGGAGGCCTGACAATTAAGTTTGCAAACTTGCCATCATGCACTTACGTTGGCAGTGCTGCACAAACAACTTGGTTTCATAACCTTGTTATATCTGTGTCTCACAGCTGTGTTCTTCTCAACATGTAGTAATGTCTTGCTGAGTAGACTTTATTATTGTTGTGTGTTTTTGTATGCTGTCATGACAATGTTGGAGCTTGAATTAGAGCAATGAAGAAACATTAAATTTCTTGTAAACTTGGTAAAATAAAATGAGAGATTAGTCTAAGTTTATGGGGATAATGTCATGAAGAAAATGGCAGTGTACAAATGGATTAAATGTTTTTCTGAGGGGAGAGAAAGTGTCATTGATGAGGGGACATCAATGTGGCCAGTAATGAGCAGAACTGACTAAAACATTACAAAAATGTGTCAAATTGTGCATCAAAATTATCGGCTGACTGTGAGAAGCATAGCAGACCAGGTAAACATTGATAGAGAAACAGTTAGGAAAGTCTTAACTGAAAATCTTGGCATGAGAAAGGTGTGTGCAAAAATGATCCCAAAGGAGCTCACTGATGAACAAAAGCAAAGGAGAGTCGAAGTTAACTAAGACCTTTTGAAGAGGCAAGATGATGTTCTGGGCCATGTCATCACTGGCAATGAAACATGGGTGTACCAATACAACCCCAAAACAATGTGTCAAAGTGCCCAGTGGAAGTCAGCCAGTTCTCCAGGACCAAAAAATTTCTGTCACACAAATCAAGAGTCAAAACAATGTTGCTAAACTTTTTTGATATCAGAGGGGTTTGTTCATTATGAATTTGTACCAAGTGGTTAAACAATCCATCAAGTTTACTATTTCAAAGTGTTGAAAAGGCTGCATGAAAAAGTTAGATGAAAATGACCTGAACTTTTCACCAACAACTCACAGCTCTTGCGCCAGGACAATGTACCAGCTCACATGGCACTGTCTGTGAGTGAGTTTTTAGCCAGTAAACAAATCATCTCTAATAGAACAACCTCCCTACTCTCATGATCTGGCCCCCAGTGACTTTTTTCTTTACTTGAAGACAAAGAAAGTATTGAAAGGAAGACATTTTTATGACATTCAAGACATTGAGGGTAACATGACAAAAGCTCTGATAGTCATTCCAGAAAAAGAGTTCGAAAATTGCTTTGAAATGTGGACTCAGTAGGCACTGGCATCGATGCATAACTTCCCACGGGGAGGACATTGAAGGTGACCATAGTGATATTCAGCAATGAGGTATGTAGCACTCCTTCTAGGATGAGGTTGCAAACTTAATTGTTGGGCCATGAGGCCCATGTCTCTCTTCTCTCTCTAATCAGTCACATTCTTTAAAATTTGTCTTTCAGATAGGTGAAAAAGACAGGTATGTGATTTTTTCATTTTCTGTTTGTTTTCTATAGAAAAGAGCGAGAAGAATAAGGATTACAGGTATAGTTTTTATTTCTATATTGTAATGTATTTTCTTGCTAAGTTTTTAAATTTGATGTTGTTATATTTTTATAGACTTTATTTTTTAAGAGCAGTTTTATAATTGTTTTTCAGAACATCAAAAGAATAATTTTATTCCATTAGGTCATATTGTTGGAGTGCCACTTTCTGAGAAATTTCAAATGCCTCCAGTTCTGTAGTATCTACCTGTCCTTTGAGAGCTGTTATGCTATCTTACATTAAAATATGTACAATATTTTACTATTGCATGTTCTGAATAAATTACCACAAAAATACAAGTTTTGTGTTTACTGTCATTCTATAATGAGTTAACTTTATGCTGGATAGAAACTTTACTACCTTTCATTGAACATTTGATTTTACTTTTATTCAATTTGCTCTTGTATAATGAAGTATATATATTTTTTCAGGTCTAATGTTTATTTAGAAATTGAACAGACTTCTGAGACTAAGAAAGTTATTAAAGTATAACTTCACTTCTTATAAAGAGTTTGTAACTCAAAGGACTTTAATGACATTTAGTATCCAAATTAGACTAGACCACTGTTTGTAGGGAATAGAATAAAATACTGTAAAAATTTACTATTTATTTGAAGATGTGATCTTTTAAATCTGATGATATATAGATGAATAGATATACATAAAGGTAGATTTATACATATTTGAACTTTCTGATGTTACATACACCAAAGATTACTTTCCTATCACTTATTAAAAAGTATAAAATTAGGAGGTCAAAGAATAATTTAGGCAATATCATTTTTAAAATCTTTAATGTCAATACTAATTGATATAAAACCAAAGTGACAACTTTGAATTAACTCCTTACCCTCCTGTTTTAATTTCCTTTATATCTGTTTAGTGATACTAGGCAGAATCACCTCCCTGTTAAAAATCCCAGGGAGTCTTTGTAATTCTAAAATGTCTTTTATTCAGTCTCATTGGAATTACCTGCAGTTGATATATTTGATGATGATAAATTCCGAATCTTTTATTTGAGTATCAACTCTATTTCGGACAAAATTAGAAATGGGGACAGTAGTTAATGTAGTTTTAGAGGCCTGCTGAAGAGCACACCTGTATTGAAAATCACTATATGAAAAGCACTAAGCTTTCTATTATACTATCCAAACCAATACACTGAGTAGAAAAGCTTATGAAGACGTGTTCAGAACTCATGGATTTAAAATGGTGTGGAGATAAATGTGTACAAAGCCCTTTCACTGCATCTCAGAAGTTTACTAGTCCTAAAGATATTTAAACTGTTTTCCTTTTCCCCACTTTGGAGCACATTTCATCTATTCACTTTAAGAGTAAGTCTGAATATCATAGCTCCTTTTTAAAAAGTCTAAGCTAGTGACACATAGGCATCCTTCTAAAATACACTTAAATATTTCTCCACTTTCATTTATATGACATAAGTAATTCCCTTCTAAGACTATGATTCATGAAGTTGGGAACACTCATCTATTTTGTTCATCACTGTTTCTGAAGGACTAGGAACAAAGTAAGACAAAAAGCAAGTCGCCAACAAACATATGTAGAATAAATAACTGAATGTAAATTTATTTTAATTCCTATCAAACTGATTAATAATAATTGATTAAAGGCTTTTGGGTTCATCTGTTTAGCCCACTAAACAAAATACCGTGGACTGTGTGGCTTATAAACAACAGAAATATCCTTTTTACACTTCTGGAGTCTGGAATCTGAGATCAGGGTGCCAGTATGGTCAAGTGAGGGCCCTCTTCCAGTCCCAGACTTCTTATATCGATACAAGGTGACAGAGACTAGGGAGATCTGTGGGCTCTCTTTAAAAGAATAGTAATCCCATTCATGTGGGCTATTCCCTCATGACCAGATCACCTCCTCAGTGGGTTACCTTCTAATACCATCATCTGGTCATTAGGATTGCAACATATGAATTCGAGGGGACACAAACATTCAGACCATAGCATTATTAATAAAATTAATAAACATTTTCAAAGTCGTGATAAGTTAAAATTATAAATTTAATGGCATTAAAAACATAGACTATTATAGCCTTTAACAATCTAAAGTTTTTTTTTCATAAAGGTTTAATTTATCAATTAATGGTATACACACTACTTGATGGTCATCATTTATAATGTATGGATCCATCTTACGTAACTTCAGGGAAAGGATTTTTTTCATCTTAATTATTCAAGTTACTAGCCCAGTTAAATTTGCTATGTGTGTTTTATTGTTATTGTAGACTAAATTTTTTTTGGCAGGGATGAAGTTTTATCAGAGGAAAGAATATTTAGAGAAATGTATGTAACAGTATTTATTCCCAAAGAAAATGAATTGAAATTTCTCCAAACAGAAATGAAAATGTGACTCCAGATCTATTTTTTTATCCTTATAGATTTTTAAGGAGTTCAGCAATCATAAAATATTTCTCTCAACTGTTCTTTTATATTCTGATCTCTTTTTCATTTTATCAATTCCTTTACACCCAAAGCCATTCATTACATATTTGCTTCCCTAAAATCACTTCTTTTTCATTTTTCTCTTTTTACCCTTTTTTCCACATTACCTAATAACTGGTCCCACTCCTCGCTATTCATTACTGCACATATGCAAGGACGCTTTTGTCTACCAGCCATTCTAGGCACAGTTTCTAAGGCCTATTAAATTGTCTAGACCTACAAGAAAAGTACAAAGTATCACAAAACCATTGCATATAGAGATGAGAAGAATAAAAATCAAAATCAATATTTAGTACATGTTTACACAATATAATGTTATGCCAATTTATCAACTATCTCAAACCTTTCATGGTAACATATCAATTATATTCAATGAGAGAAGTGGATGCTTACTAGAATTGGGATGAGGCTTGTAAAATAAGAGAGTTTAAACCAAATAATTTTATAAAGCCCGTCTTTTTTATTCTTTCATGCTTCTCTAATGATTTCACGTTTCCCTCTGACCATAATTCTCTTAATCATTTTTCATTCTTTATAAAAATGTCCACCTCCTCTAATCTCAAATGCCATAGGCTATGAAATCTTCCCCTGAGCAACCTGCCATTCCCTTTAGGATGCCATAGCTCTTCATAAATACCTTAATTTATCAGGTAACCTATAATTTTATTTTGTCATGCTCCTGACCCACATGAATATGAAGTTTTCTAAGAAGTTGCCAAAAAATATGCCTAACATAGATTTGTTAATTATTTTTAGAATGAGTCGGTGTCTGTTGACTACCTCTTTGACTAAGCTACCAGATCTGACACACTCAGTGGAGACCCAGAGAAAATCAGTTTCTTCTTAGATGATTTACCTCAAAGTATGTGGTATATTATATTGATAATGGAGGGCAAACAGACCAAAAGAGAATCATGGAATAGAGAATTTCATATTAATGTCATCTTAATGATTTTTTATAGCCCCTGAAAGGTTCTCCTTGACTGATATCTAGCCAAAAAGCCAGACAGTATTATGGGGGCAGAATTAACTATATCTTGGACAAACTGTAGCCTATTTATAGTAATCAAGAAGGAGTAATGGGAGTAGTAATTATTGATTTACTCTTTATTACTACACAAAACAATACATTGTATTGTATAATTAGTAATAATATTTGTTCATTTTTGCTCATTAAATATAGTGTATATAATGTTATTTGTTGATTCCCTGTCAGGTACTAGGTGTTATGATAATCAGTCTACATAGGTAATGTCATTTACTTTAATTATTCTCACAGCACTAGCACAATTTTAAAGCTGAGTTAAGACATAGAAACTTAAAGCTAATTATGTAGTGTCAAGTAGGATGTAAAGAATAAAGGCAAGTTTCCATTTTGTGTCTCTAAATTCAAATCCTGCATGTTTAATCATCTAGTTACTACACCAAGGATACTACATCTTGCATTTCTTCTCCTTCCTCCTCCTGTTTTTCTTCTTCTTCTTCATTTCTTTAATATTATTTTGTACTTTTTTGTAAACCCAGTGTCTTCAGTACTACTTTTATTTAACATTTTGTATAAAATATAAGTGTTCACCCTGTTCATTGCTTGGTGCCCTATTCAGAAAAGGTGTTAGGAACAAATCCAGTAATTGCTGAATGCTAGGAAGATGCCTCCAGGAAGGGCCTAGGGGACAAGGAGCAGTCATGTGCACGTATCTATCTAGTAACAGCCCTAGAAAAAGCAAGCAGGCTTGAACTTGGAGGAATGAGACTGGGAGTCACAAAACAGGTCACTGTTGCTGCTTCCTTTCATGACACTGGGAGCAGTTAATTACTGAGCGGCAGTTGTTTTCTCAGTCCTCAGCCTCCGGAAAGCAGAGCTGGAGGAGCTGTTCCCAACAAGAGCTAAACGGATCCAGCCGGTGTTTGGCACAAAGAACCGAGCTTTCTGCCCTGGGAAATGTTACAGGGTATTTCTGGGATTTCTTCCAGCATGGATCCCCTCTGAGAGAATTGCATCATCACATTGTTTTGACTGACTGGGGTAAAACTGCAGGTTACGCTTTTCTGGAAATCAACCTGCGGCAAATCAGCTTTCATTATTGACTGAACTTACAAAGCTGTTTATTCCTCATCTCATTTCCTGGTGTCAGAAACCCCAGCGTGAAATCCATCCAGTACGATAGCACATTATGCCATACCACCTAGCTTCCAGCTTCCAAGCCTGTCTGAAGACTTAAACAAAACAAAACAAAGCGAAATGAAACAAAACAAACACTAAGAAAGATTCGCTCTTCTTGCTTTATTCAGAGTGAACTTAGCCCTGCCGCATCCCGCATGACACGGGCAGTGGGAAAACGGGAAAGGTGCCACAAGGTGATGGCAGACAGTAGCCAGAAGTATGTTTCAGGCGGGGCCAAGGGACTCCAGCCTCGTGGACTGAGCCCCGAGTTGGGCCAATGCGCAGCTTCTATTGACGGACACATAAGGAAGTGAAACTGGTTTTTCCACGGTCTGTGAGTTACGTTGCCTAGGAGACTGCTTTTCCCGAAAGTCCCCATTGTGTTCCAACACGCATTGTGTCCCTATGAGAACATATAACCCCAAGGACTCAGTGTACCAAAACCACCCCAGGGGGTTGACTCAGTATCCAAGACATCTCTAAGGAAGCATGACCAATATTGTTCTGTCAGGTCATCACTGGAGCCACGTGGGACACAAGGCAGCCAGGGGGCAGGAGATTAACCTCAGAGAGGGTGAGGGGCTGTGCCGCACCTCTGTAGAGCCCAAGCTCTCTCCTGATGGCCCCTACATGACTGTGCCTGTCTTAGGTTGTTCCTTCCTTGAGGGATCTTACTCGTCATTGACTAACCAGCCATCCTCCAGGACCACACAGGGTGACGTAAGGTGTGTGAGTGAGGGAGGAGCATTACCCCGAGAGAGGGTCAGCTCTGTCTTCTAGATATTCTATGTCCCCGTGACCTCCACGTTAGCTCCTGCTTTAGGATGTCACGGGGAGTGCATGAGGGGACAGACAGGTTGGCAGTTGTAAGGCAACGTATTCCAACTTGTTTAACTCTAATTCTTAGGAAAAGAAAAACAGATTTAAAATAAAGAAACTTCATGTTTCTAAAAGTGAATCACAGCTTTATTTATATTAATCACTTTATGTGATATTTAATTCTAGGGAAACTTGTAAAAAACAAACAGCATTGATAGAAATGGCCATTAAACAGTAAAAATAAAACACACCAGCTATACTATATTAATAATCACAATATTATAATAGCATAATAGTTATCACATATTTAATATTCATTCTATACCTAGCTGTGATAAGTTCTTTAAACACATTTTCTAAATTAATCTGTACAACAACCCTAATAGGTAGCAACTACCTTTTCTATTTTTGTTTTAATCACAGAGTCAGAGATCTGAGTTCAAGAGTCTTCTGTTCCTGACACACTATCATGATTAGTCTATGCCCATGAATCTTCCCTTTTCACTCAGCTTGCATCTTTAATATTTTCCACCTTGATTCTCAGTCATTTTTAAATTATTATTAAATTTATTAGAATGATATTAGTTAGTAAAATGATATAGGTTTCAAGTGTACAGTTCTATAATACACCATCACTGATATATTGCATTGTGTTTGTTCCCCTTGTATCGGTTTATGTTTTACCCTCTTCTACCACCCCACCTTCCCCCCTTACCTTCTGGTAGCCACAAAACTGTGTCTGTGTCTATGAATTTTTGTTTGTTTGTCTTCATTTGCTGCTTTTAGTTTTATATCCCACATGTGAGTGAAATCACATGGTTTTCTACTTTTTCTGTCTTACTTTGCTTAGCGTGATGTTCTCACGATCCATCCATGTTGTTGCAAATGGCAGTATTTCATCTTTTCTTACAGCTGAGTAATATTCCATTGTGTATATGTACCACAGCTTCTTTATCCAGTCGTCTGTCAAAATATGAATAATGCTGCAGTGAACATTGGGGTATATACATCTTTAGGGTTAAATGTTTTCAGATATTTTGGATAGATAGCTAGAAGATGGATTGCTAGGTTGTATAGTAATTCTATTCTTGATTGTTGGGAAACTCCATACTGTTTACCTTGGTGGTTGTATCAATTTATATTCCCACCAGTCGGGTATGAGGGTTCTTTTCTCCCCACAACCTCTTCAATACTTGTTATTCCTTGTCTTGTTGATAACAGCCATTCTAACAGGTGTGAGATAGTATCTCATTGTGGTTTTGATTTGTATTTTTCTAATAGTTAGTGAAGTTGATCATCTTTTTATATATCGGTTGGCCATTTCTATGTCTTCTTGGAAGAAGTGTCTATTCAGATTCTCTGCCCATTTTTTAATTAGATTGTTTCATTTGTTGTTGAATTGCATGAGTTCTTTATGTAATTTGGATATTAGCCTCCTATTAGAGATATTGTTTGCAAATATATTCTTCAATTCAGTTGGTTGACTCTGTTTTGTTGATGGTGTTTCTTTTGCTGTGCAAAAGCTTTTTAGTTTGATATATTCCCATTTATTAATTTTGTTTAATTCTTCTTGCTTTTGAGGTCCAATTCATAAATTCTCTCTGAGCCCAAGGTATGTAAGTGTAGTACCTATGCTTTTTTCTGTTCAATTTATTGTTTCAGGTTTTACATTGTCTTGATTAATTTTGAGTTAATTTTGGTTTACAGTGACAGATAGCAGTCTAGTTTAATTCTTTTGCATGTGGCTTTCCAATTTTCCCAGCACCATTTATTAAAGAAGCTTTCTTTTCTCCATTGTATGTTTTTGGTTCTTTTATTGAAAATTATCTGCCCATATGTAAGTTTATTTCTGGATTCTCAATTCTAATTCATTGGTCTGGTTGTCTGTTTTCCTGCCAGTACCATGTCATTTTGATTATTGTTACTTCGTAATATTCTATAAATTGAAGTCAGGGAGTGTGATATCTCTGGCCTTGTTCTTTTTACCCAAGATTACTTTAGCTATTTGGGGTCTTTTGTGATTCCATACAAGTCTGATGATTTTTTATTCTATTTTTAAAATAATGCCAGTGGGATTATGATGGGGATTGCATTATATCTGTACATTGCTTTGGGTAAAGTAGTCATTTTACCTATGTTTATTCTAATCCAAATTTATGAACACAGAATACCTTTGCATTTCTTTGTGCCTTGTTTTATAATGTCTTACAGTTTTCAGGGTAAATATTTTTATCACATCCTTTGTTAAATTTATTCCTAAATATTTTATTCTATTTTGCAATTACAAAAGGAATTGTTTTCTTCATTACTCCTTCTGAAATTTAATTGTTAGTATATAGGAATGCAATAGATTTTTGTACATTGATTTTGTATCCTGTACCTTTATTTATTGTTTCTAATAGTTCTCTGTTGGATTCTTTAGGGTTTTCTACATAAAGAATCATATTGTCTGCAAAAGTGACAGTTTAACTTATTCATTTTAAACTTGGATGCTTTTTATTTCTTCTGCTTGCCTGATTGTTCTGGCTAGGACTTTTAATACTATGTTGAAAAATGTTGAGAAGGGCATCCCGGTCTTACTCCTGATCATTGAGGGAAAGCTTTCAGTTTTTCACCATTGAGTATGATATTAGCTGAAGGTTTGTCATATATGGTCTTTATTATGTTGAGTTACTTTCCTTCCAACTTATTTTATTGTTTTCATCATAAATGGATATTGTATCTTGTCAAATGCTTTTGATTCCCAGTCTTGATGCTGATTTTCTTCCTACCTCACAGGCAAATTAACATTTTTCAGTGTTAATATATGTCCCCGGGTAAGCATTCATTTACAGATCTGTGCTAAATACACAGAACAGGGTTTTTAATTTATATACCTGCTACTGTGTTACAGATTTTTATTTTACACATTCATTCAATACTATGTGTTAAAGTTCTACCTATGGTGCTGAATGTGTATCTAATCTGTTGTTTTGCACCACTAAGCAGTATTGTTATCCACATTTACTGAATCATTTCCCTAGTGATAGGCATCCATGTTACTGTTATTTCCACTACCCAAAATGCAGAGTGGTGAATATACTGTAAATTACCATGTTTTGGTTAAATATAGTTTAATATTAGCAAATCCATGTTATTTAAATTAAGGTATATCCTTTATACCTGAGCAAGACATTCTCTGGATTATATATGCAGCATTTTTTCAACACTATTTTTTTTAGAGAAAAATGGAAAGGAAGGTATACAAATACAATATATGTCCCCAGCCCCCATGCATATATTGCCTGTTCCATTATCAACATCTCTACCAGATTAGTACATTTTTTTTTACAATTGATATATCTATCATGGCCACATCATCACCCAGAGTCCATAGTTTACATTATAGATTATGGTACAGTACACTTTTGGTGTTGATATTCTCTGGGTTTGGACAAATGTATAATGACATGTATCTACCATAATCATATAAAGTAGTTGCACTGTTCACTGCCCCAAACAAAACAAAACAAAAACATCAATAAAAAACAAACAAAAACTCCTCTGTGCTCTATTTATTCCTGTTGCCCAAACCTTGGCTACCAATGATGTTTTTACTCTCTCCATAGTTCTGCTATTTCAAGAATGCATTATAGTTGGAAACATATGTATACAGCCTTTCAGTTTGGCTTCTTTCACTTAGTAGTATGCAGTCAAGTTTCCTTCATGCCTTTTCATGGCTTTAACAGGTTATTTCTTTTTAGTACTAATACTCCATTATATGTTTATCCATTCTCCTGCTGAGAATATCTTGGTTGCTTCCATGTTCCAGCAATTATGAATAAAGCTGCTCTAACCATCTGTGTGCAGATTTTTGTGTGAATACAGTTTTCAAAAAGAAGCATGACTCCTGGGTCATATGATAACAGTGTGTGTGGCTTTGTAAGAAACTGCCTTATGTGTGGAATTTTGCTTGCTGGGGCATAGGTTATATAAAACTTAGTTTCACTAGGTCATATAAATTACCAGAGTGGTTGTAATTGTGATTTCTTAAATTAGTAGTGTTTGAGGTCCACAGTTTTCTCTATCTTCTCTAACAGTGTTGTCACAGTTTCTAATTTTTAAAGCTCTGATTATGTTTACAGAGATAAGAGCTTTCTACTTTCAATTTTCATTTTTCTGTTAGTATGAAAGAGCGTCTCTTCTCAGATGTTAGGAATTTGTCTTTACTTTTGTCTGAACTTCCTAGTCACCTTATTTGCCCACTTTTCTACTGAGCATTGTCTTTTTAATGTTTTGGGGTTTATTCCTTTTTATAGAAATTTTTTATACTTCTAGTTTTTAATCAATTTTCAGTTTTAGACATTGCACATATTTTCTTCTGGTTAACTACCATCTCACAAACTTAGTCTATGATGTCCACTGTAAATAGTAATTTTAAATTTTGATGTAGTTGTGTTCTGCTTTTGATGTTTTATTTAACAATTCTTCATTACCCCAGGGCTACAAAGATATCCTCTTCCATGAGTTTCCTTTATATCAAGTTTTAGTTTTGACATTTGGTATATTCATAAGTTACAAAACTGAATTTCATCTTTGAAGAATGGAGTAGAGCCTTATCTTTGGGATCCTTCCACAGCATACTCTGAGACAAGGATTCCAGACAATGCCAGTGATTTTAAGATATTATCCCAGAGAAATATCAGCAGGAAAGTGGTTAAATGAGAAAAGGAAGGGACAGTAGCCAAAGGAAGATACATTATTCCAGCAAGCTACCATGGTGTGTAACTAGAGCTTAATGTTGTTGTAAAACTGTTGGAGCTACTGTAAAGCACAGCCATAGGGGTTGTCTACCACTGAGGGCAAGTTGGATTCTTTACCACTTTTGGGTTAACCCTGCAGGCAGATAGAGTTGGCTTGGGCCTTCACAAAAATCTCTGAGATGCAGATGCTAGCAGGTTGGTGTCATGTCGTATGCTAGGGTGGTGATTCATGGAATTTACAACACAGCTCATCATTTCCTCATCCATAGATTTGTGTTGCTATATTTATCATAAGACAATTTTCTAGATGCATGGATCTGTTTCATGTACACCATATAGCTGCATGAGTATTTAAGAAACCAAACTAAAAGTAATCAACATAGTGTGCATTATTTGTTAGGCTGATTCCTAGATGCAACATTGATTTGTTGTTGTCTTATTTCCTCCCCCACTCCCCATTTATATGAGGGTTGTCTAGAAAAAATATAGCCATAAATCCCTCTATATTTCATATTACATGGCTGGATGCTTTCTGGACAATCCTTGTATTCTAGCTCAGTAATTTTCGGCAATGAGGGGAAATACTTCTAATTTTTCAGAGTTAATTCTTTATTCAGCAAATATGCTAAACTCTCTTATTAATTCTGTTACTTGATTCTGTTGTATTATTTATGATAACTTGTATCACATGCAAAAACTAATGGTTTCTTACCTTTTTGTATACAGATTTACCTGTTTCTTTTTCATGTGATATAATAGCCCAGATCACCAACCATGTAGTACAGTAACAATAATAAAGAACATCATCATCATTTTATACATCTAATACAAATGGAATGCTTCTAAAACATTTATGTGTGGAACCAATTTTACTGTCAATTCTGAAATCAAATTAAGACTGTTTTTTTCTACATTCAGTTTTCTGAGAATTTATATCAATGAAAGTTAATTTAATCAAATTTTTCTACATCTATTGATAATATAGTACCGATAGCTGATTCAGTACATTTATGTGAATTACTTTCAACAGATTGCTGATTATATAATTATCCTTATATATTTAGCATGAGTTCCACTTGAAAAATTTTAATATATTGTTGAATTAAGTTAGTTAATTTTTATTTAGGCTTTAAAATTTTTTACAATTTGTTTTAATTCAGCAAGATCACATTTCAGCTACATTATGTGTGCACATATATATAACCACCCAGTAATTACTCATTTGGCATAGCATGTAACTGTGCATTCTCTACATGAAATGCCCATTTCAGATCCAGATATCCCCACAAAACTTCCTGACATACAGGAAGGGCATTGATGAACTAAACCCTTGAGCTCTCAAGAAAACAGAAGGATTTTATTTTCCCATCCCCATTTGCAACCTTCTTTAAAGTATAGTGAAGAGTCTCCATCTCCAACTCTCTACTCTTGAACCTTCAAATGTCTACTCAACATTTCTATGTTTCTGTCTAATAAGTGCTTCAAATGTAACCTATCTCAAACTGCACTCTAAGTATCTTTACCAACTCTGCTACAGGTGCACTCGCCTTCTCATTTGATGGGGATTCTATCCTTTTATTTCCTCAGTTGCAAAGCTTGGATGCATATTTAATTCCTGTCATTGTCTCCCATGTTCTGATTAATCTATCATAAAATTTCTCAAAATATATCCAGATTCTGATCAATTTTTACCATTTTCATTGTAACCGACAATGTCCAAATGATACTCATTTCTCAATTTATTTATTACTGAAGTAGGCACTTAAGTTGTTTTCTTGATTCTACTCTACTCAACACAATAACCACAGTTATTCTTTATACAAGTGATTGTTCATGTTACTCTTCTATGCAACACTAGGTACTTATCTTCATTTCACTCGCAGTACAGGCCAGTGTCCTCTCATGCCTATAGAATCATATGTAATTTAGGCTCCTGTTACATGGCTGACCTTATACCCTACTTATTGTGCTAGCTCACAGTTCTGCAGGCCCACTGACCTCCTATTCCACTAGTTGAACACATCTAGCGCTCTCATACATTAGAATTTTGCACTGGAACACACATAGCTAACACATTCATTTCCTTTGAGTTCTTTATCAGATGTCACTCTCTCATTGAGGCTGACCCTAGGGGCCCCTATTTAAATTAACTACATTTTTCTTCTTCTACTACATATTTTTTATTCCACTTACCTGGATATGTTTTTTTTAATATATGACAAAGCTTCTAACATACTAATTATTTTACATGGTGTATCTATTTGTATTGTTTGGTTCCCAACATTAGAATCATAATATCCCTAAAAATAGGGATGATTTTGTGAATTTTTCCACCAATAATCTCAATAGTGTAGAACAGTTGCTATTCTATAGTAGGTGCATAATAAATATCTATTAAATAAATAAAATGCCTTATCTATTTAAAATTTCTATATCCTGAAATGACATCCTTGTTTTGAGGTATGTGTTAGTATAAACATATAAATTCCATGATAAAAAGCAATGGGCTTATTTTGCAAATTAAGAACCTTTTTGTAAGAAAGAGAATCTGTATGAAACACCATGGATCACCCAAGTGTGAAGTAATAAATAAGAATATGTACCTAGCCAGAGACCTTTGCAATTAGAGAAACATTCTTTGCTTCATCTTTTGCAAGGTTAGATTTAATTAGCATATTCAGTGGACAGTGAAGTCCTGGCTTTCATTTACCACCTGTAATAGACTATATTATTTTTCAGGGTTGCTTTTATTCCATAAATATGCCAGTATTGCGTGGTTTAAAACCAAACTATTTTAGTGATAACTGTAGTTCCTAATTCTTCTAATTTCTGAAAGTCTTTCACAATGGCAGAAGTTTCATACCAAGGAAGGTTGAATAGCCAAACAGTAAACTGTTTGGCCTAAATTTATAGTGTATATCACGTGTATACTATTAGTAACTCCAACCTCACCTGGTCTATTCAATTTATTTTACTTTCCCTAAATCAGGGTTATCCTTTTAATACAATAGTAAGACTAGACAAATTTGTGCAACATAATGGATATTAAGTATAAATTAAGTCTATCAAATATCAGTTAGACTAAAAGTACACCAAGGAGGTAGTGAGTTCTATCAGTGATGTCCCATCTGTTCTCTGCTCTGGTAACAGTCTACTAAAGATAATTGTCAGGACATAGACCTTTAGATTGCAAATATACTGATGTACTTGGATGGGATCATTACACCATATATTTTGCAAGTTTTTCTTTATTATTTCTAGGACCAAATTTTTCCCACATGCCTGTGAATTATGTAGCCTAAATTGACATAAAAATTTAATCTCATAAGTGAATGCTCAGTAAATATATATTTTATAGGCTTTTCAGGCAGATAGTGTTATCATTATTAAACTACCATCCTTGTACCCAGAAGACAGGGAACCTGGGAATTATCTCTTTGTTTCTATGCTTTACTCATTATGCCATACAAAAGTCCACATTTTAAAAGCTGGTAGTGTTCCAGAAGTTAATTCGTGAATCAATTGGAACTTGGAATACATTTTCTCTTAGAAACAATATTTAAAATGATAGTTAGGCCCCCAGGACAACCTATAACATGCCTACCTATTCTTTCATAAACATTAATTCTTGAACCTAACCAAGCTGTGTAAAATGAGTTTAATTTGTTAGAGCTTCAACAGGCATATATGTTTACCAAAAGAGGAAGTAAAATGCTATTTTCCACCTCATTACCCATGTTCACCTATGGGTATATCCCAATTTCCCCAGTAGCTAGATTTTGAGAGTTAAGAAATAAGCAATCTCAGGGTATCTGTTTGGTGGTCCCATTGAGGTGGTTAGTCTAGGCTTTGTCTGGGAGAAGTTCCTGGGAAGAGGAAGGATGAGGAATTTCTAAGTATGAAAGCTTTAAGGCTAGTGCAAATTCAAAACCAAAATTACCAAAATACCAAAAGAACCAACCAACCAACCAACAAAAAAGTACTAAATAGACTGTGAGAGAGCACTGTGTTATTATGAGATCCTTTGCTTGGCCTGAGCTGGAAATGTGCACATCAGATGAATCAAATTGTTAGCTGCTCTACACCTATTTAAGAATGACTATGAGAACACGCTAGAAACTGATTCCGGAAAATTTTATGCTTAGGAAAATCTAAGTTATGTTGTGTGACAACCACAAAGTTTAATGACTTGAAATAGCCAAGTTTTATTTCATATTATATATCCATCACATGTTGGTGGCAAGAGTTTGGATGAGAAGTTACTGAACAGTCAGGGTGATCACTCAGAAATCCAGGGGAACAGCACAGCCTACGTCACAATAGTTTGCATTTATCGTGCCAGATAACAAAGAATCTCAGGAAGAGTCCCTCTCAGCAATTAAAAGCATTGGCCTGGAAGGAGCATATGTGTCAGCTCAGGCAGCTAATCATGTATTTTCAGCCAACCACCAGAGGGCAAGGGGTGCAATCTTACTATGTATCTGGAAGGAGAGTGAGGTGTACATATATAGGAAGAAAAACAGAAATATTTGTTGAAATTTTTAAAACTACCACACATAAATGGTTAACAAGCTATACTCAAGCCATACTGAATAATCAATCATCTTGCAAATTCCTCCTAGCTGTTTTCAAGATCTCAGATAAGTGCTAGATGAATGATGTTAAGCAAAGGTTGGAATTGCAAATGCCTGAATTTTCGTTAGCAAAAATTACATAGGTTCCAGGTGTACAATTCTATAGTACATTGTCAGTGTGAACATTTGTGTGTGTGTACATGCACGTGTGTGTGTGATGAGAGAGTTGTTTTTCCTTCTTTTTTAATCCAATAACGTTGTTTAGCTAATTAATGTCTTCGTTCTTCTATTCACTAAACAACTATTTATTAAGTAGTTACTATGTAACTGGCATATATGAGACACATATAAAAAAACCCTATACTTAGTGAGGGTCCATTTCAGTGTGATGAGACAAATGGTAAATAATTAAATGAGCCAAGCATATAATATGCCAGATGATGAGGGCTACAGTGAAGAAAAATGAAACTGGACCTATCTAATTCTTGCTAACAAATGTCACCCCTATAAGTCTAACAATAAAAAAACCCCAAAAAAGGTTAAAAAAAAAGAGAATGGGTCCTGTTATGATTGGGTGTGTATCTTTGAATTGGTCAATTATATTTAGAGGAGAAAAGAGAATTTCAAGAAAGACCTTATACATAAGAACATGATGTAACAAATGCCTAGCACTCTTTGTAGTGCCTTTATCCTATGTAACTGTTCAGAACGCACAGAAGCACTTCGCTGATCTAAACCAGCATCTGCAAGGGCCTTCCTCTAGACAAGTGATAAAATTCAGTACTTTAAGTCTTCCTAATTTGTCTATTTATTTTCTTTTGTCTATTGGTTACATCCAGCAGACTAAAGAGTCTCCATGCTGAGCTCCAGTCACTCATTTTTCAAGTGTTACAACACAAAAGTGAAACCATTAAAGATTTTTTTTTTTTGTAATAGAATAGGTTTAAAACAGATGCAATTCTTGACATCCCAAATGATAAAAAGGTGATATTTAGGGTTAGGTTGTAAATTAGAAGACTATTTCATACCATATTTATTCTAGCATGTAGACTTACTATATTATATGTAAACAAATAAAAATAATGTTTGTTTTACCATTGGGAACATTGGAAATGAAAATAAAATTAGTATTATCAGTCCTTTTAGAGGACTAGATATCTCATTAGCATCCACTTTCAAATTGATTACTGGGACTGTTTAAATTTGAAAGGGAGCATAGGTGACAGTCAATAAACACACGAATACAAATTAATAAATAAAATAGTTCTTTTTATTTTCTCCCTTAAAACACACTCAACACACAGCATGATAAATGATAATAAATAGTTTGTACTTATACCTAAAGTATTTCTCAGAAGTGTAACATCCATTGAGTAAGTAATTATGTTTGAAAAAAGAATATTACTATGATAAGGGCTAAAATTATTTTTCAAATATGTGCCATTAAACTCAAATGTAAATTTCAGAATTCTTTACTAAAATGACAAAAATGATGACAATGCTCAATGTGAAACAACTTGGGAAGTGTATGGGCTGATTATTTTGTTTACTAAATATTAAGAGTGACTTTTCAGTTGTCCTGAAGTTTAAGAATATTATGAATGATAAGCAAATGTGTCAGAAACTGATCTTTGACCATTTATATACAATTATCATTTCAGCTAATGAGCCTAGTTCTCCCATAGTCATTTTGAGGTGTGTGTGTGTGTGTGTGTGTGTGTGTGTGTGTGTGTGTGTCTCATTTTGGAAATAACTGATTCAAAGTATGAAATATTCGTAAGTAGGCTGCATTTTATCTGCCCTCTGCATACTGAGACATTCAGTTCTAAGGATACCCATGCTGAATGGTAGATTGCCACAGCCAGAATGTCTCTCTATGCGGATTCAGTTATTTATAGGAAAGCAATTATTCTCTTCCTTGGGATACCACTGTCTTCCAATCTCTCTCTAATATTACATCAGGCAAAGTTCCATGGGCTACTGGTCAAAAGTGGTCTCACGAAGGATTTTGTAACCCTTGGGGAGGTTATTGCTATACTCTACTTTGAATTACCCTCATTAGACAACTTTCTGATGATTCTCATCCTGGGTGCAGAGCTGCCCAGATAAGAAGCATCTTCCTTAGAGATCTGAAACTGCCAATCTGAATACATAACCTTTTGATTTTGAATGGCAGCTCACATTTGAAATCCAAGTTTGCTTTTACTGCCTATGTCATTCTTACATTTCTGTCCTGGCTCTTCTTTTGGCAATCCTACGTGTCTCTGATTAGACCTCAATTCTAGCAGCTCTGAGGAATGACAACCTACCTGATGCCACCTTGATGTACATGTTGAAGGTACCACTTAACCTTTATTTTAGGTCAAATTATTACATCAAAACTTTAAGCTGTGATAAAAATCCATGCAGCTTTATTTTGGCTAGTGTGAGTATTGACAAACTGGTATGAAATTTAGTTTATGTAGATAATACATTTCAAATAGCAAAAGACCATCATTTGTTTTATTTCCCTAATTTAAGCTAAGCCAACATCTTGTCTTTCCTCTCTTAGGTTAATCAGTCAATAGGAAAATGTCTTTAAAGTGTTAGAATGAGTGATAGGAAGAGATCTTAACATTGTCTTGAATTCTACTGCTACATCTAGACATATATTTCACACATGAAAGAAACAGCATTCCAGAAAGCAATAAATCAGTTGTACTAAATACCAAGGACATCTATGCATATTTCCTTAGAGTTGCATTTTCTTAATGTCATGAATCCAGATAATACTAAAATGCATAATTTTATGCAAAATAGCATAATCATGTTAGTTCATGTAGCTTTTGAGGCAGGCATATGTTAATATAATTTAGATCACATTTAAACTTTTCTCTAATTTTGTAATTATATTTTATATGTTGTCATGCCTTATAGAGTTTTTTTGTGATGTAACAGGACAATGAAGCTAAATTTATTTTCAAGTGTAATGAAAACCTAAGAAAGTATAGTTTCCTTCATATCATGTGCTGGTACATATTGTTTCTGCTTTTATTTAACAATGATAAATTATACAAGTTTGTGCATTACTTCTGCCAGATCTGTATATAAAATAAAGTAAAATAAAATAATACAAAGAAGGTGGATATTGTTGGTCAATTTTAAACTGAAAAATTTCCAAGCTTTCTTACCTACTAAGTTTTCCCTATTCTGAATTACAAAACCTAGAGAAAATATTAGCTAATACACACACTTAATTTCCATGCTCAGTCAACTGAGAGGACCTAGAATTATAAGACTCCATTAGCAATGAATACACATGGTGTCCAGATCTTGGTTTCTGATATCATTCTCCAAATAAAGCAACTAAGATTCTTTGGAGAAAATGCTGGTTCTAGGGCTCAGATAGGAAATAAACAAGATGAGCACAGTACATCTATTTTTGTCAGAAAGTAAAGAAATTCAAATATATGGTGATTCTGGATAGTGAGCACACAATGCAATACTTGGATGATGTATTGTAGAATTGTGTGTCTGGAACCTATGTAATTTTGATAACCGATGTCTTAATAAATTTATTACCCCAATAAATTTAATCATAAAAAGTTGTTCTCAAAATAAACAAAACCCAATTTATGGGGCATGTCAAAGAAACTCAGAAACTAAGAGCTCCTAATGGCCAAAGATGGAAGAATTTGAGCAACATAATAAAGTAGTATTGGGTTATAATCCAAAGTATGAAATAAATCTTCTTGAGCCCATACTTATATGAATAAGTGATTGGATAAATAAATATATGGGGGAGAAGAGACAAATCTTTCATGTAGAAAAATTACAAGTAATTTATGTAGCTCTCCATCCTCAATAGGAGGAATATAACTTCCCATTCCCTAAGAGTGGGCTGCAAACAGTGACTTCCTTCCAAAGAGTACTGTATGGAAAGGGCAGGACTGGGGGCAATACATTTAAATTTAGCAAGTCTGAAAAACGTTACCTCAGCCAAGTGATTAAGGTCAACATCAATATTAATGTCATATTGATAGTGTGTACTCTTGATATATGATACAAATGGAACTTTACCTCTGTGGTCTTTCTTCCAAAAACCAATAATCCAAGTTGAACCATGGGAAGAATATTTGTAAGATACTAGTTGAGGAACAATTTACAAAAATCTGAACAACATTCCTCAAAACTGTCAAAAAAAATAAAAAACAAAATTTGGGTCACTCTCACATCTAAAAAGAGCCTATGGGAATATGACAGTCAAATACAATGTGGTATCCTGGAACACATGCTGATATAGTAGAAGAGGAAAAGGATATTAGGTATCAACTAAGAGAAAATCTGAACAAAGTATGAACTTCAATTTAAAATAGTGTATCAGTATTGGCTCAAGAGTTGTGACAAATTCACCATAATAATGAAAGATGTTAATAATAATAAAGGAAACTGGGTATGGAGTAGGTGGAAACTCCCTGTAATCTGTCCCCCATTTTTCTGTGAATTTAATATTCTAAAATTAAAATTTTATTGAATAATTTACTATTTGAAATTTGACTACTAAATCAAGATTTATTATTGATCCAACCTTTTGCAATATATTATCAAAGACTTTTTCTAGATGTTTACTTTTATAATTTTTTCACAAAGATAGTAATTCTTGGTATTTAAAGTTTCTCTCAGACTTAAAAGACAGGACCTCAGTAATATTTGAACTGTTGGCCTGCTGATATGAATGAGAATAACAAATAATGAGAGGCTTTTGTAAGTATATGGATAATTTTTTTTTTCAGGAAGATAAGAAATGTTAGGGGAATTCCCACAATGCCAACACTAAAATTGCAGAGAGACCGAGAAAATCGGGTTTAAAATGAGATCTGCATGGTTTTTGAAGACTTTCTGTAGAGCTATCATACACTTCTATTTTTATCTTTACTCATGACTGTCTTCCCTATCATTCTTTCTGGGTTTTCTTTTATCAACCATGTCTTTTATGCCTCAGAGGAGTGACATTGTTGTAAACTAGCAAGTGCAAAAATCAGATTGTAAAATTGGCAAGAATAGAGATGATTTAGAATTAAGCAAAAATATTGTATTCTGAGGATGAGTTATCTTTTGAAATGAAAATACAGTAGTTAAGTTTACTGGCTTATGTAAAGTAGTAGGAGCACAGCTGGCTCTCTAGAATATTTTCTACGTCTCCTCTATCTATCTCACCTGACAGCTCTTCACTTCACTTCACTCTCCCTCTTCTCAGACTGTGTGCTGACATATCTTAGTATCTCCTCACCCCACTCACTGTCTTTAAACTCTCCCTCAGGAAAACTAAAGCATCAGCTTTGACTCTGAAAAAGGTTGATTCATCCTTGGGAGTTCATGTCTGCTTCATACCAGTCTTCACTACATTGTTTGGTTGACACAATAATAAAAGAATGCAATCATTATTTTGAGTTATCTTCTTTTATAATCTAGTTAAGTAGTCTTCCAGGAAAAAAATCTGACCCCACTCTCAAAATACTAAACCTTGTAAATTTCCAGTAGCTAAGTTCCAAATGATGAGTGAGACATTAAATTTTAATATATCCACAAAAAATACTTGTCATTGCTCTACCCAATATATTGGTTAGATTTAGACTGAGGAAAGGTTAATATTACTGTAAAAATCAGGTCTCCCATCATTATAGGGGAGAAAATTTCCTCCCACATCTTTAACTTTCTAGTAAAAATGTGATTTATAAAGGTATGGCTTTTGGTAATCAATGTTAAGTTTCTCAATAATAGCTAGTCAGTTTTTAATAAAGAATCTCTGTGATCGTACATACTGAATAACATTCAGGATTGAAATAATTTCTTCTTGTTAACCTTACAGAATCTCAATACCTCTTTAATTTTGTTTGAAAGTCCTATGAGACACCTCTCTCCAAGTAGATAGATGGCCAAATCTTATCTAGGATCTCAATGAAGTATGTAACAAATGAAGGCATCAGTTAGCCTAGAGATAGAAAAGTCCAAGGAGAAAAGGTCATGGAAGATGGCAATGGGAAAGGGGTCAGAGGGAGAGAAATGTTGATGAAAAGTAAGTCCAGAAATGAAAATCAGCCACTAGAAAAGGTCCATTATTAGAGATCTGGGTGGAGCCTGATGGAGAGTCCAGTCAACAAGCATGGGTAAAAAGAGGCTAAACATATGGGGAAGGAACCACAATTTATAGGAATTATGGCTAGCGGGAGACACTGATATTTGATGAGTTGTGTCAGGAGAAAATGCTCCTGAGTGGAATATAAAAAGAAAGAGTCTCAGTGAAAGTTCTCTACTGCAGAGGGCACCCTTTTTCTGATATTGAAGCAGAAGCATATTCTGGCCCAGTTTGTTCTTTCTGCAATAAAATATTGGAGCCAAATGCATTTTAAATAATAGCCATAAGTGAAGTGAGATAGAAGATATATTTAGTTGCAGTTAGAAAAGAAATTTAATGATCCAAGCATAGACATTAGAAACTAAGCCAAAATTTGGAACCCTTATAAAATAAATACCGGGTTGTGTTCTATGACATTTTATAGATTTCAACAATTGGCTCCTTAATACATGTGACAGAGTTATTACAGCTAATGTGAAAGTATTCCTGACTGTTATATAACACCTAGGGAACATTACAGAATTAAATAGAAAACTTTTCATAGACTATAAAGAACTCACTATACTTGGAACCTATGTAATTTTGCTGGCCAATGTCACCCCAATAAATTGAATAAAAAAGAAACAAAACAAATAGAAAACTTCTTTAAATTTCTGTTTGGATATTGGGCTCGTAAATTGCTAATGCCTTTCCTAGATACTGTCTCATAGTAAAAATATATTTGAACCAAGCGGGTGCTCTACTTATCAAAAACACAACTGCCACACACCACAAAGAATCCTTCAATTATTTTTAAATGATATTAATTAAAATATAAATATCCAACTTAAGTATAATTCCTAGTCGACAGCTAGAGGATATTATTAATGCTTTCCTATATGTCAGGAAATTTTTAACTTTTCTAAAAATAGTGGATTTTTTCATTCAAACAGAGCATCTTATGTAGCCTTAGTGTGTACAGTAGAGAAAAATGCACTGATTTGATTGAAGCCTGTGAGCATGAGGAATGCCTAGCATAATTTTCACCACTTTGCCTCCCTTCAGCCTCCATGGTAGGACTAAGTAATGGGAGTTTGAGGTTTCTCTGGAATGTAATATAAAACCACTGTTGTAAACCATACAACCTTCAACCATGAAAATACTACATTCTTAAATCACTTTATTTTCTTGGAAGTCATTTAGAAGCCATTGGAAAATCATTTAGCTTTATCACCTCAATTTTAGTGAGAAAATAATGGCACATGGTAAAAAAAAAAGTTACATAAAAATGAGTTTCCCGTTATTTTTTTCATAATATTTTCCAAGTATATTATTAATAGTTTCTTATGAATTCCTCCCAAAATATTCCATGCGTTTGTATATGCCTGCATGTGTATGTGCGTATGAACACACACATGCTCCTTTTAATACAAATGAGAAAATAAAAAACATACTGATTTGTACTTTGATTTATGCACCTGAGAATAAATATTAGTCCTTTCCATATTTGAGTCTATAGCTGTGTCTTATTAAACACTGCATTGAATCTCAATGTTTACATATGCTATTATTTATTTTACTAATAATTATTAATTGTATATTTTAGACTAAAATAGTTTATTAATTAAAATATTGAATGAAAATTTTTATAGAAGTATTTACAAATGTGTGCAAATATTTATGCAGGTCGGAGTCCTAGAGGGGAGAGTTATTGCAGACTTACTGTCCAGGAGTCATGGGAGAACTCACAGCAACAATGGTATGAAAGAGACTGTACCGCTACTTCCTACACCATGTGGTATGTCATTCAACTATTTTGTCTTTGCCAGAGATTTGAAAACATCATTGTATTTTAATTTGCATTCCCTAATAGCTAGTAGATTGAGAGTATCTTCATATAAGGGGTCTGGCACAAGTAATACCAGACCATGTACGTGAATGTCTTGCACTAGATGGGCAGCAATTTAAACATTTCACCTAAAGTGTCACCTAAAGTGGGCTTGAATGTGATAGCATTATGTTACAAAATTACATGCTTATGGGAGTTCCCTGGTGGTGTAGTGGCTTAAGGCTCCGGTGCTGTCAGTGCTGCGGCCTGGGTTCGATTCCCATCCAGAGAGCTACCCACATAAAAAAAAAAAAAAGGCAAAAAAATAAATTACATGCTTATGATTTTGTAATAAAAGATTTGGTATAGATTACCAGCTCATAAAAAGGGGTGTTATTTGTGCCAGATCCTGTATTTCATAGCCATTTCATTTTTGTTGATAAACTGTTCGTGTAAGTTTTCTAATTTTCTAATTAATTTAAAGAACCATTATAATTTAAGGAAATTACCCCTATTTATATGGTTTGAAAAATGTCCCATATATTCTTTTAAAAATTTTATTTGTGAATTTACAGTTAATATTTTCTTGTATAGCTTCTGGATTTCAATGTAAAAACTAATTGTGAGTAGTTATTAATATCAGAAAGTTTTTTTACATGATCTATTTTATATTTTAGTCTAAAATAGATAGTTTAGTAATAATTATTAGTAAAATAGTGGCTGTATAAAATTCATCATTAATACAGAATTTCCCTTTGTTTCTAGGAGAATGATATGAATCTTGAGTAGTTAGTTTCTTCCATTTTAATAATGAGAAATATAGACTATTTTATTTTTCCTTCTTGGTTCATAATTGCTGAGAATTTCAGAGTAAAGTTGGAAAATTTGTATCTGCTGTCACTTTTAGCATATTATATCCTTCCTTTTACAATCCACTTTTTACTTAAATCTATATTTTAATGGGCAATCTAAAAATAATACTATTTTTGTGCATGTGTACAGATATGTTTGTGTAGATTTAGGTAAGTATATAAATGTGTAGCTATGTGCATTTGTGTAGAAAGCAAGACACACACACACACAGAATCTGTTCCAAGCATCCATAAAATTATTAACCTAGAAAAAATTTCAAAATTTTGCCTTTCTGACTATCTGTTTGTACATAATTAATTTCCACAGAATCTAAGGGCTTAAAACAATGACACAGTATCTTTTGTGATTTTGGGGATTGATGGGCTGGACTAGACAGTTGTTATTAGATAGCAGATGAGTTTGGAGTCATAAGAGAGCTTTGTTCACCTTCTTTCACTTAAACTGAGATGCCTGGACTAAAGAGGAAATTGGTCATCTCTCTCTCCGTGTGATCTCTTGATGAGACAAACTTGACCTTCCTCATAGCTTGACAATCTCAGAAAAGTTGGATTTCTAATGTGGTTGCTCAGAAGTCCAAGAGATTCAAGGAGAGGAAACATGGATCTTAATTCTCAATGGAAGGATCATCAAAGGATTTGTGATGATTTTTAATCTCAAATGCCATATAATAAATTTTTATTACTTTGGATGAAATTACTTAATAAATATATGAGTATTGTGCATAAAGTATCCAACCATGTAACCATTCTTGTTATATTGACAATGGCTTGGTTTTCCCTGGATAGTCCTCGTATATGTATATGTATATGTATATGTATACATATATGTATCATGGGATACATTTGATACATGTACATATATACATTGCATTCTGTACTATATTATATGGTTTATAATTCTGTACAAGTACTACTCATAATACTAAAGGTGTTTTACTCCTCTCATTTCATCTCTTCCTCACAATTCTACCAGGTGGCTATTATAATTCCCTTTTTAACATATTTTTAAATAGATACAAAGTAATTTGCTTTAGGTTAGACTGCTAAGTATTAGTGTTATAACTGAAATGTTAATATAATGACATAAGAACTTTTTATCCTGGGAATTGCTAGGATGATGCGATTACCTAGAGGAAATGGGCTCAACAGTGAATCAAATGTTCATAGATTCACAAAATCATGGAAATTTTTATGATAACAGAAACTTAGAAACTACCTTTCTTAATATTATTTTTTCATAATAAAGAAATAAATTTTCAGGAAAATTAGAAATGCAATGCTACAAAATATAGCAGTTGTCATCTGACAGACCTGACTTGCAATCCTGGCTCTGTCCTTACCTACTATGGAACCTACTGGACACTTGTCAGCTACTGTTTCTCCACCTATGCCATAGTTCTCTACTTACTGCAACATAACAAACTGCCCCAAAGCTCACAGGCTTCAAACAACAAAGACTTTTTATATCTACGACTCTGCGGGTTACCTGGGAAGCTTTTCTGCCAGTTTCCTGTGAGTTTATTTAGGAGCAGCTTCTTTGCCTGAGCTTGAGCTCAAACGAGGCACCAGAATTGTCCGGAAACTTTCAGCAAGTGGTCATTCATTGAAAGCTTCCTCACGGTGTGGCAATCTCAGAACAGTGTCCCAAAAAGTGCAATGGCAGAAGCTACAGGCCTGTTAAGATCCAGGCCCTGAAACTCACACCATGTTATTTCTGCCACCTTCTATTGATAGAAGTAATGCATATGGCTGGACCAGATTTAAGATGTGGTGAAATAGGTCCCACTTCTTAATAAAGAGAGCCACAAATAATAGATAGTCATTTAATCTACTACAATCTGTAAAATAGAAAACATAAAATAAACCTATAAATAACTTATAAGAAAAAAATACGTGTAAAATGTTAATTCAGTGCCTAGATTTTCATAGTTTTCAACAGATGCCTTTTGCTGTTCTTTGCATTATAATTGTTATCTTTTGAGGACTTCTCAACAACCAATTATTGACAAATTCAAAGTCTGTAATCAGGTTATATGATATACAGTTTGTTTTCTTTCTTCTCCAGACAGCAGCTCTAGTTGATGTATATTTTATATTCTGCTTCAAAGTTTAAAATAATTTAATTTTTTACTACCACCTCTTCTATCCCTGTCACTTATTGCCCCCATCTCCTTTATGCCTCTTTGTTTTTCTCTATAGCATATATCGCCACCTAATATAAATAATGTATTTGACTTCTTTTCCTCTCTTTTAGAATGTAAACATCATTAGAGAAGTTTTCTTTCCTTTTGTAATTCCAGATACTAGAAAATAACTGGTGAATAACAGGCATTCACCATATGTTTGGTGAGGAGATGCCTCAGTGAATGATTTAACCTATTGTAAAACTCATACACATTAATGAAGTAGTACAAGCAATAGAGCATGAACCACATTGGTTTTCTTGTATGGCTAAATTTGTAAAACTTGTTTAACTTTAGTACCTTTTCAAATATTAGGTTTTCTTTTGCTGAAACATACTTCAAAGAGAGCTCTCTCACCCCAGAAAAAAAGACTCTCTCCTGGACAACTCATGATTTCTTTCTGTGTATTTTAAACATTCATGAAATAAGTCAAAATGCATCATAACCTCAGAGAAATTTTTTTTAAATAGTATTTTTAGCTTTTGGTTCAGTATTAAAGAAAGTGTATGAAGTTTAAGAACCCCACCCTAATGTACCTTCTGAATACTGTAATATTGTAAAATCATGACTATTTCTCTTTGCATATTTGTTTAAAGAGTCAGATTTAGAATAAATTAATTGTATAAAAGCATCAATGCATTCTGATACCTCATTATGAAGGGCTATTCCTGTATTGCAGTTAATATGGAAAACAGAGTGAGTTACTTTATTTGACATTCAAAGTAAAAACCTGTGAGGCTTAACAATTACATAATAAGGTTTTTAGTCAGTAAGATTATTATTTAAACAACTATTTAATTCTATGTGGAAAATACTATTGTTACTAAAATCCCTCTCTTTAGATGGGATAAAATGACTTTTAACAGAAGATGAAATTTCAGGCAAATATTGTGTAACCACTCTGCCCTCTAATCTCTCCTTTATGAAGTTAGCTGATACAAGTGAAAATAATTTATCTCATAAATACAAATATTCAACCTTATTTTTTAAAGTCAAGAACAGAATGTAAATATTTGGTGTTTCTTTTTCCCCATATACTTCTTTTTCCCCAAAGATTCTGGTGGGTCCTGTATAAGGAAAGAGATGTTTAAAAGCTGCTTTTTATCATAAAACAGTCTTTTCTTTCATTCATTTAAAAATTTATTTATCACGTGATTTAAAAATAGAGCTATCCAAAAAGTAGAACAGATATAATTATCTGCCTGTTTTTTTTTTTAATAGAATAGATGAGATTCAGAGAATTTACATCCTATATGCATGTCACGTAGCTGGTATCTGACTAAGCTAAGATTGGAATCTGGGTGTTCTGACTTATAATCCATGGCTTCTCCTACCTTATAATCAGTGACTTCATAAAATTTTCATAAGCACCCTATAAATTAAATGTTATTAGCCCCATTTTTCAAATGGCAAGATTGAGGTTAAAAGAGTCCAAATAGCTTGCCCTAAGGTCATAGAGCTAACAAGTAGCAGAGTAGGCAGTTGAGCTCAAGTTGGTCTGCATTTATAATAAATGATCTTTCCTTCATGCTCTTTAACTTTTCTCAGTATGTTATGTGGACACTCATTTCTAATAGTATTTTTAACAATTTACTAAAACTATTGTTGCCCTAAGATGAAAGGATGGGCCATATGTGGAATTTTGCAGTCTATAAATCACACTCAATCTCCCCTCTCTCCCTCTCTCCATTAAAAAAAGAAAAATTAGCTACCATGCCAACTGTTACAAAATAGAAAATACATAAACGTCCTATGGTGTCATTTGCTTCTTCCCAAGTTTAAGGTGCTCATATTTTTATTCTAATTGAAATTATCTCATTGATTTTGTAAAAAATCCTCTAAAGTGAAAGCCTCAGACAGTGTAAGAATTCACCACTGAGAACAATGACTTTAAAATGATTTGTGACTGTACTTGAAATAGAACAGAGAAGATTAGGAATTATTTCCCGTAAGGATGATGCTGATTTTCATCTTTTTAAAAATCTACCAAAATAGAAGCTATATTCATTCTTCACAAGCCAAAATACCTTTGTCATATATATGTGGGTGTTAAGCAAAACACACACATACACACACACGCATATACAAACAAACAAAAATTTTTCTGAGAACTGATTTGGGCAAGAATTAAAAATAAACTGCATTTATGAATAATTGGACATCTCGACTCGAGTTATTTAGTTCAAACTCTGTTATAGACAAAATGAAATACAGTACCCATAGTAATATTCTATGTGGTTATGGATTGAATTAGCCTAGGGATTGAAATAACTATTTCCCTCTAAGGTATAGAACCTAGTCCTTTGGCAAGAAAATAGGAATAATTTATCAAATTATACACTGGCAGTATGGAATTTTATGAGTTCATGTTTTAATTTTTGGGACCTCATTTTCTTTAAAATCACAAGAGTTTCAAATCTCTTAGGAATTTTCCCACAACTCTTAACAGGAATATTAAGGAATGATTCTTAGATATTTCATAGTTCTAAATAGAGCAATGTAGTCTAAGACTGGCCTAGAATTCCTTTCCAGATATATTTACTTGTAAGGAATGTAAATAAGGCAGTCTATTATTATTTGATAATTTCTTGCCTGTTAAAAGAACCATTTTGTCTACCATGGGTGTCCAACCTTTTGGCTTCCCTGGGCCACATTAGAAGAATTGTCTTTGGCCACACATAAAATACTCTAATGCTAATGATAGCTGATGAGCTAAAAAAAAAGTCACCAAAAATCTCATAATGTTTTAAGAATTTGTGTTGAGCTACTTTCAGAGATGTCTTGGGCCACAGGTTGGACATGCCTGGTATACCAATAATTGAGAATGTGAAAGATGATGTACTCTTGATGCTTTCTGTATTATATAATAACAAATAGTTGTTTCCTAAGAGTTCCATTGCTATTTCATGTGGTTAAAATATAATAGCATCTATTGTATGTATTTCTGTATGATAATTCAAGCAAATTCAATTTATAGTTCCCTGTTAACATAAATATCTGGGAATATTCTAGAGTTTTACAGGCAGTACCACAGACTCTTGTTCCCTTTAGCCCAATCAGGTATGTTTTCAAAGGATAAGAAATAATTCAGGGCAACAGGAGATGGACTTCAAAACTAATATATGGTGTCCACAAGAATCATTGTGATGCTGAATAGTGCCTCCTTCAGAGCCCAATACAATATATGAAAAGCTGCGAAAGGAAAAGCTCATTTTCTCTGAAACAAACTTTAAGTCACTGTGCCATGGCACCTGTCATTCCATGATCAGTATTATCAGAGTGCCAAGATGAATCTCCTTCAAAGAGATTTATGGTCACAAGAATGGAATTTAGGTGGGCCAGTTGGTTTTCTATGATTTTTCAGAAATTTAGCAGCTTAATCACAGATTTAGTATCTTAGAGTTTCATACAAAAGTATCTATTGTGATCTTACTGGGCTAAAATAAAGCTGTCAGCCAGACTGTGTACCTTTTTGGAGACTAGCTGAGAACCCATTGCCTTCCTTTTCCCTCCTCTAGAGGACTGCCTGTGTTTTGTTTTCCTCCTTCCCTCCCTCCCTTCCTTCCTTTCTTGTCTTTTGTTTGTTTGTGTGTTCTTTTTTACTTATTGGGGTGACACTGGTTAATAAAATTATGTAGGTTTCAAGTGTACAATTCTATAATATATCACCTATATATTGCAGTGTGTGCTCACCATTCAAAGTGAAATCTCTTCCTGTCACCGTAATTTTGACACCCCTTACACTTTTCTGCCTCCCTCCTTCCCCCCTTTCATTCTGGTTACCATTATACTATGGTTTCTGTCTATGAGTTTTTGTTTGTCTCTTAGTTTGCTGCTTTCAGTCTCATATCCCACATATGAGTGAAATCTATGATTCTCAACATTTTCGGTCTAATACATTCTTCTTGATGCTCTGAAGATTCATCCATATTGTCACAAGTGGCAGTATTTTATTTTTTTCTTATGGTTGAGTACTATTCCATTGTATATATGTACCACCTCTTTGTTGAATCATCAGTCAAAAGACTCAGGTTGTTTCCATGTCTCTGTCACCGTGAATAGTGCTGCAATGAATCTAAGGGTACATATATTTTTTGTAACAAATGTTATTAAAATTTTCAAGTAGATACCCAGAAAAGGGACTGTTGGGTCATATAGTAATTTTATTCTTAATTTTTTGAGGAACCTCAGTACTGTTTTCCAAGTGGCTGTACCAGTTTACATTCCACCAGCGGTGTGTGAGAGTTCTTTTTTCCCCACATCCTCTCCAGCACTTGTTATTATCTGTCTTGCTGATAACAGCCATTTTCACAGGTGGGAGGTGGTATTTCATTGAGGTTTTGATTTGTGTTTCCCTAACAGCTAGTGAAATAAAGCATCTTTTCATGTATTTGTTGTCTGTTTGTATGTCTTCCTGGGAGTAAAGAATTCAGGTACTCTGCCGATGTTTTAATTGCTTTCTTTACTTGGGGTTTCTTCCCCTGCCAAAGAAAGCAGTAGCAAGTTAAATTCTTCTCACATTGCATCATTCTGAACTATTCTGTCTTCCTCTTCCACTTTCAGGACCTTTGTGATTATATTGGACCCACCAGGCCAATGCAGGGTAATTTTTCTACCTTAAAATCAGCTGATTAGGAGCCCTTAATTCCCTTTTTTTCCCCCATGTAACGTAACATACTCACAGGTTTCAGGGATTAGGATGTGGGCATCTTTGAGAGCTATTTTCTGCCTTCTTCCTTTATCATTAATCATCTGGTTTATAAATCAGCTAGTTCTTAAAACTCCTCAAATGATGGCCTAAAACCAATCTCTTCACATCTCTTTTTAGTGCTATTTTTTATCTATTATTGGCCACTGAATATTCTTTGGATGAACCTAACACCAATCACTCTCTCTACAATGCTTCCCATCTCCACACAATGTGTGTCATTTCATGAGAAGTTTATAAATTGAGGGTAATAGACCTGCATTTATTTTTCTCTTGTGAATGCAAACTCTGATCATAGTCATTTTTTCTCTAAATGTTTGCACCAGCTTGACAGTCTCTGTATCACTTTTTTTATTCTTCTCTTTTGACAGTAAGTTATTGGCTTTCATTACTTCCTTAGCCTACATTTAGAATGATTTATTCTTCAATAACTATTGGTTTATTTTTCTTGGTTATCTAACACCTTTAGCACTTCTAGAATCATTGCCTTCTCTGGTAGAAACAATATGGGAAAACTGTGCTTACAAACCAAAAACAGACAAAATTCGGGTTGTGTTTTTCCACTGTTGTTTCCTCCTTGTTTCTGTTACTCTGGGCTCTTGACCTTTAGATATTTAGTGCATTGATGAGGGGGCATCAGGAGAATAAACACATTGAAGGAAGCATCTGTGAATACCAGAGGCCTTATTTAGATAACCAGGGTGCTCAGGGAAGTGATCCTTTACAGTTGCTCTCCATGGGGAAAAGGTAATTTCCTGATGTAAAGACCACAAAAATGTCCTTTTGATAGTAAAGATTTGTTTACCTGATAAAAATATTAATAGACATTATGCCTGCCTTCATATATGTGCATACATGTTCCTTGAACTCTGGTGTTCATTAAAGGAACTAAAAAATAGTTCCAAGTGGCTTCCTTCTTAGAATGTCGAAACAACAGATTAGGACAATGAAAAAACAGTAAGCTAAAATTTTTATGGGTATCATACAAAAAAAATAAGAAATTGGATACATATTTTTCTTTTTTTAAGTACATTTAGAGGAATTTCAGTAGGGCAGTTGAATAGAGAAGGAGAGAAAAATAGAGAAAAGAAGAAGAGGGAAGGGGCAGACTTATGTTTCTCTTATTACTTACACTGTCAGCTGCTCTGAGCAGTGAATAATTCACTAGGGAGACAAATCCACCCTCTGTAGTTCAGTGCTCATGCTACTGAGACTGAATACAAGAAACAGGTTTTAGAAAACAGTAAGGTCCAAGTGTTACTATAAAAGGGCAAGACAAACCATCTAAGAAGGGTGAAGTTTGAAAAAAATATCATCCATAACACACTGTAGTAGTCTTATAATGTGCATTTGTTAAGAAAGGAATCAAGCAGCATATACTCAGTCAGAACATGATCGCAATCTGGAAGGGTGGCTCACAAAGTTCATAGTAATTATTATGTTCTATGTATTTTGATCTTCTTCATAACAGAAATCAGGACACAACATAAAGGCAAACAAATAGATTACATGGTAGATAGACAGATAGATAAGCAGAAGAATACACATACAATAGATGTATACAAGTTGAAAAGGCAGATGCTTGTTAGTAGGTTGTTATGCTTCCTTTGGTAAAGTTTGTAGAATGTGATTTTTTTCATTGATGCATTTATTTATTATTAAATTGCTGTCCCACACTGTTAAATTAATGAACACTTACATTTATTGGTTCTGGAAACGAATGATTATGGATATTTTTGGTTCCTTTTCTAAAATACTTGTAATTTTTGTTGTGTTGATATTTTGGATATTTGGTTTAGTTTTTAATTATCATGATAATTAAGTTCCTCCTAATTAAAACCTCCCATTTTAATATAAAAAGTAGAACTTATAAATATATTTCATAAGCCAAAAATTTTGCTATAATGTCAATATCAGCTAACAAAATCTTAAAAGATGGCTAAATAAAAATATATGTAAAAAATTTTCACTAATTATTTAGTTTGGAGGGCTTCTTGTTTTTATTTAAAATTACTAGCTACATAAAGAGTTGGTAGAATTTATATAGTAGGCTTCATGTTATCATTCAGTTCCTTTTTTTATATTGGTAATTCAGCCTCTGAGCCTTTATCAAAAATGACTAAAAATAAATCCATGAAGAGTTAAGCTTATTTCTTTAACTCTTTTTCTATATTAAGTAATGTTTCAAATGTAGTTCCCTTTTAGGGAATTATTCCTACTTCAGAATATGTACTCAACAAAGTCAGAGAAAAATACTGAATTCCAACACTGATCTCTTTCTTTTGAATACCCAGGGCACTTTATCTGTATATTACAACTAATTTCTATCTCCTTTCTATGATAGTTACTTGTGCACATGTCTCATATCTGAGTACATTCTATAAGCCACTTGAAGACAAGTTTTATGTCTACTTCATCTTGGAACTTCTGTTGATAGATAGCACAGTGTCTTGTATTGTAGATGCTCAGAAAGAACATATTAAATATGAAGCATATACTAATGTTGGTTACTTGTACTAACTTAGGTAAATGGTTAGTACAGGGTAAACCAAGGAGAGCTCAATGTGAAGATAGGGGTATAAGAAATACTTTGTTCTATACAATTCTTATGGAGAACTTGAAAAACATAGCAATAGTAACTGTTTTTGCATAAAAACAATGCAAATGAAAATTATTCTTGATTTAAGGATAAGTGCCAGTTAAAATTTGCAAGGTAGTTCTTTATTATTTTGTAAATTTCTATTATTAAATTTGTTGGTCAGTAAAATTACATAGGCTTTAAGTGTACAATTTTATAATACATCATCCATGTGTTATATTGTATGTTCCCGACCCAGAGTCAGTTCTCCTTCCATATATATTTGAACCCCACCACCACCAACCCCCTCTTTCCCTCTAGTAATCACTAAACTGTTGTCTGTGTCATGAGTTTTTGTTCGTTTATCTTGTTCCTTTGTTGCTTTCAGTTTTGTATCACACATATAAGTGAAGTCATATCAGTCTTGACTTTTTCTGTCTATTTTGCTTAGCATGATGATCTCAAGATCCACCTATGTTGTCACAAATGGCAGTATTTCATTCTTATGGCCGAGAAATATTTCATTGTATATATGCACCACAGCTTCTCTGTCCAGTATTCTTATATGAGTGCAATATAATGTAAAAAATAGCATCCTTATGGAATATAGTGAGTTAAAATGATTGTAAAATAATTAATGTTCCATCCCTTTACTGTAACAAATTTTGCCTTGAGAATGTAACATCCCAAGTCTGGGGTATTTATATTCTTCTGGTGACAGAACTTCCAATTTATAATTTAAAATGAAGGAAAATTATTACAAGGTTATTAGACAAGAAGTGCTTTAGAGCTTTGACACAAATGCCCAAATAAGAACTAAATGTTTTTACCAATGGTGCTTCCTCACCACTGAAATGTAACCCACTTGAATGCCTTGCTTGACATTGAGAAAATGTCTTCTTTTAAAATATAGCTAAATACTTAACTTTAAGAAATAGGCAAATTATTTAGGGCCAAGAAACAAATACATAACTATGTGGCTTTAAAGATTCCACTATTTACATTACATTAAATAAAGCACTAATATTGCATTTTAACCTACTACCACTATTTTCTGAAGCCACTATTTTTTATGAATAACATATCTGAAATACTTAACCCATTTTTAGACAGGGCTTTACTTTAAAGTTTTACTTCAAATTTTATTTGAAGAATTCATTAATAGTTGTGTTTCCTTTCCGAGATCAAGAGTAAAATCTTTGTCTTGACCTAATTTGGAATCTTGAGTCTGTAGGAGAGTTTAGTTGAAAAAAAGCCACAATCAAAATATTAATTACTAAAAGGTCATGCAGGAATATTACATTCCTCTTTTCTGAGTAATCACCACTAAAATTGGGAGAATTTCTGGCAAAAAAAATCAGAACATGGTTCGGATACCATAAGTCAAAAGACAGACGAAACACTTCTGCCACTTGCAGAAAGCATTGGTTTGAAAACCAAGAATGAGGAGATGAGCTGAAACAGAAGTAAGAATAATCATCTTCCAGAAATAGTGGCCCTCGTGATGAAACCTGAGAAGCCAAGGGCAAGAATTCTTCTAAAATCTAAACATACTCTGACTTGTCTAAATTAAATAAAAACTAGATTCACCTTTACAAAGAATTAAAGACCACATTTTCTACATGGTATTTTGTTGTCTGTAGAGTTCTACACAATATCAGATTGAATTTTGAGCTAAACATTCATATGATGGGGCAGAAAAGATCATTTCAAGTATTGGGAAATCACTATCATTTAAAATATATTGCTATTATTAGTTTTAATAGCCATTTAAGAACTATATGTATTTGTAAAAAGCCTTGAACTTAATTTGATAAATATGAACCTGAAATGTTATATTACTTCTTTAGTTTTATAACATCTTATGGGTAAATGACTTTAAGTTTCTCTTTAAAAAGAAAAACTGTAATATTTATTTACATGTTACTTTTGAATGTTACCTATTTTTCTAAATCTCATGTATAGGACTATAATAAAAAACATCCAAGTTTCTAATTCTATTGTATTGATGCTTGTTAAATTTATATTTTACTAACTTCTTTGTAATTTTCGAGAGCAAATGCTAAAGTGAATTGTGTTAATTAGATGGAAAGAAGAAAATATCACCTTTCTGATTAAGCAAGCAGGCATCGCAGGGGATTGGAGGTGGCTAACGAAGGGCCTTTTTACTTATTATTCTGGCCGTGGAGGGGAGCAAGTGTAGGTACTCTAAACTGTCTGATGCAAGTAATTTGGGGAACAAAATGTGATAGCTTTAATTTCGATGCTCAGACAGTGTACATAGAGGAGAACTCTCCCCTTTGCACTTGAAGATCCAACATGACAATGTTAGTTTAATATGGGTTTCCAATCTAAAAGTTGGGATGATACAGACAAGAACATTTCATCTGGAATTTAAATTTTCAGACAAATTTGAGATACACTGGGATCATTAGCAGCAATGCTTGAAAGTGAGGAACAGGGGTGAGTTACCTGTTGTTAGGAAGTCACAAGTAATTATAAGAACATTCTGTATCATAGGAATTACTAATTTTGACTCATTTTTATCATGGAGCTCACCTAAAAATCTCTTTAAACATCCCTGCAAACCTTGTACGTTTTATTCTTCCTTAAGGGGGTTTGGCACCTTCTCATGCACCCGCACTGGAAAAGCAGACACAGGCTCACTGAGTTTGGGCAGAGGAATAGCAAAAGCTTTAGTCTTAGCACTGCTTTTGGCAAACTCAGAACTGGCATTGATGCCAAACTCAATACCCAAAAATGTCATGTGTTTGCTTCCAGTAAGCTCCACATTAACAACATAACATATATATGATGGTAAACTGGGGGAAAACATAGTCCAATATGCTATGGATGAAAAGCCAGGTAAAGTCTAGATTTTTAAAAAGATTAATATGGTTCATCATAGTAAATGATTAAGTATAACTGTACTTTACAGAATTCCCCTTCTATGGTAGTTTTATATTGGCCAGTTTAGTAATCACTTCACTTATTTATTTGTTTTGTTAATTAAACTTATAAATACTTAGGGAGTACCAGTTAGGTGACATATATTGGTCTTTGGGCCTCACACCATTTCCTCAATGACAATGGCACTCTCAAGAATGGCATAAAAAGATGTGGTGCATATATACAATGAAATATTACTCAATCATAAGAAATGAAGAAATACTACCACTTGTCACAACATTGATGATCTTGAGGTTATCAAGCTAATGAAAGTTAAGATGGAAAAGTCATGAACCATATGATTTTACTCATATTGGGATATCTTAATAAAATTGAAAGCAACAAATGAACAAGATAGACAAAAACTCAAAGACACAACAACATAATGGTTAACAGAGGGAAAAGGAGGAAGGAGAGGGGCAGAAAAGGGTAAAGGGGTCAAGTATATGGTGACAGAAAGAGATTTGACTTTGGATGGTGAATATACAATGCAATACAAATGTTGTATTATAGAATTGTACACTTGAAACCTATATAATTTATTAAACAATGTCGCCCTGATAGTTTATTCATATAATAAAAAATACTTCAATAACCTTTTCTTTGTATTTATGATAGTGACTAGATAGAATCTTTTTATTCTTTCATATACAAATAAGTATCATATTTATTTAAATCATAAATTTGAGATAAAATTCATACAGGGTTCCTGTATTGAGTTTGTTGCTCTGGTGTATGTAATGAGAGGCTGTCCTACTTATCATCCACAGACATTTCGTGCTATTATCATGAAGTCCTTTCTGATCTCTCATTATCATAATTACCACATGTGATCCTTTCTTCTAAAGTTCTTATTTGGGAAAGCACTGAGATTTGTTTTTTGTTTAGTTGGTTGTTCTGTTGCATATTACCTTAATTATCCTGTTATAATTTAATGAGTTCTAAATGTGATAACACTCAAATTTCTTTTAAGTACAGTGAAATATAGTACTTGCTACCATTTTCAATCTGTACCCCTACTTTCATCTATGTGTTTTTGCAGAAGAAATTACCATTTTCTCATTCTAGCATAGAACTACTTAATATTTCCCCTATATAAAGACCCTGTTTCAGCTAACTAGTAGGCCTCATTGTGACCAAAGAAATCATGGAGATTCCTACTTCTGTGGAAGGCATTACCCTTATCTGGAATGATCTTTCATCTATGTAAAACATTAAACACCCAGCTCATCACATCTAGGCATGGAGCTTTTCCTCTGACAGTACAAACTTATTTCTTCCTCTTTATGAATTCTCAGAACACTTCTTTGGCCCTTGATATATCTATCATGTAGCTTGCTGCTCCCCGTATATTTCTGTTTCTTGTTGGAACATTCATAAGCTTCTTCAGAACCTTTCATTTTGCAAATTCACAAAACTACCTCTTTGTAGAGGTATAGCTCTCTCTCAGGTTGTTTCAACTTTACTTATATTAACCTTTATAAATACTGTTAAGAAATGCTGTATATCAAAACTATGCAGATGATATACTCTAAAACAGTTTTTCTTATACATGCATAACATTTCAAAGTTCTTGCATGCAATATTGTGTTTGTGTGTTTAGTGTTCATGAACTGTCAGGAGTGAATGTGAATAGAGTGTTCTGTAGTGTTCTGTAGTAGAGGAAAGCTATCTGAGATTTTTAATATTTTGAAGAGTACTGCTACAACAGTAGTAGTGTAACATAACTTTGTAGCACTTTTAGAATATTTTGATGATTACTGAGGGCATATAAATTGTGTACAGATTCTTTTCTGTTTCGCAGGTATGTCACATTCACATCTTTTTGAGCATTTACTGTTGTTGGCACTGTGGGGCAATTCATTTCCTCTAGGGAATATTTGGAAATGAGAGGAAAAGATTTATATTTGTTTATTTAGTTTTAAGCATTAACATAATTGAAGGCAGTTTTGAAATTAGGTAGTAAGGAACTAGGGGTGCCTAATAAGAAGAATCATCGTAACCAAAATTCTAGTAATAGCCCTTGGAGAATCTGATTCTTGAAACATCCTTATATTTCTTCTCTTGGCTAATGTATATTTGAGCCTAAAAATAAGTGCAATTTTTATTGCTAAGCCCTCATAAAACACACACTTTGGGAATAAAGGATTTCTGTAACTGTGATAAAATTCTAAATAACATTTATCACACTTTAATGTGACAGATTGGTTTTTTTTATACTCTCATAAGGTCCATCTATAAAGACAAGACTATGTCTTATTCACCTTTGTATCCTGATGTATAGCTTAAGCACTTTCTCGTATTTCCTTAATAGAACATCATGGAAGGAATGGAACAGTTAATGAACAAATGGAGTCCTACATATATTTCTGACTTGAGTAGTCAATAAGTATTTGTTGAAAATATAAACAATTAATTCTGGTGAACTGAATGTGTCATCTAATTACTTAATTACTGTGAATAGGAAAATAAATAACATGAAAAAGAGCCCCCCCCAAATCACAATACTTTATATCAAATGAAAATTGTGTAACTAATATCATTTTCTTAGCTAGATTATCTTTAAAAATAAATGATCTTTCTATATCACAATTAATAAAGTTCTTTATTATAGAAAAATATTATTAGCATTTTTTATTAATAAGGTTTTGAAATTTTAACATTACATTTTATATGGTATTTTTTATTACCCCCTTGTATAATTTTTATCTTTTTATTTCTGATATCATGCTTTACATATGAAATGCACTGAAAAACTACTTGCTTGATAAATTTAATTTAAATGTTTAGAAACTCAGTTTAGAGGCACAATGCATTAGAGAACTTTAAACCTGTAAATATAAGAAGATCATTACAAATAGTGACTTTGGTCTGACTTTAGTCTTGGATTTCATTCATTGCAAATAGGAAACAGTAATAAAAGTCCCACTTGAGGAATTGCACTCATTCTGTGAAAGCTTTTCACTAGATATTATAGGTATAGTGATCTATCTATATTGTAAGTGGAAAGGTAATAAGATTATATTTACCATATATGATTGTTCTAGTCAAATTTTACTTTTCTTGTAATTGAAATGTCAGTTGGTTCATTTACAATTAAAAGCAATTCTTAATACAGATGAACAGAATGGGATGCCTATAAGAGAATTTGAGAAACTCTGATCTCTGTTCACATGTCTATGAATAGAAACATTAAATCATTAAAATCAGAGAAAACAAAAATAATCAAATAAGTCTCATCTGTCCACAGTAAGTATCTCTGTATTTCATCCATAAAATTTTTTTAATGAATAATGACATTGCTTTCAAAATACATCTGTAGAAAGACATAGGTTTTTCTGAAAGTCATGTTTTTTTCTACACCCAGTAGACTTTATGGGTAAACCTACTATCCCTACTAAACTAAGAAATTCTTGAGGTCATTCAGCTTTTATTACTTTTTGAATCTTAATGTCTAGCTCAGTACTAGGCTCAGAAAACCTACAAAAATATATTTACCCCAGTGTTATCTCATTACCTTGCATTTATGGAACAAATTTTCTATTCCCTGGTATCCTTGAGAATGGAGTAATAGAGCAATTTTGTTGTGGAAAAACTATAGAGCAGTACTTTTGAGATGTATTCTAGGGAGTAATGCTCTAGCAAGATTATTGCATATAAACTGTTTCACAGTTTAATTTGGAGAAGCGTATAACCTACATTAATGAGTATGGTTAGGCATCACTTCCCAATTTTATTTATTTCTATTTTTTGTATAGTCTTCACTCATTTTCTGGAAAAGATGATGACCTACTGGGATGATGTGTCAAGTGGGGCATCTTCATAAGTGGCCTTGGTAACATGAGAGAAATGGTTCAAGGTGTTGGAAGGAGAGCTAAGTGAGCACAAGTGTAATGACATGTTATCATTTTTGCGTAAGTTTGACTTTGCCCCACTGTGGGGAATTTGAAATTTGAATGTAACATTTAAAAGACTTTTCCTTGCTCTGAAATTACATATTATTTATTCTCTGTAATGCATACAGTTTTAATTATTATCCCACATACATACATGCATATGTGTCTGTGGGTTGCTTATCTGAGTTATAATTATTTTGAAGATATCTGCTTGTTGTTTGGTTCTAAGTGATTAGAGAGCTATTTTTTAAACAGTTTTATTGAGGTATAACTGATATTAAAAATGCACATGCTTAATGAGTACAATTTGATGAATTTGGACATATACCCATGAAGCCATTACCACAATCAAGGTAACATCCATCACCTGCAACAGTTTTCTTGTGCCTATTTGTTTATTTTTATGGTAAGAACACTTTTAATAATTATATAAACTTAAAAATTTTTTCAATTAATATTATCTACAAAATTATGAAAGACATTATTTCTCATATTGCACATAAAATAAAAAGTCTTGGGTTGGTTCTTGTATAGCGGGGAAGAACATTTGAATTAAAACCATAAATGTGTGCTTTGAGAGCTCTGTCATTTAAGAGCTGTGTAATATGGTAAGTCAATGCATGTCTCTATAAATGTAAAAAATAATATATGCCCTATATATTTCTCAGGCTTATTATGAGGATCAAATGGGAGCATGCATAGGATGATATATCGAAGACTCTATTATCATGAGTTTATTTAATTTCAACTAGAATTTGAGGATTGTTTAAATTATCATCTTTTTTTCCCCCAAGTTCTAAATTGCTATTTATCCTACCAACTCACCTGAATGTCTTTGAAATGGAACAATGCAACTTTTTATTCAGGGATTTTACTTTAGCCTTTCTTAAATTTTAATGCAAATACAAATTTATTTCCCCCTCTTTGCCCTATTTACCTACATTTCCCCTTTAGAAGAATTCAAGTGAGATTACTTTTAAAACTTTTCTCTATGTATTTGGAGTGGGAATCACGTATCTGTAACAGTGGTTCTCAAATGTTTTAACATGCATCAAAATCACCTGGAGGGCTTTTAAAAGCAATAGCACTGCTCCTTCAGCAGAGTTTGATTCAGGAGGTCTGGGTAAGGCCCAAGAATCTGTAATTCTAACGAATTGCCATGTGATGCTGATGGTGCTAATCTGAGAGCTACGTTTTGAGAACTATTGATTTATGGTTTTCTCCCTGAGTCAATTTATAAAGGACTTCCCTAAGCTTAATTTCTTGTCCTTTCAATCCATGCCCTACTTGCTGTCCTAGCTTTAGAAATTATTCTCCCCCCAAATTATTTTTACCTAGTTTTGTTTTGCCCTATTATGATGTGAGAGCCAAAACAATGTTAAAAACATTACGCAACAAAAGGGTAGATATTATGAAGAGATTGGCCTACCTCCCCCCACCAATAATTTAACAACTAGCCTTTTTCTGTTGGCAAACACCAAAATGTCAATGCACTCTCCACTTTTAGCTATATGCCATTTGTCACCACCTGTTCTTACTTTCAAGAGGTGATAACATTATTAGAGATCAAGACCCATGTTTGGCGTGATGGAAAGTAATAGCTAGGCTACTGCAGAGTGAGTCTGTTGGATGGATTATATGTTAGGGATAGTGTGAACTGGGATAGAGCTGGTTATGGGGGTAATGACGGAGAGCAGTAGGCCTGGTCAGCAATTCTAGCTTAAAGATGCACTTCTGACATACTCTAAAGATAAGATCCTTGCATTATTTAAAATATAGAAAGGGTACTAGCATAAAATAAGAGATTTATAAAGATCACTGACTATTAACATTAATTATGAATCTGAACTTCAGAAGTGATTCTGAATAGAAATTTTTTAATTTTGGAAAGAATATGTTTATTCCAAAGAACAGTTGGTCACAAAGTCAATACTAAAAGAAGAGAATCAATAGCTGTCCTTGTATTCAAAGATTTAGAAAAGGCATGTTTTTATTTGGCTGTCATAAAGGAATGTATAACACAAGAAAATGGCATAATTAGCAGTTAATTTAAAGTAACTAAAGTATATTAGCTCTAGTCAAGTGAACAGTTTTATTTTTGTTGCTGTCTTTAGTAATCACACACGTATGAGGCATTAAAAACCCAATCTGGTTGGTTTGGTGCATGCTGTTTTACGTGTTTTCTCATTGCCAGCATGTACATTTAGCCATAAATGGTTCACACTGTTCTTTGTAATCTAGCGATTCTGTTAAGGCCTCTGTGTCCTCTGTGTTTATTTTAAACGGACAGTGGGAAACTTTATTGGATTTTGGTTATTTGCAGACTTTCCTACAAAGGGATATCAAATCTTTACAAAATATTAAACATACAGAATCTGTTTAAATTATATTCTATGCTTATACCAGTTTAGCTTATATATTTGATGAATATTTTTTAAGTTATTGCCAGTATTTGACCATTTCGCTTTCTACCCTAATGTAAACCTTGTTAATTGGGATAACCATATGCACCAGTCCCAGGACAGTCCCTGTTCATACTTGTTATCCTGATGTATTTATTAATATGCATTTTTGTGCTCTCAAAATTTATGCAGTCCGATGACCGATTGTCTGGTTGCCCCAGATCTGAGGCACAATCGATAAATCAGTGAAGTGAAGATTAGACAACACGGTTTTACACTGCTATGGGAGAGTTTTTAGTTAAGTGGCTGCCAACTTTTAAATTTGTAGGAATCAAATTACATGTTTTTGGAATTAATACTTCCAACAGGTATAAATTATAGCATTTTCTGATATATTTTAGGTTATATTTCTAGTTTATATATATATATATGTATAGTCCGGTTTATTTAGGTTATTTGGTATAGTGGAAAGTGGAACATTATTTAATCTGTTTATTATCCTTCTCTAAGAAATGCTCTTTTTACAAGCATTGAGTACAACTTTTTTTCTTGTTGTGCTCATTAATAGCATCTAGTCTTTGCTACTGTAGGTATTCCATATATACGAGTGCTGTCTGAAAACAATCCAGCCATAAACGCCTCTATTTTTTATACTACATGGCTGGGTACTTTCTGGACAGCCCTCGTACTTTACTGTTAATTTACTGATTTAATCTGTTACTTTGCTTCTACATAGACCCATGGACACATGACATCTTTTCCTTTTATTTGAATCAGTTAGTTTAGAGAACCAGGTGCTTGATAGTGGTGAAATTACCCTGATAAATGAGTAAAGCACTTTTTACCCAGTGTTATGAACAACTTACTGTATTAGCTGCAGTGCTGGATTTCCTACTGGGGAGTAGTTCAAACAGTGAGAAGTCTTTATGTCAGCATTCTATGCTTGCTTTAGTTGACAAGGTTACATCAATAGTTTTTTTCTAAGAGTACTGTGGCTACAAAAAGATCTGATGCTGTGAGATATATGAATAGAAAATAACACTGGGGATAAGAAAAAGGATTGACCTTCTGACCACAAGCATGTTTCTAATGTTTCTTTTCTTTCAAACATGAGATTAGGACCTATCCAAGTCTCATTATATGTAATAAATGGTAGTTTTATAAACTACCAAGGATAAAAACATCTGTCTGCTTTCTCAGTTAATGATCTCATCTTCTTAAGCAACTTGTAGTTGCCTGCATATAAGTAATACATTTATATGGTTTCAGTAAACATTCAGTGAGAACTATAGCTGATTCAAACGTGAAATAGTAACGTTTTCTTAAGAGTCTTCATAGCAATGGAAAGGATACATTATATTTACAGGGCTTTCAGCCAATTCTTGTTAAATCTTACTGTGTAGACTATGCCATTATTCTTAAAACAACCAAGATTATAGACGTTAGTAGCTATTTCACAAATTATAAATCCTGGCAAATAACATTTATAATTTAGACTGTATACTTCATCAGATGTAGACATTTTCTAAGACTATGCAAGAGATACCTGTTTTGTTGATGGAACAATCAATATTAAATGCAGGCATGCTGACTTCTTAGGCTTCCAGAGTGACTTAAGGTGATTTCTAAAGAAATCTAGTGCTGAACTTCTTAAATGTGGCCATTTTTAATTTGCAAATATACCCAGTTGATGGGCTGTGTGTGTTTGTGGTTCATGGGTGTGTAGATACATACATATGTTAGGAGAAGGCTATGAACATTTATTGAAAAATAAAAAAACCAACAACATAAAATTATATAATCTGAACTCTTAAAATGTACTCCTTGCTATTGTTGATTAATAGAACTATTGAAAAAAATTTATATTTATTCTCCAAAAGAGACAGAGAGAAAAAGTAAATTTCACATGCTTTTATATAGTGTTTCATGATATGATTCCTGTGGTGTTTTGCATTATATCAAATGATCATTATGTAGAGTAGTCAATTATAAGTAATAAATAATACAGAAAGCAATCAAAGATATTTGGTAGGTTTAATCTTACATGTAAAGAAAACAATGTATGTGTAACAGGATGGCAAAGCTTTTTGTAATTCAGTTACTCTTTAGGAAACTGTATTTGGAAGAAATAAGTAGATAAGTAGAAACTATTCAAAACTTTTTCAAAGATAATAATATTAAAGTTTTATATGAGCAAATTTGGCAGGAAGGGAGGGAGAAAGGAGAGAAGAAAGGGAAAATCTCTCAGCAATCTGCTCCGGATGGAATTTAGTCAAATCCCTTGCCCAAATACTCTTAATACCAGACAATGAAGAGGTCAATGGACATGTGAAATGTTAAAAGTAAACACCTTGCCTCTTAACACCTCTATGAAATTTTTGTAGAGTCCAACAAACAAAACACACCCAAACACGCACCAAAAAAAAAAAAAAAAAAGAGAAAACCACTTCTGAGAGGATAAATATGTTTTGGAATTATTTTTTTAAGTGCTATAGTCTATACTTAGGTTTCTGCTATTCAAAATCTAAGTCGATTGTATAGATGCCCGCAGCTAGAAGACTAGGATTGATAGCAGAGCTACTTACGTAAAAAGAGTATGATATGGATCTTATAAAATCAATGTTATTATAAGGATTATTTTGTCAGACTATACCAAATAAAAATCCTGAGTTACCAGTTCCTCTGAATTATGGAAAAGGATTTATTAGCCTTTGTATAGAAATACTTGCTTTGAGTTTATTATGGTTAGATTATGTGAGTGTTACAACTTACTGAAGTTTGCTAAGAAAAATATCTTTTGGGAATGTATGAAATATCTGATGATTTTATGCACATCACGCTTTAACTCATAGTAATATATAGAAAGGAAAAAATCATATCATCAGGTATACATAGGAGTGTGAATTGTTTTATTAAATTTTTACTATTGCTTTAGAGTAGTACTCTATAATATTTATAATTATCCTGCAAGTAAATATAAAAAGTCAGTAGTATATTTGAATTACTTATGTTTCATTTTTTGGGTCTATTAAGAAAGATATCTCTCCATTATTAAAAATAAATCACCAAACAAACCAAACAAACCAAAACCCAAAAATGTCATATTTATTTACAATAAATTTAGACAAGCACACTGCACCCTACTTCTGTCCCTAATGTCAACTGAAATTCATAGACAGAACACAGGGAGTACCTGTCTGAGTATTCTGAGAAGTAAATGGTACTAGGTGGATTGGGTAAGAAATTAGTGCTCAAAATAGAAACGACATGATGGTGAGTTTCTTGGTACTTTTTCTTCTGTATCTCCTGGCCTTAAATCAAGGGCAGCATGAACACAGGAACTGCACAACACACAGACAGGAAGAGCTCCAGAGAAGCCTTACTTCTCTGACTGAAGGAGTGAGAAGGTAGTGCCCTATAGAATTAAGAGAATGGAGTCTCTCTTTGGTTTTCAGGCTAGCAGTCAGTCAGGATTTTAGTCATGGGAATAGAAGATCTTCATCCATGCTCACACACAAAGTTGTTTGCAGAAACCTTTGGGTCCTCACTGTGCTCACTGTGTGGATCTCTCCAATGAGCTGCTCATGACAAGGCACTATGTCCCTCCAGAGTGAATGATCCAAGAGCAAAGGAGAGAGAGAGAGAGCATGCTCAAGATAGGAACCACAGTTTTATTACAACTTTACTTTAAAAATAAAATACCATTACTTCTGCTGCAATCTGTTGGTCAAAAAGGTTGCTCCTAGTATAGTATAGGAAGAGACTAATCGATGAGTGGAATAGTAAGAGGAACATACATGGTGGGCCACCTTGTAGCATGGCTAGCACAACCTGCAGAGAATCATGAAAGTCTGACAAATCCTCAAGGAAAAGACAGTCGATTGAGTCAAACCTGAGAACTACATGTTAAAATTATTGGACTGTAACTTTAAAACAGTTATAACTATGCACCAAAACTAAATGGCAAAAACTGTTGAGACAAATAGAAAGTATCAGCTGATGAACTGTAGAAATAAAAAGAACCAAATGGAACATTTAGAACTGAAATAAAATGTAGTATGAAAAATTTACTGGAAGTGCTCAGTAGAAGAATGGAGATGAGGGAAGAGAGAGTTGGTCATAAACTTGCAAATAAATCAGTTGAAATCTTCCAATTTGTAGGAATTGGGGGAAATATTTAAAGGAAAATTAACAGAACTGCAGGAATCATTGAAGACAATATCAAAAGGTCAAATATTTATGCCATAAGAATTTCAAAGAAAAAAGAAGAAAAACCATGGATCAAACAAACAAATAAACAAATTGAAAACCTGAAGCTGAAAACTTTCTAAATTAAATGGAAGATATAAACTTACATAACCAAGTGCTCCAGTCAAAATAATTTTTAAAAAGATAATTTTAAAGAAACTATGTCCAGTGCATCAGAATAAAATTGTTGAAAGCCCGAGATATGGGAATAAAAATTTTGTGAGCATCCAAAGGAAAATAATGCATTACACCTGAGAGAACAATGATTCAAATGACTTTAAATTTCTCATCAGAAGCCATAGAAGCCAGAAGGCATTTTTGAGATGGAAAAAAATTCTATATCCAATGATAATATTCTTCTAAAATGAAAGTGAAGTAAAGACATCATCAGATAAAAAAAAAGGCTGAAATAATTTGTTGTCAGCAGATCTGCTGTAAGTTAATACTAAAAGACACTTCTCAGGCAGAAATAAATATTACCACAGGTAAAAATAAACCTTTAGAAATGAGGAAGAGCAACATAAATTGCAAATTTGTGAGTATTATGTTAAACATTACTATCCTCCTAAGTTTTTAAAAATGTATGCAAGTTGAATGCAAAAAATATAACAGCCTGGTGAAACTTTATTTATGAATTCTACAACAAAAAGAATTGTAATAACATCTATATATTGATGAAATATCTACATTTCTAACTTAAAATGGTAAAATATTAACTGTAAGTAGATTGTGAAATATTAAATATGTATAACATTTTTGAAAAATCACAAAAAAGCTATACAAACTGATATTCAATAAATAAATTTACATATAATACAAAAAAATACTTACAAATTTCCCAGAAGACAGAAAATGAAAAAACAGAAGAAATAAAAAGGGTGAATTAGAAATTATTTTAAAATGATGTACCCAACTTCAAGCATATGAATAATAACATTAAATATAAATCGTTTAAACACACCAGTTAAAAAAGATTAATATTAGATGTTATTTACTCTTAGAGAGATGCACATTTAAAAACCACAGTGAGGGAGAGATTTGGTCTGAAACACACCTATCACAATGGGTAAAAAAATGATAAAAAAAAAATATATATATATGTACGCAGAGGGTGCCAAAAAATGTATACACATTTTAAGAAGAAAAAAACTGTATTAAAATTGTAATACTCAATATATAATGATAACAAAAGATGAATACAAGTCACATTTGACTTACGCAATTATAAGAGGTGCTCCAAGTAGTTACCATCAGTATTTATGTAATACGTAGATAATATTGCTTAAAATGCATATACAATGTAATGAGCGTAGGTTTCCACTGGAACACTCCTACGGGGCTGATAGGAATGTAAAATGCTACAGCCACTCATGAACAAGTTGTCAGGTTCTAATGGAACTATACATGAATGTACTATGTGATCCAGCAACTACGTTTTGGGGCATTTATACCAGAAATGAAACATTATTTTCACAACAAAAAAATGTACACGACATGTTCATAGTAACTGTATTTGTAACAGTCAGAAGTGGAAACAACCCAGGTATCTTTTCGTTATTGTTAAATTTATAGAGATGACATTGATTAGTAAAAATTACATAAATTCTAGATGTAGTATCTTTTAATGAATAAATGGTAAATTGTAGTACATTCATACTATGGTAATAAAAAGAAACAAACTAACTGTTTGTTGATACATGCAAGAATGTGGATGGATCTTCAGGAAATTATTCAGTGGAGAAAATGCCTATTCTGAATGAGGGCAGGCTTATAAAATTTGCCTCTACTGTAATATTTTTGGTTACATTAGACATACCTGGATATAACTGGTCTGTGTAGTCACATGGCATCTCCCCTCCATTATTCTTGACCTTGCACACACAGATCCTTGCATTTTTCACCCAGGGCCCATTGAAATGAAAAAGTGTTAAGACATTTGGTTCAAACCATGTGCTATTAATTGAATTCTTAACAGTGGGAAAAGCTCCCCAAATTGAAATTTTCATCCATGCTTTTGTATGTATCAATAATTTTTAATGATATCTGATGTGTAGATGAGATAACTCGCCAGGTTTCCATTGGACTAACACTTGTCCTGGAGCATAGGAATTTTAGTGTTAAAATGAGGACAGTGGGATGGTTTTTTTCACCCTAAAAATCAAGTTTGTTATTTTATTCCTTATGTTCAGTATCATACTTCATGTGTTACCTTTCAGAACTCTCTAACTGTAGGTCATGAAGATATTCTTTTGTTTTCTTTTATAATCTCAGAATATCTGCATATGTTTACCACTGCAAGACATATTTTTCTCTTGCAGCCCAACTCATGTATTTGCAACATTATTAAAAAGGCTCTTCTGAGTCTCCTTATCAAAGAAACAATTAGCTATGTATACTCTCTTTTTTCATTTAAGATGCTATTTTACCTATTCTACAGCTTCTTTTATTTTCATGTAAGTTTTAGAATTAACATAACAAAAAAACACCATTTAAAGTATGATTGGGATTACATTGAATATTTTGATCAATTTGGGTAGAATTGCCATCTTCGTATTAAACTTTCTAATCTATGAAGTTTAGATCTATTTCTCTGTTTTTTAAAAAAATGTCTTTCATAGTGTTTAGTGTTTTTTAGTGTAAATGATAGACTAGATAGGAATGTAGACATGAGCAGGAGGAGGAGCAGTAAGGATCTGCCCCAAACCCCCTTGCACACAGGTAACCTGGTGGTGTTACCATCATCCTGGTGTAAATCCGTTGAAGTGAATAGCTAGAACAAAGACTTGGGTTAAAGCAAACACCAAGATGAGGGAGATGTGCAGAACAAGGAGAAGAACAAGGAAAAGGGAGAAGGATCGCCCAGGCCATAGGATAAAAGGCCAGGGTCCCAGAGACATTGGGCTCCTACCCACCCTTGGGTCAGCCCGCCCCACGCTGTGTGTGTACGTGCTTTGCTAGTAAACTTTGCTGTCTGCTGCGCACTAGACTCTGTCTCTTCGCTGAATTCTTTTCTTCCAGAAGATAAGAATCGAAGACAACTGCTATTCCAGGGACATATTAATAGAAGTTTTATATATGTTGTTACATTTATTCCTAAATATTACATGTGTTTTATACTTTTTCTAAGTGGATTTTTAAATTTGTTTAATACTAATTATTTATAGATAAATATAACATTTTTAAAACTATGTACTCCTGATCTATAAAAAACATTTTGTTTCCTAATTTGGCAGTAAGCTGAAGCCTTGCAAAATGTAAATGACTTGCCCACTGGCACAGGCTATGGGTATTATTTGTAAACGTGTTGAGTGATGTTTACATTATAGGTTTATGCTTATTTGAATATTGCTTTCTCTGGTACTTTTGTTTATTTATTATTGGCTTGGTTTTTTTTTTTTTTTTGGTACTAGGATATCAGAAACTATTAAAATGACAAAACTAATATGTTCCAGTGGAAATAAAATAGTTGCAATGACTCTAAAATTTAAAAAATTAATTATTAAAGCATTGTTACTTATCTCTTCAAAGGACAGTATTTTTTAGCAATTACTACTGATATAAAATTGATTTGAACATTCATTGATTTACAAGTTTTACTGAGGTTAGCAGGAAGGATCTACCTTTTAGAACTCATATACCAGTGAGAGTAAAGCCTATTAAAATTGATCTCTTACTGGTATAGCTCTTTAAATATTATCTATGAGTGCTCTTCTCTCAGAACTGTATTGTTTAGCATGATCTATAGATGCACTGGTATTAATGTAGTGTAGGTATAATTTACTTTTTCTCTTGAATAGCAATTCAATTTAAATCCAAAATCATGAGAATTACAAAGTGTCTACTAGAATTCAACTTATGTGAACCACAGTTTTTCTTTACTGTGAAATGAGAATATTTTCAACTTTACTGGAATTAGCCAAGATAATGATTGGAATATGGTAAATAGATTTCTTTCAACTTAGGGAGTAGCTGTTATTATCAAAACTACTCTGTGGGAGATGCTATATATGTTCTCAAAATTCAGGATAG
>PVJL010000561.1:338021-387487 GCA_004026885.1 Lyroderma lyra | reverse complement strand
CTAAGTGAAATAAGCCAGACAGAAAAAACAAAGAACTGCATGATTTCACTCATATGCAGAATATAAAACTGAAAGCAAAGAAAAAAAGAAATGAACAAACAAATAACCCATGGACACAATCGATAGTTTAATGTTTATTTGGGGACGAGTGGGTTAGGGAGGGGAGAAAGGGGAGGGGGTGGGAGAGGAGGGGGGGAAGATAAATATAAGGTGATGGAAAGAGAAGTCACATTAGGTGGTGAACAGATTATACATCAAGTTGACAATGCACTGTAGAATTGTATGCCTGAAACCTATGTAATCCTTGCTAACAGATGTCACCCCAATAAGTCTAACAATAAAAATGAATTAAAAAAAAAAAAACTTTAAAAATAAAAAATAAATAAATAAATAAAATAAAATTGTGTTGGGGTTATGGGGAATTTGGTTTCAGAATGTTGGTATTTGGGCTTAGTGTCTGAAATGGGAGAAGTTGATAAATAGATGCATGGATGTGTAAGGGATGTGTTGGCAACAACTAATTTCTCTCTTTTGTTATTTTAGTATCCCTATATTCCTGCACATATTACAAAACCTAAGGAACATAAGAAGTTGTTTTTGGTTCAACTTCAAGAGAAAGGTAAGTTATTTTGTTTTTGAAGGCAGCCATCTAAAAACTTGTGGAGTAGTTTCAAGGATACCTCTATTTGTGTTTTCTCAAAGTTCATTGAATTTTTGGATTTATTGTAAAACTAAAACCACATACCATGTTTATATAGAATTGCCTAGTTTTTCTCATAGATGTGCCACTTATGCTACTGGGGGAAAAGTACATTTAACTAGAATCTAAAATGCCAGATTATAGTATTTTCTTTATTTTTTATTTTAGTTTCAGGTATACAAAACAATGTAGTGATTAGGTATTTATCAATATATACCTCACAGAATAATAAACCAATAAGTCAATTGCCCACCTGACACGGTACATAGTTATTAGAATATTATTGACTATATTCCCTATGCTGTACTATATATCCCCATGACTATTTTTTTATTACAGTTGACATTCAGTGTTATTTTATATTAATTTCAGGTGTACATCACAGTGGTTAGACATTTATATAATTTATAAAGTGATTCCCCCAATAAGTCTAGTACTCATCTGACACTGTACAAGTACAATTAATTTCACAAACTCATCCTAGAAAAAGTGCTGCACAATTCATTGCTCAATATCACTACAGTCATCCATGTACTCTTCTTGGGAAGCTATGCACTGACTCCAGTGCCTAGTTCACCCTTCAAAGCAGTTTTGGAACTCTTTTTCTGGAACGGCCATCAGAGCTGTCATCTAAGTTCGCAAACTCGCCACCGTGCACTGTACAAATAACTTGGTAAGGTGTCATAACCTTGCCAAACGTGGACTAGGCACTGGCATGAGTGCATAGCTTCTCGGGAGTACTTCGAAGGTGACCGTAGTGATACTCAGTAATGACATAACGTAGCACTTTTTCTAGGTTGAGTTCATGAAATTAATGGTCCGACTTCATGCATAACTTTTATAGTATTGTTGACTATATTCCCCATACTGTATTTTATGTCCCTGTGACTCTTTTTTAAATACCAATTTGTACTTCTTAATCCTTTCACCTTTCTTACCCAGCCCCCAGACCACCCTCCCATCTAGTAACCATCAGTTTGTTCTCTGTATTTATGGGTCTGTTTCTGTTTCTGTTTGTTTGTGTATTTTGTTCTTTAGATTCCACATATAAGTGAGATCCACATAGGGTATTTGACTTTCTCAGTATGACTTATTTCACTTAGCACAATATCCTCTAGGTCCATCCATGTTGTTGCAAGATTTCATTCCTTTTTATGGCAAAGTAACATTCCATTGTATAGATGCACCTCAGTTTCTTAATCTGTTTGTCTGTTGATGGGCATGTTGGTTGTTTTCCATCTTGGCTATTTATAAACAGCACTGCAGTGAACATAGGGGTGCATATATCTTTTCAAATTACTGTTTTTGGATTTGTTTGAATAAATACCCAGAAATGGAATTGCTAGGTCATAAGATAGGTAGGTCTGTTTTTAATTTTTTGAGGAACCTCCATACTGTTTTCCATTGTGGCTGCACCAATCTGCAGTCCCACCAACAGTGCACAAGAGTTCCCTTTTCTTTATATACTCACCAATAATTATTGTTTGATGATTTATTGATGGCCATTCTGACAGCTGTGAGGCGCTATCTCAGTTTTTATTTGCATTTCTCTGATAATTAATGATGTTGAGCATCTTTTCATATCTGTATTGGCCATCTGTGTTTCCTTTTTGGAGAAATGCCTACCCAGCAGATTATAGTATTTTTAATAACTGTTTAGCTGCTGGTATTGATTTTCCACATTAGAATAAACTGAAATTTATAGGAGACAGATGAATGGATATTTTAAATAAATAAAATACTTTAAAATTAAATTTTAAAAAAATTATTGAAAATGTTGTACATTTTAACAGGTAATTATTTTATTTCTTATACTCTTAAAGTAGAATCCAAACTAAAGGCACAAATTATCTTTTTTCTCAAGCATTTTTCAAATGTAAAATTGGCACATTACTTTACAAATGAAGTGGAAGCAGGAATTACAGAAAATGAATGCTGTTTTGTTTTATTTTAGCCTTGTTTGCAGTCCCTAAAAATTACAAGCTGGTAGCTGCACCATTATTTGAATTGTATGATAATGCACCAGGATATGGACCCATCATTTCTAGTCTCCCTCAGCTTTTGAGCAGGTATGGAAAGTTGAACAGTTTATGGTTGATTCATCTAAACTGCCAGATTTAAAATAGTCTGAACCACTTGAGAAGGAATAGTTTATGAATTTTGTCTTTAAGAAAGTTCAGACAGTAGGTCATGTGAAGATTAAATATGACTGACTAAAAGTGACCCTAAGTCTTGGAATGGCATCCTGGTATTTGTGTAACTAACTGCTCTTCTCAAAATCTAATAACTCCCTACAGTTACACTTGAAGTCATCTTCATTCAAAGAAGAGATGTGATGCAATGTAATGAATATGAAGGGAGTTACCTATGTAAAAATGTGGAGAATCTCTTGGTATAATATATTCTCTTACCTTCTCAGGACCTACTGTATTTAAGCCTAAATTGGAGACCTGATTTTTTACATGGAGTTAGATTTTTTTTTTAAAGGCAGAGTGATGAGAAATGCATTGTTTTTTAAGTTGACTTGTCGACATCCTTAGAGCGATCTATAGCTAGGAGTCACAGAATAATTGATTATTAAAAATACAGATTCTGTGCTCAGTGTTTGGATTTGAATTCCACCTTCAATACTTTGTAGCAGGGTGACCTTGGACAAACAGTTAACACCTATTTGCTTCTTCATCTGTAAGTGAGGGTGATAGTCCCCACTTCATAGGATTGTGAGAACCAAGCGAAATAGCACATACAAAGTGCTTGTAATAGTGCCAGCACCTGGTAAATGCTTAGTAAATGTTAGTTTACAAACAATTCCAGCAGTGGTTTTTGCCTTCTATGAAAGCTTGTTAAATAAAGTTGGTCTTTCCATTTAGTCACACTAATCAAACTTCATCATTTACTCCTCTGCCTTGGTCTGCTGAAAGTGATGTATGGGATATGAAAGAGAGTCATGTTCATTTACTTCAGCACCACCCGTTAGGTACCAGGGACTGTGCTGAGGGGTCAGCATATAGTAAGGTACAAAAGCTTTTCCTTCCCTCAAGGAACTTACAGTATTAGTGGATAATAATCAAATTTAGACTTTTTTTCTTTTAAATTGTCAGCAACACTGTTATTTAATGTGTAAGATATGACAAGTGAGAGAAAATTGTGTCTCAGTGTGGAAAATGCCAGAAATGTCAAGGGAGGGTAGAAATGTCCAAATAAATTTATTTGACATCTAAGGTAGAAACCATGGAAATAATACTGTTTTTAATAAAGCTATTGTTGTTTTTAATATTCAGGTTCAATTTTATATACAATTGAATTCCTGCACAGTGGAGAAGGAAAAGAAGCCGTCTCTGTGAGCACAGCTCGACACAGTGTAGAATAAACATGATAGAAAAGTTGTTTTGGTTTTTTCTCTTTCCCAATCCCTAAATTGCCCCATACTTTCTATTGTTTGAATAGTAATGTTAATATGAAAAACTAGATAGTGGTGTAAACACATGTGATGATGTTTAATTTCCTTTTGTTTCTACTCATGTTTTTGTACAACATTAAAGAACGTGAACTTCTATTTTTTTTTTTTTTAATTTCTCATTAAACTTGGAAAATTCTTACAAGTAAGAATCTTTTTTTTCTCCCCTACACTGGTGAATATTAAGAGAGAGTGGTAGGTTTAAATGAGTTTATGGGACCCTTGTTTTGGTGCCATTCTTAGGGGTACACTCAAGACCATGTTATAGATCTTTGTGTTAAGGATCTTCTGTTACTTTTGGGAATTAGGTTTGCTTGAAGGGGTCCAGGGTGCGACATCTGTACCAAATTGTACACTCTGAGTTGTACTGCAGCAGAAATTCCAGTATCTTACTGACTGGTACATTTTATACTAGTACAGCCAGATGTTAGTTCATAAGCAACAAACCTTAAACATATGGAAAACCATTACACTTGGCTTGCTTGGGGAAAGTCATGGGAAGTGGTCAAGTCATTAAAAGAGACTGGTCATTTAGAGTTTTTAGAGCTCATTTAGAGTTTTTTCTTCACATAATGAGGGCATTATCTGTGCTGTTGTGAAATTATGTCTTAATTACTTAGGGCCATGGTAAAATGATCTGTGAAAGAATTTTCTAAAAATGTGTCTGTTAGGTTTTGAACTCTTGGATTGCAAAGTTATTTCAGTTCACTTGAAGTTATATTATAGACATGAAACTTTGATTTTAGTAAGTGACACAAATCCTTTTCAAAAATATGTTGGCATAATCTGAAATCTAAGGATTAGATAGGGGATAGATTTTGTCAGTCTAAGAGAAATACCATATTTTAAAAACTTAAAAATACTGCTAAATTAGTACCAAATTTGGAGGAATTAAAAAAAGAATCTTAGGGCAAAGGAGATTACTGGTTGTTTCATTGCTTATCGGTCCAAGTATATTGTGTATGCCTTACTACGAATTTATTGACTTGTGGGCTTAATGTAAAGGAAATCTTGTAAGATACAACTACATAAATAAAATAGTTAAATTTTTAATAGATAGAAATGACCTTTTGATTAGTTCTTACAACTTTATGGTACTGATCATAGGGCTATTTCCCTGAGTACTGGGTGATGTGAAAAGCGTATCATGTATTTTTCCATATTTAGACCAAGGTGCCGAACAATTTTATTTATAAATCCTCAGTTTATTTGTTGAGGTCCTGACAAACCTTTATGTCAGTTCGTGTCAAGTAGTAACTGTATACTTGCCCACGTGTCTCTAGGACCAAAAGTGACCAGTGATTTCCTTTGAAAAAGCTGCTAGTTCTGTAAAGAGTCCTCTTCCCTCAAGGGCTCACAGTCCTGTGCCTCTGGTTTACATTAGCATATTTCTAAATTACTATGATTTTATTGGTGAACTCACCGACTAGCTCAGTCCTTAAAAGACTGGGAAAGGCAGAGATGGAGATGGCTTGCTCCAGCCCACCTTCCATGATTGCTTCTGGCATCAAGTGAAAGCTACAGTGGCCACATTTCAGATGTATTAGCTCTTGCCATTTGGGGTGGGTGGAGGGAAGTGGACTTTTTCTGAGTATAATTTATAAAGTGCTGTCAGTAAAGGAATGTTTGATTTGAAGAGTCGTCTGACCCAAAGCCATTCATGCCCTTTGTAACTTAAGCTTAGATCTAGAAATTCTTGATCACTTCTTTGTGGTATAAATGTTTGAGTCAGTCATCCAGGTGTTGGGGCCTAGGTGAGAAAAACTGATTTAAGCAGGCTGGATTACTAACCTTGGAATGTAAGATCTTGTTTTGAATGTAAAATTCATAACACAAAAAAGTTGTGCTTGAACTGGTGAGATGTGGTTGTGTCCCATACTCTTGTTCTGGTTTCCTGAAGGAAATAGCAGAACTAGGGAAATAGCAGAACTAGGGAATCTGATGTATTCCTACAGCATTAGAAGGGGATACAAGGCACTGTTTAAACCTAGGTCTTTTGATAAGTAAGTTCTGGTCACGGTTCTTCAAGAACTAGCAGTCTGAAATCAAGCATTCCAATTCTCTACATAACTAAATACTGAATAGTTTTTAAATGAGCTCTTGATTAACTGATGTTTTTGACTGCCTTCTATGTTCTGGGTTCGTTTCTAAATGAGAGGCCTCTTTTGTACAATATTTGCAAGGTTATTTTCCCTGAGTAATCCAAGTACTGCATATTCTAGGTAAAACTACTAAAGGGTACTAGAAAAGATAAATTGGTTGAGGGGGGGAAAACTGGAAAAAGTCTTACTCTTTGATGTTTTAAATCATTTTTGTCATTGACATCCCTTTAAAGAAAAGTGAAATTTGTTTTTTCTTCCCTCTAAGTGATGAAGACTTGTGATTTTTTAAAAGTAGATAATATTTAAAAGTGGCATGATAATTCTCTGTATATGAGTTTGTACTTTTAACAGCAGATCTGGATTTATATTCTTGTCCTGCCTTGTAACTAGCACTATGTGGTTCAGTGATTCTTTGGATATTTAAGGGTTCCATTAAGTTAGCATTTTATTTGGATAAAACAACCAAATTAGCCAGTCCCTTTTTTTCTTCCATGCTTAATTAGAAGTGAGGTCCTCCAGATTCAACAGGCCAGCAAGCAATCAGTTTAGAATTCTCTTTAAGTACCTGCTCAGTCACTTGGGCTGAAATGCTTCGGAGTAGCTTTTCCACATTGGAGTTCCTCAAACTTAATGTTTTTACTAGCTCATAGTGTTTGGGACAGTATGTACTCACCACTAAGACTTTTTCAGAGAGTGTCCAGTTTTGTATTTCGCATGGCTAGAGAAGGCTTAGTGGTTTTTTTATTGTAACAAGTCAGCTTCTGTAGCATAAGGTTTCATTTCCTATAATTATTCTACTTGTTTTGTATCACTTCTTGTTTGCATTAAACAGGACTCACTTCAGACAGTTTCCCTTTGTTATTTAAATATGTGATGAGAAATACAATATTGTAATTTGAGTTGAGCCATAAAACACATTTTAATATTAGCTTGTACTATACTTATCGAAGCTTGTTTTTGTGTGAAAAAACAAAAAGACTAAAACCTAAGTAAGTCAATTAAACCAGTTTAGGTGTAATTTGTATTTTAGTGATGGATTATATCATAAGATAGATAAATCATGAAAAGGTATTAATACTGTTGTGTTGAGGGAAAGATCAGTGCATTTAAAATTTAAGCTTTTGGTTACTGTGTTTACATCATCGAATACAAGTGTCATTTATAGTTTGGCTTTGAAAATTTTTCTCATTAAATTTATGGAAAATGTATAAAAGAAACAGGTTTTGGTTATATTTTTATATTTTTAAAGTAAAAGTCTGATTAAAATGGTTGCTGTTCTTTTTTTAATTTCATTTTGCTGTCATTTCAATTAAAAAAAATAAAATAAAACAGAATGGCTCTGTGTGTGTGGCTTCTAATCCTGCAGGTTCTTTTTCAGGTCAGTGGCCAGGCGCCATTGGGTAAGAGATAGCTTGGGATGATAGGAACCGCCTGAAAACTTAGGACATCACTGTTGCCCTCCCCGCACACTCCATTATGTGTGTTAGGAGGGTTCTTGGGCAGACTCAGTATCCTGCAATGTGAAGAAGGTGTGCAATGGATTTGGAACCTAAAGACTGATGGATGGATGGATCTGTCTATCTACCTATCTATCCATCCACCCATCTACTTATAGATGGATTTAGAAGTTTCCAGACAGTTGTGTTAACTGTATTGTTACATCACTGGGGACTTGGTTTCTCCACTGAAAGTCACGAGAGTCAACCCAGAAGGAATAAATGGTACTCTGAAGTGGGGGTGGGGAGAGCTCCAGCTTCCGTTCAGTACTCCACAGATAGAGTATGTTCTTGTCCAAGTGGGACCATACTTAAAATCTGGTGCCATTGCCTTTCTGCCACACTTGGGTATTGGGACTCAACTGACATAGGTAGTCCCATAAGCCGACAGTCCAGCCTTCCTGGGCACATGATTCATCCCATCTGTGTCTTGTCTCCTCTGGTCCTCTCATGGAGTAAGATCCAGTCCAAAGAACCACAAGCATTAGTTGACTTTGGAAGGTGCGTAATGTCCATACTAAAATAAAAACAAAACTTCAGAGAAGGGTGTGCAAAAGCCTTGGAGTGGGAAAGGAAAATTTTTGGTAGAACAAATACTAACATCCTATTAAAATATCCAGACACAAGCCTTTAAAATGCAAATAAAAATAATTTATGGTTGGGTTAGTTTCACTTATTCAATCTTCAGAAAGTTCAGCCTTCTAAAAGTTTAAGATTGGGAGTTCCCTGATGGTGTAGTGGCTTAAGGCTTCGGCGCTGGCGCTGTCAATGCTGTGGTCTGGGTTCAATTCCCAGCCAGGGAACTACCCACATACTACACACACACAAAAAAAGTTTAAGATTTAGACTAGTTTTTACGTAGTCAGAACCAAAAGTAAAAAGTTGCTATTAAATGCTTTACAGAGTTATTCCAGAAAAGTTTGTCTAAAGTACTTTTAACACAAAGTAGTGATTATATAATTCAAAGGAGTATAGCACTTTGCAATTGAAGATAGTAGAATATTAGAATAAGGGCAGGTCTATTATCAGCAATGCCTTATGATGACAGGACAAGTTTGGTGTAGCATTTTGTAACTATTGTGACTTGGATTGAAAATAGATCTGATAGTGTATAGATCATCTGATAGTGTGGTTTCTAAATTATGGGGACTCAGATAAAGTAGAACAGTTACTTCCCTGGAAAATTACTATCATTTTTTAAAAAAATAAAGCTATATTGTATTAATAAAGGTGAAAGCATTTTAATTAAATGCTGTGGGTAGAGAACAAAAGGAACTGAAGTCTCTAATATTTACACACTTGCAGACCACATAAAATTGAGTGCACGTGTGTCTGTGGTGTAACCACTTTGCCTGCCGAAAGCCGAACTCCTGTGTTCCATCATAGGCCCTTTAATAAAATGTTTCTAAAAATTCTATAGTGGATGGCAATACCTTGAGAGATCTTTTTTGCTTTTGAATTAATAAACTTAGAATATTAGCATAAAAGACCTTGAAGGTAATTTAGTACTTTTCTTTTGAAAGTTTGTAAGGTTCAACAAATACTGAGCACCCGCTGTGGGACCGGAACTGTAACAGGCCTTGGGGATGCAATGAAGAATAAGACCCCCAAGGTAATGCTTTCATTTGGCAGTACTTTTTGGTAGCTTTATTGAGCTGTAATTCACATATTGAGATATATCTCACCCTTTAAAGTGCAATGAAATGATTTTTAGTATATTCAGGTGTGCAACCACAATTTTAGAACATTTTCATCACCTCAAAGAGAAACCCATATTTACTTTTTTACCCTCCAGTTTCCTCATCTCCCTATCCCTGAACAACCATTAATCTTTCTGCATCCATAAATATATATTTGCCTATTCTGGACATTTTTCATATAAATGTAGTCACAGCATTTAGGCTGCTCTCACTTAGCATGTTCAAGGTTTGTCCAGGTTGCAGCATGTCAGTACTTGGCTCATTTTTACTGAATTTTACTGAATTTTTTACTGAATTTTAGCTGAATAAAATTCCATTGTATTCCTTATTTATGGATTCATCACTTGATGGACATTAGGGTTGTTTCCACCCTTTGGCTTTTACTAATAATGTTGCCATCAACACTTGTTTACACGTTTTGTGTGGGCGTATGTTTTCATTTCTTTGGGTAGGAATGGAAGTGCTAGGTCAAATGGTCACTCTTACTTAGGTTGAATTTTTTTAGGAACCAACGACTATTTTCCAAAGTGGCTGTGCCATTTTACATTCCTCCCCGGTGTATGAAGGAACACATTATTTCTTGCTGAATTAGGTTCGTTTTAGATTCTGCTCGATGCAACTAGTAAGCAGCAGAAACTTGACAACTTTTTACTGATGAGACATTTAAGACTTGATTAATACTCTTTTGGGATCAGGGCCTCTATTATTTCCTCTTTTATTCCCATCTCCTCGTTCGCCCGTCAGGGAAGCTGCTAGGCCCACAGGGATGCTCAAGGGTCACCTGCTTAAGCGAGGGGTAAAGGAAACGAAGGGGCAAGTGGCCAGGCACCCGAAGGCCCGAGTCCCGCGTCCTAAGGGCGGGCTACGCGGCCTGGGCTTGACCGTCTGTCAACGCCGTCCTGGCTGGGTGACGCACTTGGGTTCGGACCCGGGTGGGGCCCTAAGCGTCCGTGACCCGGCTGAGCTGAGCAATCGGTGAAGAATAATGCTGAGTGCCGGGCCCCAGGGCCTGCGGCAGCGGCCTTCCCGGGCCCGGCGGCGGCGCGGCCGCTGGGGGCGGGGGACGGAGGCCGCGCCCCCGCGCCCATCCTGCCCGCACCCTGCAGGAGGCGGCGGCCCGCCCCGAGCCCGCCGAGGCTCTTCCGCGCCGGCAGGGGCAGCAGCGGGAGCAGTGCGAGCGATCTGGAGCGTCTCGGCCCGGGCCGGCGCGGCGGCAGCGGCAACAGCAGCGACGCCAGAGCCCGTGGGTGCTGTTCGCGAGGCCGCCGCAGGGGCCCGGCTGCAGCGCGGGGAGGCCTGGGGGCTGGAGGCCGCCGCTACCGCCATGCCGCTGCTCTTCCTCGAGCGCTTCCCTTGGCCCAGCCTCCGCACCTACACGGGCCTCAGCGGCCTGGCCCTGCTCGGCTCCATCGTCAGCGCCTACCGCGCCCTCAGCCCGCCCGGGGCCGAGTCCGAGACCGGACCGGGCGAGCCGGAGCCGATAACGGCCCCGGTGCAGCCAGATCCGGCCGCGCTCGACCGGCCGAGCGCCGGGGGACCCGGGGCCCGCGACGTGGCCCAGTACCTGCTCTCGGACAGCCTGTTCGTGTGGGTGAGCGAGGCTGCCGGGGCCGCGGTGGAGCAGCGGGGGCCGCCATGTCACCCATTATCTGTGGGGGGCGTGGCTGGCACAAGGGTCCCTCCCCACTGACCTCCGAGGGCGAGGCGGGAGGGGGGCCGGAGCCCCGCTCGCGAGCGCGGCCCCATAAGAGACCGTGAGGTGTTGGGGTGGCGGGTGGGTGGGAAGCAGATCGGGTGGGGTCGTGAGGAGGGGCGGCCACCGGGGAGGGCCGAGATGGAGGGCTGGAGGAAGGGACTTGAGGAAGGGGTCGGGTGGCGAGGGGACGCAGTGGGGACCGAGGGGAGGAGGAGTCCGGGATGGGGGGAAGCGGGGAGAAGGTGGTTAAGTGCTGGGGTTGCGGGGTGTTGAGGAGTAAAAGGTGGGCCGCGGGGAAGGAAACTGAAGACCCCTAAGAGCAGGTTCCCAGGAGAGTGAGTGGGCTCGGCGAGCAGGTTCCTGGCTCTTCTATCAAATTGTGGAGGGCGTGGAGACGGCCGAGCCCAGGGAGGTTGTGAGCAGGTTTCGGTGAAGAGGAGGGGGCCGAGACAGGTGTTAAGTGTGGTAGAATTCGGGGCATTTGGCTGTGTTTGGACCTTAACTGTTCGGAGAGAGACCGTCTCCCACAACTTTTTTGGCCATTTAGTATGTGATTGTCCTCTTTGGGTCAAACACGTACCAGCCGTGCTTCCTTCCCTGTTGCTTTTACCTGATGATTCACGACGGTTTCCTTTGTTGTCTGAAGACACCAAAGCATTCGGAATCAAGGGGGCAGCTCATCTTTTAAACTGGGGATTTCTTCTTTTGGTGACCCATATTATAACAAGGTTTCCGGTGTGTCTGCCAATGCAAGATAAGCACCATGTACAAGAAATAAATGCTGGTTTCGCTTGTTAATAACAGATAATTTCAGGCTACGCAGATCAACAGTTATTTTGGCTAAAGAACTTTGCTTCCACCTTGGCCTTGAGTGCCTCACATAAACCGCACAGTGATCAGAAAAGTTGCTGCAGCATTTAAGTCTGTCACTTGGGTTTACTGTGGCGTCTTGGGTCTTGTCTCCTCCTGCAAGTTCCCATTTGGGGTTGAGAGTAGGCTGTAAATGACTGAGATTAATATTCCAAGTGTATAAAATGATAGGCAACTCATTTGTTATAATTAATCCCACTGTGCTTCATCAGGAAGCAGTGGGATTTGTGAACTCTGTGGGCTGTGGATTAAGTCTCCTGGTCCTTACAATGAAAAGATTAGTAGAAGGCAGTGGAGGGGAATGTTTCATTCTTCCCATTCTGTGTAAAGCTGAACCGTACAGTGCGGAAAAATGGAGAAGAGAAAGCGCTCCACTTACACCTCTCATTTAATTTCTAATCGATTTTTGCATTTGAGTTAGCAGGTAAACAACTAACGTGATGTGAAGAGTGCTTTTGCCACATGTTAAGATTGTAACGTAGTTTTGATTTTTTAAAATGAGGAATATAAATAAGACTGAGAAGGAACCACTATGATATTTATAACAACTGCTAGTATTGCTTATTAGTCCATCCCCCACCCCCCCGGAGTGCTTTTTCTTTTTTATAAAAGCCTTGTTCAAAAGTTAACACATCGTCATAAAACAAACATGAAGGCTGTTGATTTTTTTCTGTGAAAATTAATACTTTTAAGAAAATTTCCTTCCCAGCTTTTTCAGTAGAAGTCTTCCCTTTCTATCTGTTGATGGTTTTTTCCTTTCTCAGTTGATCTATACTGTTTTTCTTCCATCTTTCCTCTGTGGTTTTATACTTTCATCTTGGCCTTCCTTGGTTTCTGAGACCCTCCATGTGCATTGTAAGTTTTCCTCGTCACTCACATAGTTTCTGCTCTAGCAGCTAAGTAGAAATCCCAATCTCAAAGACTCGCCTCCACCCTGTGGCCTGACAGGTAGCATTATTGAGTAAATAGATGGCAGGCATTTGTCAAAATCGATCCTTTTTGCTCCCTGCCCAAAGACATTTCATCTGCCATTTTGTAAAAACCAAGCAAGAGAAAACAAAAACTTATCTTTCTGCTAGTTTGCAAATTCTGCTATCTATTGTTTGGCATATTGGAATCTATACAATTTACCTTCGTAGAGTACAGTGTAGATTAATATAGGTCTGATGGCATGTCAGGAGATTTTTGATTAATAAACTTAATTCAGAACCCTTCAAAGGTACTAGTAATTTTGGGGGCACTCGAGGGTATAGCTGTGAATGGTTTCCCCCTTCCCTCCATGTGGAGTTTGGAGGGGAGAGAAACTGATGCCTGGGGAAGGATGCATAGATGGTGGTATTTGAACCCTCTCTTGGAAGATGGGCAGGAACTCAGCAAGAGGGCTAGTGCATTCCTGGCAGAGAAAACAGCCTGTGGAGCTGAGACTGGTGTGTGGACAATGCAGGGCATATGCCCAGTGGTCCATAAACTGGGTGTTAAAGTAAAACTCTTTTGGCTGCTCTGATTTCACAGTGAGGTTGGAAGGTTGGAGGGAGACCCAAGAGGTGGAGGAAGTGACCCTGCTGTGTGAGAGAAAGGGAGAGGCCAGCAACCTCTCAAGGTCTGTTTCTCAAAGTGTAGATCTCTGGCAACCTGGTTCGTTGTCACCTGGGTACTTGTAAAGTGTGGTTTCTTGGGCTGTGCCTGGGAAATCGATTTCAGAGAGAAGGATGGAGCCTTGGAATCATTTTGATTAATATCCTTGGCAATTTTAGGCACACTAATGGTTGGGAAACTGATTAGGGAGAGCAAGGAGTGTGGGGCCAATGCCAGATTATGTAAACACTGTCTGCTGTGCCAAGGAGCATGGACATTATTTTGTGACCTTAGGGTTTAAGTAGGAGTGAAGGGGAAGAGGGGCTGTCATGAAGAGATGACTTTTTCTAGGCACACCCTGTGGGGACAGTGGGAAGATGGATTTATGCAGAATGGGAAGAGGCCAGAATATGCAGTAACCTAAGACCTCCCTCCAAGGAGGTCTGTCCAGGTGGGCCCTCTGGCATGGACACTGAAAACAAGTTTCAAGGACTGCTCCAAGGTTCTTATACTAACAAATACCCAGGTATGACATCATCACTTGTTTGCTCATGTCTTTCTAGAACTTTCTTTTTGAAGATTCATTCCAGACTTGGTTTTATTTCTAGGCTTATTTTACATTTTTCAGTTGTCACTTCCATTAAAGTAAAGTACCTCTTGCTCTGGTCCACCATTGTTTTAAATTGTGCAGGTGTTTTTGACTCTTCCACTTCTGTATTCTTACTATTTTCATTACTTTTTCCTTTCTTTTTTTTAATGGACTTGCTTCTAAAATTGTAAGAGGACATGGTAAAATGTCTAAATAGAAATAAAAAACAGGTGTTAAGGTTTTGACTTACTTATATGCAAATCAAATAATTTAAATAGATGTTTCAAGGGAAAAACGTCACCAGAAATGAAAATAGATCAAAGAACATGGTTTGGGAAACTGTGGTGGCCTTTTTGACTCAGCCTGTTTTTGTATAGTCTATCAATTAATAATGGTTTTTACATTTTAAAGCTATTTGTTTTTTAAGGAAGAATATGTGACACAGTGTATGGCCCCAAATATTTGCTAACTGGTAGCTGATTAGAGGAAAAGTGGCAGATTCCTGCTTTAACTCTTTTGCTGTGACGTCCGATGTTCGGATATATCCAAAGGAATATTTCCATCCACTGACTGGGGTGTTTCAGTTTACTCCACAAGCTCAAAAAGACTTTGGTTATTCAGTGTGAAACTGTTTCAAGGACTTCTCTCCATTTACAAGATTTTTAAATATGTTTTCCTGTGGCTTGTACTATCAACAATAAAGATGCTTTGTATGCCATATTGTGTAACATTTTGTAATAAATTTTTTATGTCATCAATGCTAGTAGATTCTAATTTATCTATACTTAAATCTAATTGATACCACTTAGTATGTTTTGAGCATTTTTTGCTAAAATTCAATATAATGGTAAATTTATTACCATATAACAAAATTTAAGTCATTTATATACAAAGCAACTCACAATGTTATTATGAAATGCATAGTCATAGTATCAACTTTTTATTTTTTGTGGCTTTTTGACACATTTTGAAAAAAAAAAACCTTGAAGTCCATTAATGCAGTGAAAGGGTTAAAGAGCCCATTTCCACATAATTATACAACTTCAGAACAGGAGGTAGTTTACTAGGTTTGAGACTATGAGTAGACTGTTCCAAAGAAAATTTGAGAAAAATGTTAGCTCCATAAATTTTGGGGTAGCTGAAGAAAAGGACTAAACTCATAAATAATAGGATATAAACCTAGATAAACAACTTAAAAATATGGGAAGAATCTTGAGGGTGAGTGGGGAGGAGACTGCTACTTGATTGCTTGCCAGATGTGTCCTGAGTGCTTAATATACATAATCTTATTTATTTCCCCTGTATTGTGAAAAGACAAACACAGATGTGGTAAGCGGGGTGTGGCTTTTTGCATTTTATTGGCATTTTATACTTGTCACGGGGAGCCTACAGAGAGGTGACACTCCTGTTGGCCTTAAAGGGAGGAGGCAGACATGTGGTGTGTGTTGGTTTGGGGGGTGAGGGTAGTTAGTGCTGGTGTTAAATAAATAGGAGACTAAATATCCATATTGCTCATGTCCTTGAAGCAGTGCTTGCTGGTAGTTTAACCACATTTTGTCACAGGCTCAAAAATAATGCCCCATTGGTGGCCAACGTTTTACAAGGTCAAAAATTCCTCCAGGGTACCCAGTGGTAAACTGGCCAAGCCATTTATCATCATCCTCTTCTCTTTTCCTTGAAAGCCAAACTATCTTATAATTTAATTTCTTTTTTCTCAAGTAGAACAGTAAGACCCTTTGGGGAGGGAAATTTTTTGTTGGGTTTTAGAGTATACAGGCCTTTAAGCCTGATTAGGTAGGGTTCCTTGAGTCACTACAGTCTATCTGTTCTGTGTAATAAAAATAAAGGCATTTGGTGAGGTTTTAAAAATATATAATTTAAAGTTCTTATAGTGCTATGGATAGAGAAACTTTTCTGGAATATTTTAATACAGTGGAAATACTGGGTGTGGTAACATTATCTTGTGACTTCGGCCACCAGGTTCTGGTTTGTTACTCGTCAGTCTCCCATGATATGGTGAGAAAAATAATGTGGAATTTCAGATTAGTTTAGTAGATTCTAAACTTTTTTTAAAAATTAAGAAATAAATAATGTATGCTCGTGGTAAAAAGTCAAAAGTACACAAGTGATATACAGTGAAAAGTCAATCTCTGGCTCTCCCTGCTGTCTGCTCCCCTCCCCCCAGCAGTGGCAGTGGGTGACCAGTCTCTTGTAATTAGCGCTGGTGTTAAGTAGACTAAGAAACCCAGATGGATCAAGTCCTTGGCACCATTCACATCTCCCTATTATACAAACGTGTTTGTAGTCTTTCTTTTTCACACAGAAGGTAGCGTAGTAATCACATTTCCACACTTCACCATTTTTTAGTGAACAAGTTATCTTGAAGTTTCCGTGTATCACTAGTAAATACAGAGCTGCTGAGTTACATTTCCTGGCTTCGTTGTATTTCAATGGCTATTTTGCAGTTTACTGAACTTTTCTGTTATTATAAACAGTGCTCCAGTGAGCCCCTTATACTGACATTTACTTACATTTAAGTCTGGTTTCTGCCTACAAGGAGAAATTAGCTGTGTAGAGCAGATAAAATGAGGCTAGTAATTTTACTGCGGTCTGCTTGGGGAAGTGAGCCTCGCAATTACTGGAGGTGACATTTGTCCAGGTTCTGTGGACTTAAATCTGGGTTGAAGTGTTGTTTCTGGAAGACTATCACTGGTCACCTAGTGTTATCTGATTTGGGATTTGCTTTTAAATGAGAAATGGTACAATTATGTTTCTTCCTATATTTGCAGTTTTTCAAGTTTTTGTCAGTTTTAAAGTTGAGAATTTACCGTATTCTTATGGGAATGACAATATTTTTGAAGTTAAGACATTTTTCTATAAATAGGCAAGAATAAATAATTAATAATTGTTCGGGTGTTTGTAAAAACACTTTGCTCATAAACTTAAAATAATTTTTAGTTGCTTCCAATCTTGTGTGGATTTAGCTTTCCTATAAAATTCACAAATGGTTATCTCTTCCTTTTTACATAACTTCCTTTTCTAATATGTCAGTATACTTTCTCAAGCTTCTTTTTACTTCTTTTCCTTAACTCTTGTATTTAAATAAAATAGGAAATGGTGCAATTATAAGGGACTTTCACTTTTTGGGGTTTTTGTTTGTTTGTTTTGTTTTTTTGTAAATTAAGATACAAAATTTTTACACCTTATTTTTGAATTTAGAAAAACTTCTTTAAGAAAGTTTTAGAGGGAGTTCCCTGGTGGTGTAGTGGCTTAAGGCTTCATTGCTGGTGCTGTCAGTGCTGTGGCCTGGGTTCGATTCCCGGCCAGGGAACTATCCACATACAAAAAAAAAAAAAAAAGAAAGAAAGTTTTAGAAACAGGAAGTAATATTTTATTTTGCACCCCAGCATGTTTAAGCCTGCTGCTTTGCAGCAGTGATTAAGTGACTCCCAATTTGATTTCCTTCCTTCCTTGCTCGCACAGCAGCCCGCTCGCCAATTCCTGTGTCTAGTGGATACTGAAAGCTATTTGAGTGCAGGGTCCAGATCTGCTTCATTTCTCTTAACCTCCCACATGCCTTGAACAAGTCGGAACTAAATGTGTTGAATTCATTTCTTTATTTCATATGTCTATGTGCAAAAAGAGGAAGAATTCTTTTTTAAAATTATGTTGTAATTAGGCTGGGGGATGTTTGGTTGGGTTTGGTGGTGTGACCTTGAGAGTTTGTGGTCGTGGCTTTTCCCTTTGGACGTTTTTCTTGGTTAACATGACTGAGGTTCCCATTTACTGGTTTAGAGCACAGTGGAGATGAGCCTTTTTAACATCTATTTCATCTCCTTAAAAATTGGGATTCAAAGCCATTTGTTGGACCATTTTGCATGGGGCTGTTCCATAAGGATTCATAAGTTAGGGATATTAGATGTTTTGGATAACTAATTTGGGACATTTTTCCTGGTCTTTTGAAGGATTTAATTGCCAAAATAAATTCTTTTTATAGCAGAACTGTTTTTGTTTCAGTTCTTTAAAAATATCTCACACAACACACTTGCCCCATGAGACAGACAGATTAAACATAATTTAATCTTTTTCTAATGAATCCAGGCTGTTCTACCAAAGGGTGCATGGTATGAGATGTTAAGGGGATCCTGAAGAGCTTTTACGGAGCTTGCTTCCTTATAGTACTCTCTTCTATCTCCTCCCCCTCTTTTTTTAATTAAATATTATTTGCTTCTTTTAAAAGTTGAGAGACAGGCCTAGGAAGAGGAAAATGGCCACCTACTTGTAAACTTAGTGAATCGAAGATTGAAGCAGAGTTCACATTCTTTACACTGAGTTGGTGTTCATTGTAATTTGCTGTCAATAAAAGTGATCTTTACTGTCTTTAGCGAGGTCCTTTTGGTCATGCAATGTTTTAAAAATCATTTGCGCATCAGTAGTGTGATGTGCCCCGTTAGCCTGGTGGTCAGGGGCAGCCCATTCTTTTCATTTTGTAAGCATTAGCTTTGTTCGGGTATAAGAATACCCGTATCTTCCTTAGTAAAAAACAAAAACTCAGCGTCCCCACGCCTGCTGAAGAAGGCCTTGGTTTTGCATTAGTACCTCGTGGTTGCCTTCTGTTGTCAGCCCTTCCTTCCAGTGTTCTTCCTTCTTTCCGGTTTGTCAAGTCCAGTCCCTTCTGATGCCCTAGAACCTTTAATGTTAAGGCTCAACATCAAGCACAGAGTACTTTTTGGCTGGCAGATTGTCCCGTTGGAATACATTTTAAAACATACATATCACAGGGCCCAGCACAAATAACGCCCGCTTTTTATGAACTGGTAAGCTATACCGAATCTTTTATTACAAAATCATAAGCATGTATGGTTATGATTTTGTAATAAATAACTCGAGTCCAGGCATTACTTCTGCTGGACACTGTATTTTGTGACAATCCACCCTCCTCTCCCAAACTCGTAATTAACAGGGCAAAACAAGTTATTTAAGTGCTAGATTTTACTGTTTGTGATAACTTCATTATATAGGAAAGTTTGCTTCAAGGCTATCAAAACCTTACTGTAGGAAATGATGTTCCTAGGAGATACCTACAGTTTATAAGACACACACAGTTTTAGACATAGCACGAAGTTTACACACAGTGCAGTTGAGAGTAAAGGGGAAAGAACGTGGCCAGCTGGAGGGCACATGTTGGGACAGGGCTCTGTGAATTAACGGTGCCTCTTCTCTCCACTCTTTATCCTGGCCCACACCACCTTATAAAAGTGCCCCTTCAAATATTACTTACCTTGCACTTGTAGGGAACTGGAAAGGCTCAGTCGTTAGAAATGATGGCTGAATTCCTAACATAAAATTTGTAGAGTTGCTTTTGTTTTTCAGCAAGAGGAAATGAACTTTCTTTCTCTGGTGTGTATACAGGTTTTGGTAAACACTGCTTGCTGTATTTTGATGTTGGTGGCTAAGCTGATCCAGTGCATTGTGTTTGGCCCTCTTCGAGTGAGCGAGAGGCAGGTAAGTCCAGACAGCAAGGACGGATTCTCGTGACCAGGAGTTTTTAAAGCTCTGTGGTTGATGTGATTTTAAACTTCCAGAAAAGTTGTGCGGATACTACAAACTTTGTCCAGAAGCACAGTTGACAGTATGTCTCATCTGCTTTAACATTTGCCTTAGAATGTACTTACTATTTTCGACCTGTCTGAGAGTAAGTTGTGGACATCATACCCCTTTACCTCCAAATACTTCAGTATGTATTTCCTAAGAGCAGGGACATTTTCTTGTACAATCACAGCACAATGATCAAAATCAGGAAATTCAGCATTGATAAAATACATTATGTCATCTACAGCCCATATTCAATGTAGCCAAGTTGTCCCAATATTGTTCTTCATAGCTGTTTTCCCCAGGACTTTTATGAATGTTTTAAAAGAAGTGTATAATGATTTTTTTTTGTTTGAATAATAAATATCACTCTTTAGAAGATGGAGTCTTTTCCAAAGGAATTTATTGAGAGACTTTAATTTTATCCTTTGAAAAGTAAATTAGGATTTATTGTTCTACAAGCAGAAAGTTAGGTGACTTGTTCTTGTTTTAGGTGAGATAGTCTAATTGAACATTATTCTCAGGATGTATCTATGAATGGGACATGCTGTCAATAAAGATTATGTCACAAGAATACCGCACAGATTGGGAGTTCCCCAAGCATTTTAATGGATAGAGTGTTTTAAAATAAGAATTTAGATGTGACACATAGACGATGTATTGTAGAATTGTACACCTGAAACTTATATAATTTTTACTAACCAATGTCACCCCCAAAAATTTAGGACTAACCTTTAAGACAACAACATACAAACAGAACTGTATTTTAGTTTCTCTTGTCTCAGTGATAAGACACAGGGACCTACTCCATTAAAGGTGCAGTGGCTTTACTCCTTACATACTCTTTCCAGCCCAAATCAGCTGAGGTCCTGGGAGCTGAAATGCGGTTACTATGTGGTTGCTCTTGGATGCTGTTGTGAGTAGGAGTGTTTGTTTTCCTAGAGTTTATTCATTAGTGAGCATCACCACTTTCTTCAAAATACATTGCGGCCAGCAGGGGTAGTTCACCTACACAACCTGTTTTGGTCGCAGCTCAGGAAAACCTCAGGGTGCAAACTGAATACAAGCTGGTTTCTTCCAGCTGCTTTCTGATCTATTCTCCTTCAATTTATTTTTTCCCTTCTTATTCCTGAGGTCTCCTAGGTAGGATCACTACAATGCAGGTTTTTTTTATAGGATACAATAGATTTTTTTTTTAATGCTTTTTTTCTTCTTCAAGAAAAACTTTTGACCTGTGGACCAGAAATGGTAAGGCCAGGCAAGCCATCTCATTGGTGGATTGAGCTGGCACCAGTGGGCCTTAGGTACCACTTTCTTTTTCTAAAATGTTGAATATCAGCTCAGAATTTACAGAAAACAACCTTCGAGTATTACAGAGATATTTATAATACCTAGAGGTAATCATACGGGCGTATTTGTTACGTAGTTCTACTTTCAGGTTTTTCAGTATAGAGCAGTTTTTATGTTGTTCTGGGATGACTCATTTTTTTGACTGATACCATTCAGTAACATTTATTAAGCACCATTTTAAGTTAGGACTCAGTGGAATTGACATGGGTTTGCTCTGTGAGTGCTTAAGGTTCAAGAATAGAGTCATGCTAGAGGCAGACTTGACTACCTAAAATGGAACAGATGTTAAACTGTGAAGTGGAGGTTTAGAACAAGGAACACTTTTAAGCACTTAATGCCTACAATGGCACTTGTCTAAGTACTGTACCTGTATTAACTTACTTAGTTTCCCCAACAATTGTATGAGATATAAGCCATAGTTAAAAGACCCGTTTTATAGATGGGGAAACCACAGCACAGGATGTTAAGTGACTTGTCCAAAATCACACAGCACATAGATGGTGGGCCAAAGATTCAAAACCAGGGCACACAATATCCTAGGATTACCTTGTGCTTTACCTGACCCAGATCTAGAAGCAAACCTTCACCATGTTGTACAGTCAGAATACAGTGTATAAAAGTTCTCAAAAATAATTTTTATCTTTAAGTAGTCATGTATCAATTTGTTATACATTTAGATTTAATGTCAGTTTTAATTCAATTTTGACTTTCTTTTAATTTTTTATTTATAAAACATTTACAAAGTTCAAAACTATATATAGAAGTATACTAGAGTCATATTTTCATCCTTATTAGCCTCTTGACTTAGTCCCACCACTCCATAGCTGACTTGACAGTATATTTTAATGTCCTACATGCCCCTCATTGCCCTTTTTTCCCAGGATAGTAAAGATTTTTAAAACTGGAAGTCCTGTTAGGAAAGAGGACAGTGAAGCAGATAGACACTGCTCACAGAAGTGTACATTGATGAACCTTCTTTGGAGGTCTTGGTGAATATTACTTATTAGAAACCATAAAAACACTTGTAACCTTTGATTTAATAATTCTGAAGAAGCAGAAACTGGTAAAAAGATAATCCTTGCAACATTTTCTGAATGGTGAAAAATTAAAACCGTGTCAGTGTCCATCTGTAACCACTAAAATAGTGTATTCAGAGTTTATTGACATGGGTAAGGTTCTTACAATATGATAAGTGAAATCAAGTAGTGTACAAAAATTAATGTTTTGCACATAGGAAGAAGACAAGAAAAATGCATAAAAATGTTAAGGCATTTTTGTTTTACATTTCCTTGTACTTTCTCATGCATTATTGATTATGGGCTGGCAAATGAGCGTATGTTATTTTTCAATCTGAAGGAATAAAAAAAGTCTTATCTTCTCTATTGTTTGTTTTAAGAATCCAGAGAGCAGACATTAAAAATGATGTTTGCAGCCCTCACCATTTGTGTGTTGGAAATATATGTATTATTTAATGTATCAGGGACTAGCCTGATATCATTCCCCTTTTAATGGTTAAAATTCCATAACTGACTGAGGGTTACAATCCAGAGTTTATAAATTACTTTCTATAGGGCTTATTTTTGTCCTTGCCTTCTGTTTTCTTGTGGACAAGTGTTACAAACTGAATATAGACTCTTTTCTCCATAGAAGTCAGCTTTTGTTATGTTACCTTCTGTTAAATGGGTTAGGTGTGATGACACTCATCTTTATAAACATTTTCCTTTTTAGCACCTGAAAGACAAGTTTTGGAATTTTATTTTCTACAAGTTCATTTTTATTTTTGGAGTGCTGAATGTCCAGACAGTGGAGGAGGTGGTCATGTGGTGCCTCTGGTTTGCTGGACTTGTATTTCTGCATCTGATGGTTCAGCTCTGCAAGGACCGATTTGAATATGTGAGTTTTTAGCCAAGCTCTTTGTTTGTGTTGTCATACCATTTGCCAGGTTTGAATTATGTAATGTGAATAAGCCTGTGAATTGGCTGTAATAGGTATGTCCGGGGGAGTGCTCCGGGGAGGCCTGTTTCTTGAGGGACTTTCTGCAGCAGCTGAGGAATGCCAGATCAGTGTCTCCTAAGGACATTTCCTTTCTACCCAACCATGTATTACATTACAGCCCACGGAGATAGTTCACCTACACTACCTGTTTTGATCACAGCTCAAGAAAACCTCAGGATGTAAACTGAATACAAGCTGGTCTCTTCCAGCTGTTTTCTGATCTAGTCTCTTTCCATTTTTTTACCCCTTTACTCTGGTTCTTGGAGCTCTTCTTTCTGACTAGGTGACACTATTCCCTCCCCCCCCCCCCAATTGGCTAGGGCTGAATTAATAATCTCTTGGTTTCCTTCATCACGGGAGGAATGAATCCTTTTCTGTCTGGGCATAAGGTTTGCCTCTCGGCTTCAGATCAGAGCTGTTGCAAGTGAACCCTCAGCAGTGCTCCTGAGCTAATTTTATGGATCTTGGATAACCTGCAGTTTTGCCCTTCAGTTATACCCACACCAGGGCCTTGTTTGCCCCTGTCTTTACCCAGTCATCGTGTACCAGTGGCTGTTGCACCTGTATGAGTTAATCTCAGTCTCACAATCTTTATAGCTCTTTCACAATTCAACCCCCATTCATGCTGTAATTTCCCTAACTGGCTTGCTGTCTACACCTTCCCACTGGGGAGCTATAGCTCCAGGCCTCCTTTTCCAGGCTGTTGCCTTTCATTGCATATGCTGTTAACATAGCATTACAGTCGTAGTAAATCTGTATCCTAAATAGACTAGGAATGCCTTCTAAATGCATTTGGAGAGGAGGGCTAGAGTAAGATCAAGAAAGAAACACAGCAGAACGTGGTGGTATATTGGGTCCTGTTGAATGTTAAAAGAGAGAATTATGTACCTTTAGAAAATTGCTTCTAGAGGCTTATAGTCCCCCCTGGTGGGAAGAAACTTGAGAATTTGAAATGAAAATACAGGTTCTGGCAGAAGTGACGCCGACCCTATATGTAAACGTCTTGCATGAGGTGGACAGCAATTTGAACATTTCACCTAAAATGTCACCTAAAGTGTGTTTGAATGTGATACTGTTATGTTACAGAATTACATGCTTACGTTTTTCTAATGAAAGATTTGGTAGAGATTACCAGCTTGTAAAAAAGGGGTGTTATTTGTTCTGGACCCTGTATAATGTATATTGTTATAGTCAGAAATTTAAACAATAAAGATCTCTAAATATCGGCTCATACTCATATTTAGGTTGGTTGGAGAAATTTGGCCATCTGGTAATGGGATGCTTTGCATCTAGCCATGTAGCTAATCACAGATCCCCAGGCAAAGCCACCAAGGTTAACCTTGAGTTTCTTGGTGAAGTGTAACACTGCTGTGAAGAGGAATGAGCTTCCGTCTCCTGTGTTGTGTGTTTCAGCTCTCTTTTTCTCCCACCACACCGATGAGTAGCCATGGTCGAGTTCTGTCTTTGCTGATCGCCATGCTGCTTTCCTGCTGTGGATTGGCGGTTGTCTGTTGTGTCACAGGCTACACCCATGGGATGCACACGTTGGCTTTCATGGCTGCGGAGGTAAGATGCAGACACGGGCTTTTGCTCTGATTATATTCCTAAGTATTTTCAAGGAAAGTTAGAGGTTTATTGACATTTCCACCCATAAAGTGACTAATGGATAGTTGGTATTTCATTTTAACAAGAACTTGCCGAGTCTTTGTTTTGTGTTGGATACTAGTACTGAATGCTTTTATGTGTGTTATTTTATATGCAACCTAATTCAAAGTGATTATTTTTGCCATCAGTTAATAGTGCTTTTTATATGCTAGTAATTGTTTTAAATGCCTTGCCTGTATTGACTCATTTTTAGACGTATTAACTCTTGTTGTTGTTGTTGTTGTTGTTGGTATGTGGGTAGTTCCCTGGCTGAGAATCGAACCCAGGCCACAGCGTTGACAGCGCCAGCACCAAAACCTTAAGCCACTACACCACCAGGGAACTCCCTTAACTCATTTTATTATTCCTGTTCATGAATGGAGAAATAGGCAGAGGATGAAGTGAATTGTTTAAGGTTTCAAACTGACAAGTGGCACAATCCACAACTAGTGACTCCCAAGTAGAAAGTATATTTCCCTTAAGACATTATAGGCAGTGATTGGTGGTGATTTACAAGGAGTACGCTATAATTTATTTTTTTAGATAGGGCATGAATTAGGATTTAGTGGAATAATATAATATTAAGCCATATTTATTATTTTGGAAGAATAATTTGATATTCATGTATATGAGGACTGTCCAGAAAGTATCCAGCCATGTTATATGAAAAATAGAGGCATTTATGGTTGGATTTTTTCTGGACAGCCCCTCCTATTTTAAAATTTACTTTGAAACCTTTCTGAAAATATCAGTTTCTATTGAGTAGAAGTTAGATATTTTTGCATCCTTATATTCAGTGACTGTATTTGCTTTTTTCTTCAGGCCAATGACAGAATACTTTTAAGCATATTAGCCAATAACAAAACTAAGTTTTAATTGCTAATTGGGAATTTGTTGGAGGAGCTAAGTTTTTCAGAATCAGGAACCTTGATTAGTATATTAACAAGTGAGGGAGTTCCCTGATGGTGTAGTGGCTTAAGGCTTTGGCATTGGTGCTGTCAGTGCTGCGGCCTGGGTTTGATTCCCAGCCAGGGAGCTACCCACGTATCAAAAAGCAAAACAACAACAACAACAACAAAAAAAACAAAAACAAGTGAGACATTTGTGGATGAACCATTTAAAGACAAAATAAATTTTTGCTTAATAGCATTCATTTCAGAGTATAAAATAGTAATGTAAGTAAAATTAGAAAAGGAACATTTAAGTATTTAATAAAAACATTTGTAATCCTGGTTGAGTATTTTCTGTATGTGCAAAGTATACAACTATATATTTTCTCTTAAAAATTTTATTTAAAACTTTATACTGACTCTTGTTAGTTTGTTTTAGATATATTTTATTATAAATCACCATTGAATGGCACTGTATTTTCCTTTTTTGCTTCTCTCACTTCTGATTAATATTAGGCCATACTTTGAACCAGGCATGCTTACTGGGTCATACTAGTATGTAATTTATTTTAGCTCATTACTGTTTATTCTTTTAAGGTTATTTATCATGTTATAGGTTTGCTATTTTAAGCTAAATTATATTTTTATATTTATAGTGTTTCTCTTCTATGTATGGCAAAACATTTTCCATTTATAACTGGGAGTTTCTTAATATCTAACATAAATAATTCAGTAGTTCTATTCTGGGAGATTAAGTGGAAACTGTTCTTGATATCAATTTCTATGATACAAAATACCTTGAGGGGCTTATTTTAGTTTTGATCTACTTCATTCTCTTCTGTGGGGGCAAAGGGAGTGCATACAGTGTGATGTAGAGAGTAGGTACTCATATCCAGGACAGTGGTATCTAAGCCATATTTCAGGTATAGGGTGACCAAGTTCCTACAAAAAACCCTCTTTGGTAATCACTATGATGACTTAATGTGTATAAAATGGAAGTGATCATCAGACTAACTGGAATGACCCTCCAGATTGTAGAAGGCACCCTAGGAGGTGGACAGGTATAATTGATTGTCTCCTACTAACAGAAAAGGGCTCAATATAAGTTGGTTTTCTAGATCATGAAAATATTCCATGGAAATTTGAGCAGATGAAATAAAATGGTTGGTTAATTTGAACAACTTGCCTTTTTTCTCTTTCAGTTTTATTGAGGTATCATTGACATACAACTCTGTATAAGTTTAAGGTGTGCAGCATAATAACTTGACATGCATATGTTGTGAAATAATAACCACAATAACTTTTGTTAACATCCATCATCTATTACTGATACCAAAAGAAAAAGAAAAAAAGAAATATTTTTTTTCCTTGTGATGAGAACTTTTAGGATGTACTCTCTTCACAGCTTTCAAACATAACCATATAGCAGTGTCAACTGTAGTCATCATGCTGTACATTACATCCCTATTACTTAGGTATCTTATAAATGGAAGTTTGTACCTTTGGACACCTTCATCCAGTTCCCCTATCCCCCACACCCCTTGAACTACGTACTTTCTAATTGAACTGAAAAATGTTTGTCTTCTATCGTGTTGTAAAAGTAAGTTTGGCCTGAGGTGTCCTAAATTTTACTAAAAATATATATATGTATGTATCATTTTTTTACAGTCTCTTCTTGTGACAGTGAGGACTGCTCATGTGATTTTACGGTAAGTAGAAACTTGGAGGGATGTGATTGAAGTCCACTCATACAGTTGATTTTAAGATATAACATATGAACTATATAAAAATGTGACTATCCTGTATCATGTTTAAACCACATTCACTTGTAACAATAAGTTATGAAAATGATATCTCTATCACTGCAGATATGTAATCCACCTTTGGGACCTCAACCATGAAGGGACATGGGAAGGAAAGGGAACGTATGTCTACTATACAGATTTTGTCATGGAGCTCACTCTCTTGTCCCTGGACCTCATGCATCATATTCACATGTTGGTAAGTTTCCTCAGAAGGAGCTAAGTTTTTCAGAATCAGGAACCCAGGTTAGTACATGAGCAAATGGATGAGCCATTTGAGGACAATATAAAATGGATATAGCTGTGCCCCTCCTTGTTTTTGCTACTAGGTGTAAGGAAGTGTCCTGAAACAGCTGTGGTGGTGCCCAGCTCAGGAGGAGCTTGCTGAATCTCCTAGGCAACTTAGGGAACTCCGCTGACCAAGTCAAATAGATAATTCTTTGAGCATGAAATTGAGGGGATTCCTCTGCCCTTAGTTTCTAGGGCTTCTGATATTTAGCAGTTACTTTGTTAGGTGATAATGGGAATTCTTGCAGTGTTAGGTACTTCATGGATTCATAACTTTTCTGTCTTTATAATTAAAAACAGTATCTTTATACTTAATTCCATATTTTAGTTTGTGCAAGGAATTATAGTGTTGAACACCTTCATTGGTTAGCACTTCATTGATCTAAGTAACAGTGAGAATCAACCTACTTTATGGGCAGTTTATTTAAATTATAAGCCTGTCAAAGTAGCATTTTAAAATTATTTAATTTTAGACACAGTTCTAAGTTTACTTTTTGAAAGTAACTTTGAAAATATATTTTAAAAGAATGTAAGCTTTTGTTACCCTCCACACACACACAAATGCATAGAGATCACTGTTAGCATTTTGTTGTATTTACTGCTTCTTTGTATTTTCAAATACATACATTCATAAATTGATATCATATTTTGGACATATAGTTTAGGTTTTTTAGCTAATATATTATGAACATTTTCCTAAACTAGTAATAATTCTTCTAAACCATTTTAATGCCTTCAAGACAAATCACATCATATAGATTTATGATGATTTAATTAACCAATCCCCATAATGAGGTATTTAAATAGTGTTCAGTTGTTTGCTAGATCACATCTTTACGTAATTTTCTATACATATTAGTTTCTTAAGGTATTTTTAGTCTGCTTCTTTCACTTAAGTATTCTTTCCTGATACAATAATCTTTTAAAATGTTATATATAAAATATAACAATATATAATTATATTTTTAATAATAAATATGATTAATGATTACAATATTATGTACATGAGTTTACAACCTAACTCTTTCCCTACTGGGCATTTTATTCATTTCCTGCTTTCCTTAATTATAATTGTGTAGATGGACATCTTTTTGCACAAAGCTTTTAAATTGCTGATTATCTTCTCAGGAAAGATTGCTGGTGATGGAGCAGGTAGGCCAAAGAGCAGGTGCATTGTTTAGGGTAGTGAGAGAAATACACGCACTTGCTTCCTGGATGGTCGCTACAGTTCACCCTCACTAACAACTAAGAGCTTCTGTGGCACAACTCACTTCCCTCACCAGCAAGTTCACAGTCTTCTTTTTTTTAGTGTCTTTTATCCTCTTTCCCTCTTGTTAAGCTATTTGGCAACATCTGGCTATCCATGGCCAGCTTGGTCATCTTCATGCAGCTGCGTTACCTGTTTCACGAAGTCCAGCGTCGGGTCCGCCGGCACAAGAACTACTTGCGTGTCGTTGGGAACATGGAAGCCAGGTGAGTTAGCACAGGCCGACATTGCCCAGGCTCACTCATTTCAAACGTTTAGTAATGACAGGTCCCAGCTTATATGAGAACTGGCTTTTGGAAACCAGTGACCAAAATGATGAAGCGTATAGGCTCTGCAGTCAGACTGCTAGGGTGATTGGAGGCAGTTTAACTCCCCATGCCCTAGTTGCTTCATGTCTAGGGATGATGCAGAACTTTCTTCCTGGAACCGTTGGGAGGATTCAGTGTAATAACCCATGTCCTATACTTAGAATATTCTAGTACTGGGTATGTAGTATGTGCTCAGTAAATAGGATGTTCTTATTACATCATTATTTTTATCATCATTATTATTAAATGGAAGGTTCCTTGGGCATCTATCCTGTATTTTATGAAAGTGGGTCTCACTTATTCCTTACACGTGTGTGTTTACACGCACTCACACACTCATACACTCTTAACCTCATTGAAGGAGGCACTCACTTGCCAACCTGGCTAAACCAAGCCTAAACGTTTGAGATTAATGGGTATGGTTTTTATGTCCAAAGGGACTGTTTGCCTCCCTGACGGTCTTAACTCCTCCAATTTGCCCAGAAATGATCCCTCAAGTTGTCACTAGCACAAGCCTTTGTGAGTTCTATGTATAAGTTCTTTACTTGCTCTTTGATAGGCTATGAAGAGAAAGCAGAGGTAATGTTTTGGATAGTTGGAAAGTTTGTACTGAATTCCTTTTTACTGAATTCCGCTATGACTGTGCTGTTACAAAGATGACATCTGTAAGGTGCCACTCAGTTCATGTTGGTGGGATTGATCCCTGCTGGGCGTGCTTGGTTTTATACAGGTTTGCAATCGCAACTCCAGAGGAGCTGGCTGTCAATAACGACGACTGTGCCATCTGCTGGGATTCCATGCAGGCTGCCAGGAAGCTGCCCTGTGGACATCTCTTCCACAAGTAGGAGCTTCCGGAAGGGCCCCGCAGGACTGGTGTTCTGGGGGTTGCTTTTTTTGCCTGAGCTCAAGACTAAGTCTAGCAGGGGATTGGGGACGTTACCTCAGACTGGCATGGTGCTCTTCGGGATTTTGAAGAGAAGGCCAAGGTTATGGTAGTGTTGGTAGCTAAAGCAGAATAAGAGACAAGATCTTTGGAGTAGAGGCTTCAAAGGCGCGATAGGTCAGGGTTTTGGATGATTCAGCCACATGGATTTTCAGGTAGTCAAACAATTTGGAAAAGAAGGCGGTAAGGCATGTGATAAAGTCATATTGAAGAAGGGTCACAACCAGGAGCTTGGTAGGTGAGCATGTATGTTAATGAATTAATGCTCACAGAACGTGCTAGAAGTATAAGGGCTATCTGGAAAGCATCCAGTTACATAATATGAAAAATCTAGGCATTTATGGCTGGATTTTTTCTGGACAGCCCTTGCACATTAGAGTGAAGTAGGGCAAAGAGGTAATGTCAACAAATGTTTTTCAACATTTAAATCCCATTAGTGGTAAATATAATAGAAAGTAAAATTATAATACATTTGATATATTCAGAGTACTTCTGGTGAATTCTCACAAAACATGCTAAGGATAACTTATTTTGCACTTTTTGGTAGCTCCTGTCTTCGTTCCTGGCTGGAACAAGACACCTCCTGCCCAACATGCAGAATGTCTCTTAATATCGCTGACAGTAATCGTGTCAGGGAAGACCACCAGGGAGAGAACTTGGATGAGAACTTGGCTCCTGTAGCAGCAGCTGAAGGCAGACCTCGCTTAAACCAACACAATCACTTCTTCCACTTTGATGGTTAGTTGGTTTCAACCTCTAAAACCATACCCAACGGGTTTTCCCCCCCAGGGGGATACTGCTTTAATTAGAAATTGCCCTGTACAGGCCAGTTTAACATAATATTAATATTTCAGTTTTAATTGAAAGTGTTCAGCAGGTATTGATAGTACTGAGGGGTTACTCTGTACCAGGCATTTGCTGGTTTCTTTGCAAAGTGGGTGGAGGCAGGGGCAGGGAAGAGGAGCAGGTAGAACTGAATCACACGCCTGCAAGGAGCACACCTGATCAGTTTACTAGTTAACTGTTGGTCATCATTTAAGGCATTGGTGTGGTACTTGAGCATATAATAAAGGGCTCTTGAGTAGCCTTTCCTGTGAGTGTCAGAGCAGAATCAGAGTGGAAAGCTTGTTAGTATGCCCATAACAAAGCAATATTTTGCCTCCCAGCAGTGGTAAAAGGAGCTGGAATAAATTATGTCATCTTGGGCAACTTACCCAACTCCTGAGTGCCTTAGGGGCCAGAGACCAAGGGAACTAGAGTCAAATCTCTGAGAAAAGTAAAATGGGAATAATACTAGGTGGTACCATGTCAGTAGGGTTTTAATGAGGATTAAATGAGCTAATCCATGTGAAACACTTAGTACAAAAGGCCTGGCATAAAGTAAGCCCTCAGTGACATAAAGTAAGCCCTCAGTGACTACTAGCTGGTACCGTGGCGTGCCCAGCTCTAGTGTAGATGACCTGGGGAAGAGGTCTCGAAAACTTGTGCTTGATTCTTTTTTGTTAGGGTCCCGGATTGCAAGTTGGCTGCCAAGTTTTTCTGTTGAAGTGATGCACACCACCAACATTCTAGGCATCGCGCAGGCAAGCAACTCCCAGCTGAATGCTATGGTAAGGACCGCTCAGTGCCTTGAGGAGACGATTAATAATCAGGAAGCATGACCCTGTTGGTCTTACTCCCCTTTGGTAGAATGGCAGGATTTTTAGGGGCATTTTATTTAGTCACTTAAATTCATGTGTTTTAAAATTCGAAACTGGTTTGGAAACCAACTTTCATTTTACTTGTGTGGCAGATAATCTGACCTTTTCTGAGTACTGCGAGGTTCACTCTGTTGTGATCTGGGCCAGTCTTGAACTCTCCTTAATTTTAGCAAAATTTATTAGGGGAATTGTAGACTGGAGTGAATGATGTGTCTTTTATCAAAATTACATTAGGCCTACCAAATGTGTTGTGTGTTTTTTGTTTTGTTTTGTTTTTATTTCTGTGCCTTCCCACCTGCAAATAAATAAATATTTACACACACACACACACACACACACACACACACACTGGCATGCTATTTGTTGGCTTAAGGATATTATTCAAACAAAAACTTCAACATTATTTGTATTTTTCTAAAGCTTTGTCATATAGTGTGCATTTTTATTTTGCAGTTTTGGAGAAACATGTTTCACCATTGTTGAAATTTAGTGTTCTTTGTGATCATTCATACAGGAGTCTTAAAATGCCAGCTCCTTAGTCCTGCTTGAGCAGGCCTCTGGCTGACCTGGCTAAGCCTGGCTGCAGAAGGTCCTTGCTCATTTGTTCATTCGTTCATTAACCCTAATGTTTTTATGCAACAAGTTTGTGCTGAAGGCTTGTTCCTGCGACTGCCACCGTGCAGTCTGAACACTTGGCACAGCGCCTTCCGTGGAAGCAGGATAGATGTGAGCCCTGCTCTCAGGCTGGGGAGACTGGTTATCAGCACAGACAGGAACGTGGCTGATGGCAAGTGCTCTGAAGGCAGTGAGGCAGGGCAGTGGGGGTGGGAAAAGCTGTTTTAGAGGAGTTCTCTCGGAGGAGGTGATATTTAAACTGCGACATGAAGGATGAGAAGGAGGCAGATCAGGGAAGGAAGCAGTGGAAACGGGCACAAAGGCCATGAGGTGAAAAAATTCCAGAGACAGAGGTCATTGTGGTTGGAGCCCAGCGAGTCGGGGACTAAGACTCCGACATAAATTTAGATTGTGGAGCCAAGGCATGCAGGTTTTGCAGGCCACAATCCAGCTTAGATTTTACCCTGAAAATATTAGAGGGCCGTTCAAGGCTTCCCTGTTGGGTCTAACAGGAATGAATGTGCTTCTGAGGGGGGAGTGAGTACACGGGCCAAGAAGGGAGCAGCGAGGCCTGTTGGGAGGCTGTTGCTGTCATTCAGGCAGAAGAGGATGGTATAGACAGGAGTGTGTGTCATAAAAATGAAGCCAAGGGGCAGATTTAAGGTAATTTTGGAAGACGAACTGACAGAACTTTTGATGCTTTGATTTGGATGTGGGGGTGTTGGGGTGAGGGAAGTGGAGGAATGGAAGCCGGCGTGGTTTTCAGTGAAGCAGCTGCGCAGGTGGATGGTAGTACCATGTACGTGATGGGGGAACCTGGGGGAGAAATAGGGTTGGGGTCAGGGACTCGGCGTCTGATTGGGCTGTCCATGAGACGAGCAAGTAGGCAATGCTGGACCTCACTACAAAGGTCAAGCTGGACATACATATTTGGGAGCTCTAAGTCTGTAGGTGATAGTCAAAGCAGGGGACTGAATCTTCCAGGGAGAGGATACAGCTCAGAGAGAAGAGGGCTCAGGGCTGAGGTCTGGCAGAGGCAGGAGCCATGATGGAGGTTGAGAAGGAAGGAAACCTGGAGAAGGTCGCACGTCTGGCACGTGGCAGTCCTCATAGGCGAGGTCAGATAAGTGCGTGTTGGGTTTGGTAGAGCGGAGGGGCCTGAGTCGCTGCAGAAAAACAAGGAGCTGCTGTGGCCTGAGGAGTTGAACACCAGGTTGTGGTGGGTTGAAAAACGAATGGGAACTGAAGAAATAGACAGTACCTGACGGCGTGGAAGAACAGGGAGCAGAGAAGTGACAGCTAGTGGCTTGAGAGGGATCTGGCATCAGGGGAGTTTTTTGTTTTGTTTTGTTTTGTTTTTTGAGGGGAGTAGCTCCCTGGCTGGGAATCAAACCCAGGCCGCAGTGTTGGGAGAGTTTTTGGTTTTTTAAAGATTTTTTTAACAGATAATTTATTCGCAGATTTCAAAACCTGTGGAGGAGTAGCCAGTGAAGTCGTGTTCCCATCCTTTTCTCCACCTGCCAGCTCTTCCCTCCTCTCCCCTCCCCAGGAAGAACTGGAATTTGTCCTTTGTGACCGGCTTATTTCACTTAGCATAGTCCTCGGGGTTCGTCCATGAGGTAGCAAGTGTCAGGATTTCCTTCCGTTTTAAGGCTGAATAGTACTGCACTGAACAGATGGGTCCTGCTTTGCTTATCCATTCGTGTATCGATGGCCACTGGGTTGCTTCCACGTTTAGTGATTGTGAGTGACGCTGCCGTGAACATGGGTGTGCACATACCTCTTTGAGACCTGCTTTCAGTTCAGTTGAGTCCCCATGTGTCTTTTTATATTTTTTTTTAAACAACAGAAATGTATTTTCTCCCAGTTCTGGAGGTTAGAAATCTAAGATGAAGGTATTGGAAAGGTTGATTTCTTCTGAGGCTTGTGAGGCAAAGATTTGTTCCAGGTCTCTTTCTTTGGCTTGTAGGTGACTCTCTTTTCCCTGTGTCTTCACATCATCTTTCCTCTGTGCATGTCTGTGTCCAAATTTTCTCTTCTCATAAGAACATCAGTCATATTGGATTAGGGCCCACTTCCCCATGTGTCTTTTAAAGCACATTCTAAAGCATGCTTGATATGTAGATAGAGATGATCACTAGAGGGGAGAGATTGATGGAACAAAACAAACAGAAGAATTACCTGAAAGAGGTAAGAGTGGGTGGGGTTGGGAGCTGGAGCAAGAGAGAGGCATTTGCCTTTGTTAGGAGGAGGGATGGAGGTCACTGTAGGCGTGTTTTTGAGGTTTGGTTTAAAAAGAAAGCATGGTTGATTATAACCAAGAGTTAGAAGCAGCCTAAATGTCCATCAAGATTTGGATTAAGAAGATGTGGTATATACATACAGTGGAATATTATTCAGCCATTAAAAAGGAAGGGAATCTTGTCACATGCTACAACATGGATGAACCTGGAGGACATTATGCTAAATGAACTAAGCCAGTTACAAAAAGACAAATACCGCATGAGTCCACTTTTATGAGGTACCTAAATTAGTCAAACTTAGCAACAGAAAGTGGTGGTTGCCGGGAAGTAGGGGTGAATGGGAAGTTGCTGTGTAGCGGGTATAGTTTCAGTTTTATAAGATGACAAGTTCTAAAAATCTGCTGCACAGTAATGTGCATGTAGTTAACACTCCTATGCCCTTAAAGCTTGTTAAGATGGTAAAATTTATGTTAAGTTTTTGACCACAATAAAAAAAGCAAATAAATAAAAGGCCGGCCTGCCTGCTGACTCCTTCCTCAGTAAAGCACTCGGCCAGGTCCTCTGCAGAGAGAGATGACATCATGGTGGGTATAGATGGTCTGCAGCCTAATGCGGCCACTGACTGGCTCGTGTCAGGATACTTGGGGTCACGCAGCTGTTGAAGCTCTGCAGGTGGGTCACCTCACTTGCCTCCTTAAAAATATCAGGATCTGTGAGCATGAAATCCTTATGGGGAATAAGAATTATGTTCCTAGAGTTGGTGTGTTTAGAATTCTGAGGCAGGCCCTGGTGTGCTTCTGCAATTTCATCATGGATTGGAATAGCCTATTTTTAGCACAACTAATTCTCTGGAACTATACATTTTTTATAAAGCTCCAATATTTAACTTACTGAGTTTTCTAGAAGGAAAGTTTTGGTCTAGCATAATAAAATGGGCGTTTTTTTTTTTATTTGGGAAATGAAAGGGAAGCCGCTGAAGACTAGAGATGAGTGTTACCTGATTATCTAGGCTTTTATGGACTCTTCCCCAATGGGTTTTGATTGGACCTGGGGAGAATGATCAACTCACGTCATGTCAGCGATAAGGGGATCCCGGGTCCTCCTGCTGTGCACCTGTTTTGCCCTCCCACCCCAGCAACAACTGTGAAAGCAGAGGCCCTAACAATGAGGTGTGTCCCCCTCTCTGTCAGTTACAACGACACGTTCCTCAGGAGTCACTGTCCCAATAGTAGATTTTACTGTGCCCCTAAAGCAATTTTGTTTCTCCTCCTCCTTTTTCCTTTGATCATTGGGACTCTCCTACAAGTAAAACCTTGAACATGAGCACTGTAAAATAAGTAGACACATGAGAAACAATCCGGAGCCTCTCTGTTGGAAGTGTGGGTGGCAGTGTGCTGAGACACGTGCCTGCTCCCCGCTGCATGCACATGCCCCCTGGAGCCCTCACTGAGTGGACTCCGAGACAGTTCTAGAGCTCAGTTTGAAAATTGCAGCAATCTAACGAAGTCGCATTCCGAAAATCTTTCTTTTCCAAATCGAGGTGTGATTTACATATGGTAAATTCACCCTTTTTAGTGTCCAGTTCTATGAATTTGGTCAAGCTCATACAGTCATGTGACCACCTCCACAACCAAGACACAGAACCGTTTGATTTCCCCCGTACCCCAAATCCCACTGTGCCCCTTTGTAACCACTCCCCCGTCCCCCAGCCTCTGACAACCTCTTCTCAGTTTTCTGTTCCGATAATTTTACTTATTGCAGAATGTCATAGAATAGGAGTTATACAGAGCCTTTCGAGTAAGGCTTTGACGTAACATGATGCGTTTGAATTTCGTTGGTGTGCTGTGTGTTAGAAGTTTGTTCCTTTTCAGAACTGTATCTTTAAGGAGAACACATTTTTATGCCCAAGTTACACTCAACTTTACAATGCTCACTTTCTAAAATGACACTAATCTAGTTGAGCCTGTTTTGGGATACAGCTGGATTTCTGTGCTCTTCTCATTTTGAAATTGGTATTGTCTCAAGTTATGTGCTTGGCATCCTGCTGTGGTTTGAGGGTGATGTGCAGAATAGAAATGGCCCCTTACCTCTGTTTTCAAGGCAGAATGCCAAGTTCATTACCACACACTGTGACCTACTGTGGAGAATGAACGTTTCTGTGGCCTTTGTGTTTGTATTGCTATAGGCTCATCAGATTCAAGAAATGTTTCCCCAGGTTCCATACCACCTCGTGCTACAGGACCTCCAACTGACACGCTCCGTTGAAATAACGACAGACAACATTTTGGAAGGACGGATTCAAGTACCTTTTCCCACACAGGTAAACTGGGCTTTTAAGCAGGACAGATGGATTCTGTCTTCACAAAGATTTAATTCTCTGGATGATTTTAGTTTCTTTAACAGATGAATATTATTTATGATTTGATGAAGAGTTTCTGTAATTTCCCCAACTTTCCAAATTACAGTTCAGAACAGACCCACCAAAGAGGCTTGGATTAACACAACAATAAGTGTATCTGGCTCATTTTTTGTTCAGATATGCATTGCAGCCAGCCTGTTCTTGCCAGTCCGGGAGGCCATAGCATTCTTTCCTTTGGACAAGGCTTGGCAACCTTTTTCTGCCAAGGGCAGATAGAAATATTTAGCCTTCCGAGCCACACAGCCTTTTGTAATTCTCGCCTCTGGTGTCGTAGCACAGAAGCAGCTGTGGACAATATGTAAATGAACACACCTGTGTTCCAGTACGCAGGCGTTACACAAATAGGTGGCGGGTGAATTGGGCCCGCAGGCCGTAGTTTGCCAACCCCGGCTCTAGGAGATAATGCCGCCTGGCCCTGGCTGGCTTTGCACAGTCGTATGTTTTTCCATTACGTGTAATAGCTATGTGAGGCTTGTACTTTTGACTTTTTAAAAAGGCCAGGTTTCCTGGCCCGTCATATGTAACCCCTTCAGTGGGTACTAGAAGTAGTAACATTTTACAGACAAGCTTTCAGGCAGGACCAGGGATTTGTCTACCAAGAAGTTATTCAGCTTCAGTATATAAAAACACACAGAGATCCTGAAACCCTAAAATGTATAAATCTGTGACGAGGGAACAGCCTGGACTTTGGAGTCAAGTGGGCTGGGCCATTAGCTATGGCTCACTAGTCCTTTCTTACCTGTTTGACCTGGCTGTTGGCTCTCCCCAGCAGCAGACCCTGAGACAAGGATTTCCATGCCAGAAGTCCATCTGGGAAGTGTTCCGGGAAACTCAGCTGCTGGTGGGGCTGTGACATGGAGAGGGGAAGGCAGCTAGTAAAGGGTTTGCTATCCAGCAGGCTACGGTTCGGGGTGGCTAGGGCTCGGTCTCACTGGGGGCCTCTGGGATCCAGCATAGAATGTATTATCTCTCCTGAGAGCCGAGGAGTGGTGTGTTTATGCACCAGCTCCCATAAATCATTGGTGAAGGGCTGCTTCTGGGGGCAGAGTTACCTTGTGCAGCCAGAACGGGCCCTCAGGTGATGAAATGCAGAAACTGGCCAGCCAGCACTGTGAGGCCAAGACCTGCAGGGACATGGGCAGGGCCCAAAGCAGCTGCAGGGTTGGCTGAGATCTCAGATCGGCTAAAACTGAGACAAATAATAGCACCTATTTCTTATTAAGAAGATAAATGAGGTGATGTGTCAGGGGTTTTCCACAAAGTGTTCTGTTGGTGTTATTTGCTGTTGTCATTTTGTTACCTTGTGCATCACTATTATTGAAAGGGAAACTGGGGAGCCAGTGGGTAACGCTCACATGTAGGGTCCTTTGTCTTGTCATGAATCTGTGTAGCATTTTCATTTCTTTGGTGCTGTAAGCCTTGTTAAGGCTCAGATGGTAGTGGGGACCATAGCCCAGGGGCATGCCAGAATTTCTCTTGGAAAGAGAACGTACACCTGTTCTTTACGTTCAGAGTGGCTCTGTACTGACTAGTACTGTTTCTCTTTTAGCGGTCGGATAGCATTAGACCTGCATTGAACAGCCCTGTGGAAAGGCCAGGTGGTGAGCAGGAGGAGGGAGAAACTTCTCAGGTACGGTGTGCATGCTGGAGACGGGGCGTATGGGGCTGGGACGGAGAAGTGTGCCACCTGGCAATGGTCTTCAGTCCTGGCTCGTTTGTGAGGCCCAGAGCAAGGGTATAAAGGAAGGCCGTATGCACTCTCTAAGTACTCAGGTTAACACACCAAGTTGTGCCCGTGGTGTGGCTTGCATTTCCACCCAGGGCCTGCAGCACACTCCCTGGGACTTGTCTTCAGGACCTGGAGGAGAAAGGGGTCGTGCTCCCCTGGGCCAGCCCTGCTACCTTGAGCTTGAGTGGCAGCATTAAGAAGGGCAAAGTGAAGCTGGGCACAGGACTCAGGGTGCTCGGGTTCATGCAAACCTAGATGGGGACTGACTGGGACTCGGTTCTCTCGAGCTGAAACTCTAGAGCCATTCTCCCCAACACTTTACTTGTCCCACTTGGCATTTCCAGGTGCTTGGATGCATGTCACAATAACGGGACACCTGGGCGGGGGTGGGAGAAGTGTGGTTGTGTCTCATGAACCAGATCTGCCTGGGTATCCACTTTGGGTGGCTTGGGATACTTGGGGTGGCTTCCCCTAACCAGAAGCCACTCCTTTCCAGGGCAGACCCCCGCCCCATACCCTCATCCCCACCCCCTGGGGGTTCCAGTTCATGTCTCTTTTCTGTAATTCGCGTTTGCTTCATCAGTTACCATTCTTTCCAAAAACTTTTTTAAAAAGAAATCCCAAACGCGTCTGTCTTTGTGTTTCCATGTTGGTGACGCGCGGGGCTTCCCACCTGCAGACCGGGGTCTGAGGATGGCACCGCCTTCTCCCCAGTCAGGGCTCTTCCTAAACCAGCACTCTAAGGAGGTCGCTTTCACTGCATGCATTTTCCCGGTGGATAGCAAACAGTAAACACTCCTAGGACTTTTGCACATCTGTTGCTGAGTCCAGTGTGTCGTATCCAGACTCACGATTGGATTGTGCAGCATTTGTAAAAGGTGCCTTGCTTTCAAGGGTGCGGTGCACTTTGCATTTCCAGTGTTTGGTAGCTGGTTTAGCTTAGGTTTGAGTGCTAGGCTGGTTGGGGTGTTGATGGGTGTTGCACATCTGGTTCTTGTCTTGATTCCCCCAACTCCTTTTTTAGAGGTTGTATGAAGATTCCTGGATTTTTCTAAAGTTTTCTAATGTAGTGGAGGGAAAGCAGTTATTTGACAAGGAAGCTTGCTATGTCACATCGGTCATTCTCAGGAAATACAAGTCTCGGGTAACAGTCAGTTAATAAAAACCTCAGTGTAGCCCATTTCTCAGTCAGCTGTGCTCATCACTTAATTCAGCCTCTCTGGGTGCCAGCTCAGGCCTGCGTCACCAGGCTTGGGAGCTGGCAGCAGCCTAAGGGAGGACTTCTGTTTCCTTCCCCCATCTCCTCCTCTACTCACCACCTGTTCTTCTCAGCCTCCTCCAGGGTCAGGCTTAGGAAGACAGAGGGCTAGGATGGGCCGTGTGACCCCCACCCCCGCGAGTGTACACACATGTATGTGTTTTATAGTTGTCATCTTAGCGAGCTCCCTGCCCATCTGGCATCTGAAATCTTGGCTATACTTTTTTTGAACTTGGGCTGACTATTTATGACCACCGCTGCCTTCATGGTGGGGCACATTCCCCTCCGCATGGTCCTCTGGGACAGTCTCAGCAGCTGGGCTGCTTCCCTCCTGCCGGCCTGGGACGCACATGCCGTGCCCCACGGTCCAAGTGGCTCTCATCGCGGCCTTCTGTTACTCTGCCACAGCCAGTTTCTCTTAGATTCCTCAAATGTGTTAGTCACCGGTCCCTGTGTCCCCCAAACTCCAGGGACCCTGAGTCAGAGGCCACATGGTTCTCTAGAAGTCCCCTCACTTGCTTGACTGAAGTCGGGGGGAGGGGATGAGGGGGATGATGGAAACGCGCCGAACACCAGGAACTCTTAGAAGGAGGCCTGTCAGCCTCTCCTTCCTCCGCTCTGCCGTTGCATGGCAGTGGCGGCTGTGCTGACGTGGGCTGGCCTGGGCGTGTGCTGCGTGGCACGACCCCATGTGGTCAGGCACCTGGCCATTGTCTTGGCCTTCGAGCTTCAGCCAGGACTGAAAGAATCCCACTTCATATCCTGTTACATAAGGAACCACGTGGTCTTTTATCTATTAAAAAAAAAGATCCTGGGAGTTCCCTGGTGGTGTAGTGGCTTAAGGCTTCGGCGCTGGCGCTGTCAGCGCTGCGGCCTGGGTTCAATTCCTAGTCGGGGAGCTACCCACATACCAAAAAGCAAAAAAATAAAATAAAATAAAATAAAATTACCTGTGTTACAAATATCAAAAAAAAAAAAAAAGATCCTTAGAATTTACCCTTTTTATCTGCTTGACTCTGTTTTCAGAGTCAGGAGAGGGTATAAAATTTGTGAGGTAAATAGGATAAGACTTGTTTAAATTTTAGAGCAATTAGTAGAATTGAACTGAAAATTCCCAGAATGTAAGCTAGCAGTTAGCTTTATTATTTTCTAGGAGTGTTTCTCTGTGCTGTGTTTTTCGGGCTGGTCATTATTTCCTCTTGCACTGACACTGAACACCTGGTGTCAGTTGGGTTGCGTTCTTAGCGGTGCCTGCCCGCCAGCAGCCCCTTCTGCCGTCACATATGTGCTCATGGGTCCCCGGCTGGCAGCAGGCCCTGCTTTGGGTCCAGAGGAAAACCGGTTGGGGTCCTCTGGCCAGGAGGGGACTCTTCTGAGGAGGCAGCCTGTGCTTACACGGCCCCTTGTTCCCGTGTCCAGGCTGAGCGTGTGCCTCTGGACCTCAGTCCTCGGCTGGAGGAGGCGCTGGACTTCGGCGAGGTGGATGTGGAGCCCAGCGAGGGGGAGGACTTCGAGGCCCGGGGGAGCCGCTTCTCCAAGTCTGCCGATGAGCGACAGCGCATGTTAGTCCAGCGCAAGGACGACCTCCTGCAGCAGGCGCGGAAGTAAGCCACTTCTGCATCCCTTGTTGCGTCAGCCCCTAGCTTGTCTTTTTAAACAGATGCCAACATTGAAAAACCATTTCCTGTCACCTGAAAGTTCAGCTTTCAAAGTTCTTGAAAACCCAGAGGATCTGGTCACACTGGGCCCACTGCTGGTGGCTGGGCTGTCACCCGTCTTCTGTGGACATGTTCAGCCACAGGTGTATGGACAGTCCTCATGTGCCAGAATGTCCTCAGGCCTTTATATTAATGACTCTGATTCTCTTGACAACTCTAAGGGGAGCACTTAATTATACCCAAGTGACAGACTTGAAGCTAAAGAAACCAGGGCCTGGAGAAGTTAATCCTCCCTCTTGGCCACGCCACCTGGCAGCCCACCTGGGAAGCAAGGACCGCACACCTGGGTGCCACGTGGCCCCCTGAGCGTGGAGTGTCCCTGTGGATGTGCAGGGGCTTTCTGTTTAAACTCTTGGGGACAGGGATGGAATTGTGTTCCCACAGGCTGCTCGTGTGAGTGGGGGCTCTGTGCTGTGTGTGCAGGGGGTGCAGGGTGGATCTGACCAGCCACATGGCACGCCTCCCTGGTGTGGGGAGAGTTTGCTGCTCTGTTCAGTGACGGGTGTCTTTTTCGTGGGATGATGCCAAGTGACAGCTTCATGAAGCCTGGAAAACAGGGAGGTTAAAAATAAACACATGCTGTATGTTTCTGTATGCACATGATCCAGAACTTCCCCCGTGTCTCATGCAAATCCTTTGCCTTTTGATTCAAGGCGTTTCTTAAACAGAACTTCGGAGGATGACTCAGCCTTAGAGAGCCATCTCCCTTCAGAAGGCACGGCCTCCGACCCCGTGACCCTGCGTCGAAGGATGCTGGCTGCGGCTGCCGAACGGAGACTCCAGAAGCAGCAGACCTCCTAGCGCTTCCTGGCCCCCCCAGGCCACCTCCTCCCAAGCGCGAGGCCACCGGAAGAGGCCTGTCCTTGGTCCGCCTGCTGTGTGAAGAAGTGGGCTTGACTGCATTGCCGCTGTATAAAGCATGTGGTCTTAATAGTGTCTGGGCAGCTGACAAGTTTAATCCTTTTTTGTAATACTTTCTATGTGACATTTCTTTCCCTTTAGAAACATTGCACATTTTAACTGTAGGCATGATCTCTTCTGGCATTGACTGGACTTCTGAGGGGTGATGGACAGTCAAGACGAAGTGGCAGCCAGAGACCCTGAAGTCAGCAGCTTCGAGTACTGCTTTATATATAAGTCACAGCACATGCTGGTGTCTTAGCTCCAAATCTTGCAGGAAGAGCAGTGCGGAGAGGTATACCGGGAGCCTGATCCACAGCATTGGGAGTTTCTCTTATCAAACTGCTGTTCTTAGGGCGCACCCACAGGCTCCTAGACCTCTGGGCCGGCAGTGTGTCTTGGAAAAAACAACTTTTGGGTTGACACGTGGAGCGGCCTGGGGCTGTAAAGTGTGACAGGTGACCCGTTATGTTTCGGTATATCCGGGGCTTCCTTTCTGAGCCCCAGTCCAAGCTGGCTTATATCCGTTAACGCCGGTGCTCCTGCATCTCACGCGTTTACCCTGTGTGTCTGTTCTCTCTGCATTTCATTGCCCCCAGACATGGGGAAGGTCAGCCCTGAAAGAGCTGAGCAGCAAGCTTGGTTTATGGTTTGGATTCCTTGGTCAAGAAAGTTAGGCGATGCCAAAGGCTGTGGGTTTTGTCCTTGGAGAGAATGTGGGCATTATAAGATGGGAGAGGAAATTCTGGATGGCTTTATTGAAGAAACAAGATATTTTTTGTATCTTTCTTCCCTGGAGCCCTTCATTTTCATAACTCTGTCCTTGTTGGTTGAATTAAACATAGGAAGGTTAAGATGTTGAGTCCACCTGCCTTGGAGCAGACCCAGGTCCTGACCCTTTTCAAATTCTCCACTCATTCATCTTTAGGGATTTGAAACATGCAATCATAGGTTACATAGTTCATTTTTTTATGTCTTATTGGATTAAGGTTTTTTAATGTTTGAAAGCATAGTTTTATGGTAGTCCTTTTGGGGAGAATCCAGTATTATCTAAAATTATCGGCAAGGTTAAATGTATTTTACATAACTGAAAGTTTTTAGAATGTTGAAAAGTCATTGAAAAAAGTGATGAGTAAATGTTTAGGCCAAGGTAATTTATTTCAGTAAATCCTTCAAAAGCCTTACCTTGAAATGCTGTTAGTAAATTTCTGTGATTTTTTTTTTAAATGTGTTTTGTTTTGCTGAGAGCATAGCTATTTGTTTTTATTGTAAAATAGTAATAATAATAAAAAGCAAATTCTTCTGGTGTGTTGTGCGTGGCTTGACACAAAGGAAGCTTCTTCAGAGGTGCCAGCCTTTGACCCCGTTGTGATTTTGTGTGGTCCGTTTTGGTCAGAAGGTCTTTCCATCCTTATACGTGGCATGTTGTACACATTACGGATGATACCATTCCATGTGTCCTTATGCTTCAGATGTGTAAAAGGAGAAAATTGTTTGCAGTCAATTAGAAGGTCTTGAGACCTTGGAATATAGCAATGTGACAGTGATCAAAGTGGAAGCATGCCTTCCCTAGTTTAAACCAACCAAGGAGAGAAGTCCTAAACTCACTGTTAGATTTTGCACCTGGACAGTGAAAGACTCTGGGCCCTACTGTGTCTTGGCTTTTGTCACTTCTTGGAGGCATCTGGAACAGGTGCAGAGGGCAGTGGCAGGAGGCTAGCCCAGTGTCCCATTGCATTGGGTGGGTCCCTGTCTCCAGGGTCAGGGAGCCTATTACTGTTCCCAGCTCCTGGAGCCCAGAGCTGAGGCCAGGCGCTCTGTCAGGTGGTGGCCAAGTTGCCTTTGCCTTCTCTGGGCTCTTGGAATTAATTTGTGTTCCTCCCTCCACTTTCTCATTGGCCCTGTTTTGTTGACATCTTGGGTTTTCCTCCATTTGTTAACCCCTCACCCCCAGATTTGGAGGTTTTTACGTACTGGAGAGAATGATGGTCCATCATCTACTGTGTTGATACAAATCTTAGGGTCCCAGGGGGCCACTAGGACCTGATTTCCCACTTGAGCTGTGTAGACAATGTACTGTCTCATCTTAGCTTGCAGGTGTGATCCTCTCTGGGTGTGACTTTCCCCACTGCGGACACTGAGAGCTGAGTTGAAGCAGGGCACAGCAGGCACAAGCAGCCTTGTCCACAAGCTTGTCAAGGAATAACCTGTGTCCACCTGCCTGCCCTGGAGGCCCTCCGTCCGTACACCTCCATCCCATCTCATCGTCTTACTTTCTGTTAGGTTGAAAGTGTTTCGTTAGAGTCACACGTGGGGCTTTTAGAAACCTTGATGCAGGGGTTCTGCCCCCATGCTCCTCGTTCTAATTGGACTGGTCTCTTCCTGCATCCTTTCCCAAAACAGTGCTTCTTGACTAATTTAAAGAAGATAAGGCAAAGAAGGTTCTGGGTGTTTTTGTTGTTTTGTTTTTTTAATCTGCAAAACTCACTTGAAAGAGCCTGCTAGGATGTGGCTCATTTTTAGCCAACTTCAGGTGTGCCCTATGCTGACAAGTCACAGTGTCCTTCAGCCATGCGTCTGTGTCCTGGTTTGCCCCTCAGACTGGAGCTGTGAGTCAAGTTGTGGCCAGGAGTGTATCCTTCCCATCAAAGGTGGTGGTTGGTAATGGGCCTCCCTCTGCAGATAAGTTGGGACTAGGGGAGCTGGTGGGATAAGCACTGAGAGAAGTGTGGCCTGGCTGATTAGCGACCTTGTCCTGGCTGGAGAGGTCGCAGGGGTGCCGGGATCGGTCCATTTAAGGAGGGAACCAGCCTTGTGTTACTCTGATCTGGTCTCCGCAGCAGTTATCAGTCCCCACTCCCACCCCACTAGATTCAAAAGACCCCTGGACTTGCCAAGGAGAGGCCTTCCTGGGCTGATCATTCCTGTCTGTTGCCATGTGGAGAGACTCCCATGAGCTGACCTCCAAGTCCCTCCCGTATCCCTGGATGGCATCATATAGTGCTTTACTGCTCGGCTGATAGGTGGTCCATGGACAATGCAAGGATCTTGGGTGGGCTGCGTTCCCTCCAGATCCCAAACGATTTGCTAGTGACTACAGCAAACACTTGGCAACTTAGGGGACAGGTAGGTACTGACACCTGCAGCCCGGCGCGGACAAGAACCAAACTCCATGTGCCCAGCGGTGCCGATCTCCGTCCCCCCTGGTGTGTTCAGCCTGCAGGGGGCTTCCTGGCATCCAGCTGAAGTAGCGGAGGCTTTTAAAGCTGTCCGAGTGGATGGATGTGCCCCGCTGGGTGCAGGGGGCCCAGTGGAACAGCAGAAACAGTATTATCAGGCAGTTTGGGATTGCCCACCCTCCCCTTCCTTTTCCCGTTCTAACCCTCAATCCCACCCTACCCTCAAGAACAAACCAAACCAGGAAGAGGGCGCTTGCAGGCAGGATGGCCCTTCCTCTGGCCCCCTCCTGGCTCCTCGGTGGCAGCACCAAGGCGGTGGGGGAAGGGGTCATGGGGGGATGCTTTCTGTGGTGTCTGGAGCCACGTCACCAGCCTCCCCGGGTCTGTGGCCCAGTCAGATCCCTCCTTCCCTCTCCTGTCAGAATGAAGCCCGAGGGTGAGAGACTCAGGGGTACAGACAAACATTCTCTTTATTGAGCTACACATGAATTTTCCATTAGAGAAGTAGACTGGCAGTGTGTAAGATACCACAGAAACCTCACCGACTGGGAATAGAAAGGCTTAGAAAGACCCATGGGCTGGTTGTTTTTTTTTTTTCTTTTTTTTCCTTTTTTCCTTTTTTTCAAGGTTTTTTTTTTCTGTGTTTTTAACTTTTTGTGTGTTTTGTCTTTTTGCCTCCTCTTTATCTGAAATGGCTGTGACTGGTCTTCTTCAGCAAATATTAAGTCTTAAAAGTGAGACTGTGAAGAGGTTTGGGGTTGGGATACGAGTCAAAGTAGAAACGACGTAGGTCAGATCATGAAAACCGGCTTTCGTGTAAACACTGCATTCCATCTTTTTTTTGTAAATTTTGTTGTGTTTTTGTTTCCCATCTTGTGGTATTTTTAAAAAAAAATTTTTTTGTGTTCTTTTTATCTGCAGCACAAACATCCCCACATGAGAAAGGGCGAACACAGGTCACTGAAACAAAGGAAGAGGTGGAGGAGGGCGCACACACACAGGGTGGCGGGGGCATCCATCTGGGAGACTGAGAAGCAAAGTGTCCGAGGGAAAACCACAACCCCGATTCCGGGAGACTAGAAAGCTGACCTGGGGTGCAGTACACAGTGCTCATCAGGATGAAAATAAAAACAGAACCTCAACAACTGAGAAGAAATACAGAGGACCTGGGAGGGGGGCTTGGCGGCAACGCTTCCCTATGGGGCTCATTTACACGTGTGGTTGGTATTCCTTTTGGCAGCTACGGGCCAATGGGAGCTGTGCTTTTCCTATGGGACCCGGGCGTGAGCGTGTGGTTGGAGTGGCTGGTGCGGGGCAGGGAGTGTGGGGGGCGCCCAGCAGAGCCTGAGCATATCCGGGGACTGGGCGCAGACAGGCCTGGCACTCTGCAGGGGTGCTGGGGGCCCTGCCACGATGTGATATAGGGAGGGCAGAGGTGCAGATGTAGCTTTATTCTAAAAAAATAAATAAATAAAAAAGAAAGAAGGAAAGAAATATGGATGTAATGGTGAGTTTTCCATTTTTCTTTTTTTAAGCTACAAAGCACATGAGAAATGTTCTTTTTTTTCCTTTCAAATTCTAAATGTAAAGACTCAACTAAAACCAGATCTACAGCATTCTACAGAAATACACAGCCGTCAGTCACTCTGGGGTCGTAGGTTAGACGGGGGATTGATACAGAAAGGCTGTGTGTCTTACAAAGGCCAAAAGGTCATGCTACCAGGAGGTCAACGTCAACAGCAAAGAGTCCGTGAAGCAGTCTGTAGAGAGAGAGATAAGGAGGTCCAGTCTGACCAGTTGCTTTGATTGTAAAAACCAACCAACCAACCAACCAGCCAGCCAGCCAACAAACCCTGGTGTATTTTCTATCATGTTGGGAAGCAGGGCAAGATGGGGCAGCATTGCAGGAAGGATGGGCACCCAAGGGAAGCCCAGCCCAGGCGCCTGGGAGGCCCGTCCGTGGGACCCTGACCAGATCAGGTCTGCAGAACCAGCCCTCCCCTTGGCCAATGTGCTGTCCCCTTCTCCCCATCTCTCGCCTTCTCCCCCTGTACTCTCCTGGAGGTGGGGGCTTCAACTTCACAGGTGAATTGGAGCCCTGGTTGGCATGTCCCCTCCCCTCAGCTGCTTCCAGAAAGCAGACCACGTCTCCCTCTTCTGACTCGTGCCTTGTTGACATGAATAAAGAAAACTCAAGAGACAGTGGGTTGGTCGGAGCAATGATTCTTCTAAAGTCTGGAAATTAACAACCACCACCACCCAAAAGAGAAGCGTCCTTAAGTTTTCTGTCGCTTTTGGGGGTATAGGGCAGGGAGATGTTGAGGGTGTTGGCCATCTTTTAAAGGATTTTGGAATATGCACAAGAGCAGGACAGAACTGAGCACGTGCGGCCTCGGTGGTACGAGCAGAGAAACGGCTGGACCAAGGCTGGGCCTTTCTTTGCCCTCCTCCTCAGAGGAGGGTCTCAGGGTAAAATCACACGGCTGTTCTCAAAAGGGTCTCTCCCAAATCAGGATGCTCATCACGACGTGCGTGTGTGTGTGTGTGTGTGTGTGTGTGTGTGTGAGAGCGTGTGCAAACACGTGCTTGTGTGCTGCTCCAGGAAAACCTTGCTCTAGGGCAGTGGTTCTCAACCTGCCCTTTAATACAGTTCCTCATGTTATGGTGACCCCCCCAACCATAAAAGAAATGTAATTAAAGCATAGTGATTAATCACAAAAACAATATGTAATTATATATTGTGAAATATGTGTTTTCCGATGGTCTTAGGCGACCCCTGTGAAAGGGTCGTTCGACCCCCAAAGGGGTGGCAACGTGCAGGTTGAGAACCGCTGCTCTATGAGATGGTGGTCAGTTCTGTCCAAAGCTCTTTCTAGTACAAACTAAAAAGAATTATTTAATATATATTTGTGTGTGTCTCCGTGTATGTGTGTGTGTGTGTGTGTGTATACACACACACACACACACACACACACACACACACACATATATAAGGTTTCGTTACACCTTTTAAAGTTTATTTACCAACTTGCATTTGTTAGTGGTGTGTGTGTGTGTACAAGCTGTCTGTGAGTGCTGGCATCATTACCAAATAGGTTGCTATACAGGACAAGAGGTCAGTACAAGCCGCAGCCCCGGAGGTTGTTGGCAATGATGATGTCGGTGACAGCGTCGAATACCACCTGGATATTATTCGTGTCTGTGGCACAAGTCATGTGACAATAAATTTCCTTGTTGGGTGAGCGGTTTTTGCTTTCAAATTGTGCTTGGATGTAGGCGGCTGCGTCTTCGTAGGTATTGGGGCCTGTAACAAGACACAGAACAGAGGCGGGGCCCTGGTGAGAGCTGGGGCGGGGCGGGGCCCTGGTGAGAGCTGGGGCGGGGCGGGGCCCTGGTGAGAGCTGGGGCGGGGCGGGGCCCTGGTGAGAGCTGGGGCGGGGC
>PVJL010000561.1:205320-337921 GCA_004026885.1 Lyroderma lyra | reverse complement strand
TCAAGGTCCCTTACTTTGTTTTCACACTGGATCTACCCAGGGAGCCCTAGGAGGACAATGGCCACAGAAGATCCCTTCTGCTTTCTAGGTGAGCGCACTGGGCTCTGGGCGGGTCTGCCGTTCAGAACTGTCACACCTTGTCTAAACCATCCTGCTGCTCCTAATAAACCAAGACAAGGACATCTGAGGAAGAGCTCCTGGCAGGGTGGGGACCCAGGGCATGCTGGTGTCAAGCTGGACCTGTACTCTTTCCTGGTGGCTCCCTGTAATGAGAAGCCACTTAGCAGGGGTGGGAGTGTCCCTCTGCAGTCCTAGTTCTTGGGTGAGTGCCCAGGACTTGGGGGCACTGGTATCCTCTGGGCAGGAAGTTGAAGGGATTAGCAGTGTGTATAGTACCACCTGGACCCCACTGCCCCTCCCAAGTTCCTTGGCTGTCACCTTGATTCTGGCTGGGGCCTGGTGGGGGCACCTGTGGATGGGGCAAGGACAGTTTTCCAATCATCTATACCCCAAACCTTTTGGGCTCTGCCCTTTACACAACTTTTAATGAGCATAAATAAACGATGGGCCGACCCAGAATTGCCTAAAGGCCCGTCATAGGAAGATGCCCCATTTTCCTCAGTTGCCACTAGGACCTGGCCAGCATGCAAACAAAACATTCTGATTTCGAAGGGGTGGGGACAACACCTCCCTGCCCCCTTCTCCAGCCGCCTGTAGGGCCACATGGGGAGGAAGGGCTTGGGCTGCTGGAAGGCTTCTGCAGCCAGATCAGCGACTGTGAGGGCTCAGCAGGAGGGGTGGAGATCGTGCAGCCCACGGGGCAGAACCTCCTTCCCAATCCCACTGGTGGCCGGGCACCGAAAGCAGAAGTGCACCGAGCAGTGGGTCCACTGTGAAGCCATTGAGTTAGTGGCAGCTCTCAGACTGGACCCAGCACTGAACTGGACCCCATCAGGGAGCTTCCTGACCAGAGAATGTCAAGCTGAGGCCCTGAGGGAGGTGCAGAGTGCCTGGGAGTGATGCTGGCGATGCCCAGCTCCTGCCTTTGAAGCATCTGCCGAGCCTGTGCCCTTAACAGCCCTGCAGTCCCTTAGAGCTCACCTTGGACATCCAGTTGCCCCCTGCCTGTCCCCTGCCCTTTCAGCCTGTTTTGTGTCCCCACAGGCCTTGGCACCCCAGGGGGCATTGGTGACCATCCATCATGGTGTCGGACATTGCCAGATGTCCTGGAGAACTCAGAGCTCTGTTTCCCAAATTCAGACAGACTTCCTCTGGAGGCATTCAGTGCCTCATGCTACACCAAAGTCTGACTTTGACTGCTCCTTGGGCTGAGTCTCAAATTGGGCTCCAGTGGGACAAGAAAGAACTTTAGGCTTGTGCCTGCTGAGGGTGGCACTGGCCTGAGAGCACCTTTCTGGGGCTTATGGCTGTTGAGACCCATCTGATCACCACAACCCACCTGGTTTTAGAGACCTGAACTGGTCCTACAGGACCCTTGCTGAGGCTGGGAGAGGGTGGCTACAGCCTAGCCCTGCCTGCAGGTGGGGCCTCCTTGGCCTGGGGACCTTTGGGGCCTATCCCATGCCTCCTATGCTCCACCCTGCAGAGGACACCTCCTCCATGGCCAGGTCCCCCTTCCTTGGTTTCCACAGTCTATTAGTCAGCTGGCCACAGCCAGTGGTAGGTCTCTGTTCTCTCCACCCATCCCTGCGCCCACCCCATGCCCTACGCATTATTGCATCTCCTGCGGCGCTCAGATGAACAACGAGGCATAGGGGATGAGCTTGCCCAAAGTTAGTTGCAGGTGTTCTGGCTCCAGAGGCTGCTTTGGTCCAGCTGCTTGCTAGCTCCTGATGGCCGTGAGGCCAGCAAGCCTGGCCCCACCCCGCCACTCTGCACACCTGGGGTGGGCGGGAACCTCGCAGATTGACAAGCAGCATGGAACACCAGCGAGGAGACCGGCTGTGCTCAGTCAAGCCAATGGGCGCTGCCACACCCCAGGGTAAGGGGTGACTCTTTCAGCAGTGGGGAAGCGGGGCGGGGCCAGCAACTGTCCCTTCTGGAATCTGGCTGGGTTCAGAGGCTTGTGTAGCCCTGGGAGCTGAGCCCATGCTCTCTGTGGGGCTGTCGTGTGTGGACTCCTGGCTAAGCCAAGCTGTGATACATCCTGCTCTAGAGCAGGGTCCTGGTCTCTGCTTCCCAGTGCCCAGAGGGACCAAGGCTGAGCTCTGGCAGCCCACCAGCATGGCTCCAGCCTTTAGCAGCGGCCCAGGGCTGGGTGCTCCTAACGCAGCCACCTCCCTCAGCCGTCAGACAGCCTGACATCTCATCCTCCGAGAGGGCAAGGGCTCTGGGAGCTGGATGGCAGGAAATGCCCCTGAGGAGGTGCAAGAGAGGCAGGCAGGGAAAGGGGAGGCTTGCAGAGTTGGAGCTGTCTGATTCGGGGACAAGATCAGGGGTGGAAGAGGAGGGGAAAAAGCAGGCATGATGGCAGAGGCGGTGGAAGGATCTGGCTGGGCACAGGCAGGGCTGCTGCCCACAGTGCCCCAAAGCAGGTGGAGAAAGCAGGTAGGGGCCCATGCAGGCCAAGGTACTATGTGGCCCAGAAGCCACCCAGGGTGACCAGGGTGAAAGGGGAAGCCTGTGGTCCTGTCCTGTCTTCTACTCCCTGCCACGTCACTTCCAAGTCACCCTGTCACAAAACATATGGATCAAAGGGTCTGTTTCCCACACAGGGCTGTGTCCTGGGATGGGCCAGGCCTGGTCTCTCCCTGGTATTTTCCTCTGCGCTGTGTCCCCCCCGCTGCCAGTCACACCCTGCATGCCAGCTGGTGCTGCCCCTGCAGCCTGTCCCCTGAGCCTCAGGTGACACTCTGGTTCTTGCCTCTGGGAGCGACACAGGTCCCTGGCAGAGGCAGAGGTGCAGCATCGCCCTGCCCAGGCCTGCTGTGACACCCACCTGTGTACTCAGGAAAGCAGATGGTCAAAGGTGACTTCTTGATCTTCTCACCAAAGAGATCCTTCTTGTTGAGGAAGAGAATGATGGAGGTATCGATGAAGAACTTGTTGTTACAGATGGAGTCGAAGAGCATGAGGGACTCGTGCATGCGGTTCTGTGGCCGCAGGCGGCAGGGAAGAAGGCAAGACAGACAGCCGGAGGGGGACACGGAGACAGAGAGAGAGAGAGAGAGAGAGAGAGAGAGGAGAGAGAGAGAGGAGAGAGAATTAGGTTTGACAGAGAGGAATGGGGCTACTCGGCCGCGCAGGAGGGGCCCCTGTGCCCCACGGCTCCTCCGAGGGCGGACAGACAGAGCTGGAACCTGGGACTCGGCACAGGGCTTCTCATTTCCGGTGTTCAGAGTGACCTACTACACCCCTCGTCTCGGGGCCAATGGCAGAGACTGGATGGGGAACCACCCATTGCTCCCTAGGTGAGGCTGAGGATGGGTGATGTGGGGTCTTCCCACTGCAAAGTCCCCAGCCACGGGAGGGTCTCTGCATGAGGGTGAGGGCGGGTGGGGGATGGAGGGGCTGCTGAGCCCAAGAGTTGGGCTTTGGCTCTTCCTGTCCAGACCTTTCCTCTTGGGCCCAGTCTGGGGGTGTGTGGGGGTGTCCTCTGGGAGTGATGAGGGACTCTAGGCCCCTTCTGTGATCTGAGGGAAGTCAGGCCAGGCTCCAGCCAGCACCCTTGTGGGGCTGCCACTCGGGAGAGAGTCCTGGGGGGACTGGGCATACAGCTGCTGGCTGGGTCGGACCCTGCAGGGAGTTTAAGTGATGTAGACGTGAAGTACTGCCTTGCACAGAAATCCACGTGGCAAACAAACGCATATGATGGGCACTCCAAATACAGCACGGTGGGACAGCTGCCCGGGCAAAGCCCGACCTAGTCTACGGTGGGCCGCCAGGCACACAAGCCTGCTTCATGTTCCTTGGCACGAGGGGATCACGTGTCCCTGTGAATGAACCCCTTTCTGCACGGGAAGGTGGTTTTGTGAAACGTACCTCCCTGGGGGAAAGGACAGCCATTCATTTTTCCTAAGAACTCTGGCCTGGCCCTGGGAACTTGTTAACCCAAACCCAGCCCCAGGGGTCTGCAGCCCCAGCTGGGAGTAATTCCAGGCTGTGGTTTCCCTCTGAAGTCAGAAGCCTGAACCAAGCCGGAGGAAGGAGCAGGCCACCGGGGGGCGGGGGCGGGGGGGGCATCACTGGGCTTTATTCACTGAGTGCTGGGCTCATCCCCGGGGACTGGTCATCTGCTTGTCCCGGTGCCATGGCCGACTCACTCTGTCTGACAGGAGGGTGAGGAAGATGGTGAAGCGACCCCCACCGGTCACCGAACCCCACTCTGCCAACACTGCACCCTGCACTTCCCATTTCATGTCATTTAACCTCATCCAGCCTTAGGGGGCATTGAGAGGTGACACAGCTGGGACTTGCACCTGGCTTTGGGCCAGACCCAGCGCTTATGCGGTCATGGGTTTCTCAGTCAGCACGAGCAGTCCTGTGGCTGTCAGAGGAACAAATAATGAGGGTCATGACAGGCTCCACGCATCTGCAGTCACCTCTCCCAAGACTGTGTCACCACACCAGTGACCTGTAAGGGTACCAGCCTCAAAGCCTGATTCTTGTGGCTGAGGCCACTGGGAGGTGGGCAGTCTGAGCCCCCAGGCAACTGGCATAGTTTCATTTCTTGCTGTGGGATCTGCAGTAAATGCCACTGTCCCTTTACCCTGCGAAACACCTTTGGCAAAGTCATATGATCTAGCCTCAACCAGTGCATTTCATTCTCAGTTCCCCCCAAAAGTCCACCTGTCACTTGCACAATCCCACTCAGGCAGGAGAGAGGCTGATAGGCCCACCGATGGACCTGCTCAGAAAAGGGCAGGTGGAGGTCACCTGGGAGGCCAAGTTCGGGGGCTGTGAACACTCAGGCTCACTGAGCCACTTCCGGGGGCAGAGCACGGATGCTCCGAGACCCAAGCATTCAACAGGAAAAGGCCTCCCACCACTCAGAGCCACCTTGTCCCAGAGCTGCCCACCCAAGAGCTGGACACCACTGCCAGCCTCCAGCTCTGCTGCACGGCCGTTCCAAGCATCACCTCTGTTACAGACACTGGGGATATGGTGGGACATGCCTGGGGCACTCCCGGGACGAAAGCTGAGAGTGGGGACTGTGCCCATTTGGCATGTGGGCTGGGCTGAAGGTCTCTTCCTCAAGAGGCCACCAAGCTTACTTCGGTCTAGAAGAGAAATCTGACCAGCTGCCCGGAACCCACAGTCGGGCTCTGCTAAGGCTCAGCCCTCGCACAGCCCCCAACCCACCTTCCTGCCATTCGGACTGGGCGTGTGCCGGGCTGCTGGGGGCTGCGGGGACACAGCCCAGTCATGGAGACAACGCGCACGCGGAGCAGGGAGTGTCACCGATCAGGGGAGGAGTCTGGAGAGGCAGAGGACACGCCACGGTCAGACCCGGTTTTGTGGGGAGGGCCTTGGAGGAGATGCAGGGAGGGACGGGGACGCCGGCACCGGGACCTCAGCCACCACATCCACATGCCCCGCAAGCCCGACTGCCACCCCTCCGCACGCAAGCTGGAACCCATCGCCAAGGAGCCAAGAGCGCGGCTTGTCCTTACAAGTTTCCCCAAGAAAAGCAGTAAGTCAAAATGGGAGACACCGAAGAAGCCAGGGGTCACCACCGACCAACAGCCACCCACCTCTGCTCGCAGGCACCTTCCTGTCTCCTGCCAGTCCTCCCCGTGTCCCAGGCTGCAGCAGAGCCCAGAGCAGCAGGAAGGCGGGGGCAAGACCACCCAGAGCGGCGGCCTGGCACCAAGCTCACTAGGATGGGAAGGTGGGCTCGGCACGGGCCAGACCAGCCTCCGCCCCATGACAATGCAGAGAGGTGGGCTGGTGGCCAGCCACCCAAATCCTTCTCTCCCCAGCAGGACGTGCCCCCTCCACCAGGCAGCCCACGGTCCTGGCCCCAGGCCCCAGCTGGGGCAGGGCACAAGGACACGTGTCGCGTGGGTGTGCCTGGTGGAAGCTCCTTGGGCACTGACACAACACATCACACTCACGCTAGGAAAAGCTGGCACTTTTTATTAATGGTAGGTGACTAATAAATACATTACGGCAGCCAATAAATTATTACAATAAGTAGAGATTTATTAAACCAACAAGTCACTCTACTTACAAAATTACAGTTAATATGGGGTGGCTGGCGGTGGTGGGGTTGGGAGGTGGGACCACTGCACCTAAGATCGGAGGTTTGCTAAGGAGGGAGGGGGTGCCCGAGTCCACCCCTGCCTGGGACTGGGGAGGGGAGCAGAGTGGCGGTGGCAGCAGAGCCAGGAGTAGGCTTGGGGGGCAGAGGACAGGGCAGCAGGGACCCAGCTAGGGCCGGGGGCCAAACTAAGAGGGGTAAAGAGAACAGAGGGAAGGGCCTGGCTGTGCAGGGAGGCAGCAGAAATTGGGGGGACCTCCCTTGACGGGGCCTTCATCTGGCTGGGGTGGGGTCTGTCTGGAGCCCCAGGACCCCAGAGGGAAGGCCCCACTGTGGTCTCTGGGCAAAGTGGTTAGGAACCTGTCTCACTGGATGGTGTGGAGTGGGGACCTTGACCACCGACATGTGGCTATCTCTGGGCTTCTGCGACCCTTCACTATGTAGGCTTGTGGCTGACATGGGGAAACTGTCTGGGGGTGCTTGTCTTTGGCACCCCAATTGAATCTGTGGTAGCCACAGAGCTGGAGCCTCAGTCCTCAGTTCCTGACAAGTACCAGGTGGTGCCCAGAGGCTTCCAGAAGGGTCCGAGAAGAGCAGAGGCAGCCGAGCCAGGCTTCTCAGAAAGGGGGCCAGGCAGGCCACTACCTCGTCCGGGAGGGGGCCCGGACTGTGATGGGCTGAGGGGTCCTGGGGCAGACCAAGGGAAAAGCGGGGGGTCAGGAAGGAGGCAGGCTAGAGATGAGGAAGAGCCTGCAGATCAGCCACAGGGGTGAAGCGGGAATGTGTCGGGGGGAGCAGTGGGGTAAGCCAGCTCCCTGGCAGGCCTCATCTTGGCAGAAGGGAAGGACGTGGGTGCCTCCAGGGCCTCCCCTGTTGGGGCGTACAGGCAGCCTGGTTATGGGGGCTCTGGGTGGGGAGCACACTGCCTGCCTTGGGGGAGACTCAGCGATGCCCAGTGCGGTTGTGCCTCCAGCTACCCCGAGTGGGGCAAGGACTGGGCTGGGAGGCAGAGATCCCCCCTGGCACTAGATGTGTTGGTGGCTCTGCTGGGGCCAGCGGGGAGAGAAAGGGCCAGGGCACTGGGCACATAGGGCCTCCGCAGAAGGTGGCCACAGAGCCCAGAATGTCACAACAAGGTTCTCTGCTCAGGGTGGGGACAGAGCCCACACCGTCCTCAGGCCAGCCTCCACAGAGCCCCTCCTTGCGTTTCGTGTAGCACCCCTGCCATCAGGCCAGATGGCCTTGGGGACCTCAGCTCTGTGTGAAGGATTTGGTGCAGGGCACAGAACTCGCCCGCAGGCTCCGGGATGGCAGGCACAACATTCATGGGGTTGGCAAAGGCGCCCCTCCTAGAAGTCACCTTCCCCTTGGCCTGCTGATTTAGAGCCCATCAGAGAGTTGAAGCATGGCCCCAAGCACCGGCCACCGTGGTCAAGAGAGCCACCTATGTCTGGTCACTTATAACACCTTCCCCCGACGCCCACAGCCACGACGGAGCCAAAACTCATCTGTCACCCCAAGCCATTTTTCCCCAGGGGGGAGCCGCCGGTGACAACACAGATAGGTGACGCAGTGGACAGCGGGAGAGTTTCACCCTGGATACCCTCTCCCCACGGGCTCACCCCGGACGGCCAAGCACCTGCTCAGCACGCTGGGGCGGGAGGGCGCAGGGCAGCCCAGGGCCCGGAAGGGCAGCAAGGCCCCAAGCCCCCGTTCGCTCAGCCTCCCAATGCGGCCGCTGGGGCGTGGGGGCCTGACTCCTGCCCCGTGCTCTGACTGTTGGGGGCACAGGGTAGCCCTGGGCCTGTAGGACCAGTGACTTCTACCTTCAGGGCGATGGCCTTAGAGGTGGGGCCTGGCCAGCATCCCCTGCTTCTCGTCAGCTGTTTGTGAGTCTGGAGTCACAGGACAGAGTTAGGGGCACAGCTGGCCACACTCAGTGGTGATACCAGGAATTAACTGTGATGTCTTCATTGTTGGGCAAATGGCCTAAGTGGCCCTGGCTGCCTGTGACAGGACATTGACACTGATGGCTCCAGGGGCTACAATCCAGCAACTTGCTGCCTTGTGATCTCCCATAAGGCCGGGGCAGCAAGAGAGCCAGACCAGGGAAGGGCACTCAGTGGCACCCCTCCCACAGGCATTTGGCACTAGGGACAGTGCCCCGGGCCTCCCGTGTGCCACCAGAGCTCTGGGCCTGTTGGAACCAGGAAGCCCAGAGCTGTTGGCACGGGGCTTTTCCTGGCTGCTGGGCAGGCAGGGGCCGCACTGGGAGTCCTGGGGTCCTGCCTGGCCTCGGCATTAAGCAGAGCCCGGGGCGGAGGCTGGAAGAGCAGAGGCTCGAGGAGGGGGCCAGAGACCTCTCAAGGGCACAACTGGCTCCCTAGGCAGAGCCTGCTGTGCAAGCACACAGCACCTGCCGGTGGCGCTGGCTGGTGGCATGAGCCAGCTGGTGGCGCCTGAGCGAGTGAGAGAGGAGGGTGACTGAGGCCAGCCTGGGCCTGAGCCCCCAGAAGCCACCCCACCCCTTTCTGCTCAGGGGTCTCTGCCACACAGCCCCTTCAAGCGATCCTAGGACTCTTTCCTGAGGAGGGGGGCCTGGTTTGTGGCCCCTGGTAGCACACACTTCAGGGTGGGGGTCCTGTCGCTCTGCCCTCCTCTGGTCCCCGGGGGCTGAGGACACCAAAGGCTGTGGACAAACTCTCCGTTTTCTTCACTGAGACAAAAGGAAGCTGGGGTGTTGGCCTCAGGGGCCGTGTCCACAGCCCCCTTGGGCCCATCTGCCCCTGCGGTTTGAGTTGGAGGTACTGTGAACTTGAGAAGGACAAGCATGTCTGCTCACATCTGGGGCAGCCACCTGATACCTGGGTGATGGGAGAAGATGGATGGGTCACCCTTGGTCCTGGTAGGACTGGGCATGAGGCCCCACTGCAGTCAACTCAGGAGCTACTGCCCCTCAGCCTCCCCTCCCCTGCGGCCCCCCGCTTCCTGACCTGCCCAGGTACCGCGGGACTCGAGACCCCCCCAACCACATGCCTCTGCAGTATGCCCATCTTGGAAGCGTTTCGTGACCTATGAGGAGTCACGAATTGGGGCTCCCCAGCAGGGCATTGGGGAGCCCCAAGGGTGTGCAAGAGAGGACGGCCCGGAGAAGGGCTTGCACCAGGGGACTGAGATCCGAGGGGAGGGAGGAAAGAGGCACCCAGCAGGGCCTGAGCCCTCCGTCCCACGCGCAGTTGGCCGGGCGCCACCCTGGCTTTAGGTGACGGAGCTGTCCCCTCTCCCCCACCAGAGAGAACCCAGGAAAAGCTGGGCAGTGGCTGCCACTGCCCCCACCCACGCCAGTAGCCTGCCCCAAGGCCACCCCCACCATCTAAACAACCGCCCCAGACAGGAGGAGACCCAAGGGTAGGGCGTGCCTGTTCTGGGCCAACCAGCGGCTTGGCCCCCACACGCCCCTCCCTCGGGTAAAACCCGGATAAACCCGGCCGAGACGGCGCGGAGCGGAGGCGCGGGAGCCGCTGGTGGGCAGGCACTCCGCACCCCGCCCTGCGCGGCCACTACGCGCTCTGGTGGTGGGGGCCAGCATGGAGGAGGTCCCCTCCTCCCGCCTAGGTGCCAGCCGCTGTGCTTCTTTCTCAAGTGCAGAGGGTGGTCTGAGAGGTGCTGGAGCGCTGGTTCCAGGGGGTGGGGGACAGCAGGCCGGGCAGGGAGGTGGGCAGCTGGGAGCGAGGCCGCGGCTCAGTAGAGGCCACAGCCCCGCAGGTTTTTGGCGATGATGACGTCCGTCACGGCGTCAAAGACAAACTGGATGTTGTTGGTGTCAGTGGCACAGGTGACGTGGGTATAGATCTCCTTGTGGGCTGACTTGTTTTTGCTCTCGTACTGGGCCTGGATGTACGCCACGGCTTCCGTGAAGGCGCTGGGGCCTGTGGGAGAGACCAGCAGGGGCGCGGTGAGGTGAGTACACCACCCGGGGCCTCCAGGTGACAGCCCTGAAGGAGATGCCTGACGGGGTGCGGGAAACGCAACAGCTCAGCTGAGTCCTTGTGGGTCAGGAAATCAGGTCGGTGGCCCACAGCTGGTTTAAAAACAGAGCAAATGAGACAGCAAAGCTCACGGGGGTGCCGCCTGTAGTGAGGGTGAGTAGGTTTCACCCAACGCCTCTTTTCCTGTGACCGTATTGTACCGTGTAGGATGCGCACCCACTTTTTTTTGGCCCAAACTTTCAGGGAAAACGTCTTTCGTTTTAATTCAAATTTTTATTTGTTTATATTTAGGTACTTGGGTGTTTTGTTTTGTTTCTTTTTGTATTATAAATGAATTCTAGCACTTATTTTTTAACATTATGGTGCAAGAAGTTTTATGTAGCAAATAATTACAAAACACAGGAAAAGATACAAAGTACAAAAATGTTTATGCATAAATTTTTTTTTTTTTTAATGTGGGTAGTTCCCTGGCTGGGAATCGAACCCAGGCTGCAGCATTGACAGCGCCAAAGCCTAAGTCACTACACCACCAGGGAACTCCCTAAAATTTTTTATATTAAAAAAAAAATAAAATTATTGTATTTTAGGGTATTATTTTGCATACGGCTATCATTATTGATTTCTAGAGTGACACTTTTAAGTCATAAGCATAAATAAAAGAATTGAAAACATTTATAAAGCTAAAGAATCAGTACTACCCAGGTATAATGCACATCCTTATTTTTTCCTCACAAATTTGGGCAAAGAAGTGCGCATTATATTTGGCAAAATACGGTATATATACACCTGAGTCCTGATGCAGATGGTCCTTCTTACTGTGGGTCCTGCTCAAGGCAGTCTGAACCAGCCCCTGCCAACCCACAGCCTGTAGGCAGGTTCTCTCCTGTCTGTGGTCCCACAGAGCAGGCCAAGATGTCACCTCCCTTAGTCGCTACTGGGTGGGGTGGGCAGCAACTGTGTGGGCATGTGAGCCCCCTTGGCCTCCCCTTTCTCAGGCTCACCATCTGGGCACTAAGCCTGGCTGGATGGCTGGCTTGTTGCCACCCTTGGGGTGTGCCATGTCACTCTGCTCCCGGGTGGCCCAGGTAGGGGGTTTCCAGGAGTAACTCCTGTTTGGGGAGGAGCAGAACAGGACTCCCGGCTTTGCATGGAAGCTACCACAGGCTCCAGGAACTGGGGCCCAGGCCCAGGCAGGGTTGCCATGACCCCTGTGGGAGGGAGCCACGCTGCTCAGCTGGGTGCAGACTGGAAGCCTGGGAGTGGCGTAACCTGGAGCAGGGTCCCAGCCCCTCGGGCTCATGGGCACAGGCCACCAGGCCTGGCCTTGAGGGTCTGCCAGACCACAGCTCTTTCCTGAATTTGGGCTAGAGGTGAGGGATGGAAACTGCAGGTAATGCCTCAGGCTCATCAGCCCCAACCCAGCCTTGCTGACTGACCTACGCTGCCTGCTTCTGTTGCCCCCCCCAGGCCACAGCCCACGTCAACCAGGGTGGCACCCACAGACCCCCAACTTATAGCTAAGAGGAGGCTGGCTGCCGAGCCCCGCCCACCACCTCTGGCTGCACACTGGAGGCCTGGCCGCCCGGGCAATGGCCTGACTTTGATGAAGAGGTAGACAGAGTGAGCTACACCTTGTCTGGCCCCAGGTTGTGGCCCCCATTCCACTTTCAGGGAAGTGGGGTCAGCCTGGGGGCTCCCCTAGCAGGCCCACCTTGCTGGTACCCCATCTGTTCTTGTGCTCTGCAGGCTGGGGTGGGGAGACTGGTCAGGCTGGGGAGGCCCACTCACCTCTGACCAGGCCCTGGCCATCCAGAAGAGCCGAGGGGCACTGGGGCATGGGGCCCTGGCCAGGCTGCCTTCCCTGGCTGCCCACCTGCCCCACAGTTAGGTAATAACGTTGACAGAGGTGGCCTTCGGTTTTGTGTTGGATTCTCTGAGGTTGGGTCCTGAGCATCCGCAGAGGACAGTACAGGGGACTGAGCTTCGGAAAGGGGGCCTGCTCCCTCAGAGGGTCCACTGGCCGGGAGCGTCGTGTAGGCCCCTGCTGCCCCCGTGGGGGACGGGGGTCTCTACCTGTGTATTCGGGAAAGCAGATGGTCAGCGGGGACTTCTTTATCTTCTCCTCGAATATGTCCTTCTTGTTAAGAAACAGGATGATGGATGTGTCTGTGAACCACTTGTTGTTGCAGATGCTGTCAAACAGCTTCAGGGACTCGTGCATGCGGTTCTGCAACAGAGTGGGGAGGGACGTGAGGCCGGCGGTGCCCGGGGCCCCGACCCACTGTGGCCACCACTCAGCGGGACAAGCCAGGGAAAGGCTCACCAACGCAGCCGAGCATACCACCAAGGGACAGAGATGGGGGCACCCACAAGGACAAATGGAATGTGGTCCCTGCTTCATTCCACACACAGGCAGGGTGGGGCAGAGCAGGGCGGCAGGGTGGGGAATGCTGCCCCCCGCCTCCTCCCGCCCCAAAGAGGGCTGACTCAGGATGGGGGCAGCAAGGTCACTGGAGGGACTCCAGCTCACAGAGAGGACATGCACCATGCACTCGGGGGCTGGGGCTGCGCCACCATTCAACACGGCTACACGGAACCGAGGGCCATGCAGATTTCTCTACCGGGGTCTCATTCAGATTCGCCAGCAGGGGTGGGAGGCACTCATTCCGTTGGGGAACATTAACCGAGGACAATGAGATCCTCGAATTAATCCAGAGTTGGAAGCAGACACCCAGGGGGACAGCGTCTGGGGGGTGATCTTGCTGTGGCCTTGGTGTGGTTGGGGATTGGGATGGCTGGGTGGGGTGCAGCTCTGGGTGAGCTGCTTTATGGGGGCTGTTTTCTCAGGAGAGGGGCCAGAAGAACCCCAAGAAGAAACCCAGCAAAAGAGATCAAAACAGAGAAGAAGATAAAAACCCAGGAGAAACATGAGAGAAAGAGAGAGAAAAAATATAAACCCCGAAAAATTGGTTCACCCAGTCTCCGGGCAAGGAAGTCAGTGAAGGCCGGTCCATCCCGAGGCCCCTGTGCAGGCTCCCAGAGGCCACGGCCGCCCTGGGACTGTGGGCTGGGAGGCTGGAGACAAGGCGAGGGAGGAAAGGACCAGCCTAAGCCACGAGGCTGGTGAGGACTGTGAGATGCGGGAGTGGGCGGGAGCAGGCATCACAGCAAAGTCACCCGCGGTGCCCTGGGAACCTGCTGCTTTCAACTCTTAGCTGACAGTTTCAGTTGGAGGGAGGTGCTTCCTACCTGCCGGGCTTGGAGGGTCTCTCAGAATCTGCTCATGGTTTTGGCCTTGGTTTGGCAAGTTAAGGCCCTGTAGGCGGTGCTGGTGGAGAAGTTGTGGCAGGCTGAGTGAGGCCCAGTGCCGCTGGAGCCACGGGCCTGAGGTACGAGGACAGGAGGAGGCCCTGGGGTCCCAGGGTGCTGTGACAGGGTGGCTGGCCAGTTGGCAAGCAGCCACCAGCCCCAGAGCCCCCGGCCAAGCTCCAGGAGCCAATGCCAGATACCTGTGTCATGGGCAGCCCCAACTCTCGCCCCAGGTCAGGGAGGGACACACAGGGCTGACCAGAGAGGAAGGCTGAGGACCAAGGGCTGGTCAGCAGGGCCTAGCTTTTGCTCCCAGGGGCAGCATGTCTGTAGCCCACAATGTGTCCCTTAGCCATGTGCCAGACAGAGGAGCCTGGCGACTGCCATTTATTGGGTGGGGTTCCACGTGCAGGCACCCCGACGGATCTGAACCCCATGCTCCTCACCGCTGCCCACGAGGCTGTGCTCCTACCACCAGTGCCGTTTTAAGGAGGAGGAAGAGGAGTGGCTGCCACATTCATGCAGTGGCAGGGCCAGTGGTGGACCCTGGGCCAGATCCGTCTGTCCCCAGCTGCCCAGTGCTGCCGCATGTCCCAGACACAGTCGTTGGCTTAGTTCTACAGCAACGGTGTTGCTCTTGCTGCCGCCAGCAATGAGCCACCTTCGTGGGCTGTGATCAAGTTGTAAAGGCCTGTCCCCTGGAGGGGAGGCTGCTCTTTCCTCGGCCACATCGCTGGTCTGCCTGGTGGCAGTACGGACCCCAGGGACAGCCTGTTCCAGGCCTGGGCCCATATGCCTTGGTTTCCCCAAAGACCTCTACCCCAGAACCCTTGACACAGGGAGGAGGGACGTGAGATAAAGGGTGGGAGAGGAACAGCAAAGGTAGGAAGGTGGGGGAGAATGGAGAGGAGGTGCCCTCAGTCATGGGCCCTGCTCAGCAGCAAGGGCTGGTGAGGAGGTCATAGAGGGCTGGCCCTGGCTGGACAGGCGAGGGCAGGTGGACCAGGAAGGCTGCCTGAGCGCGAGGCCTGGTACCTGCCAGCCCCATGTTTAATGGGGACTCGAGGGTCATAGAGCGTGGACTCCGTCCGTGGCCGCCAGACAGCCCTCTGCTTCCACCTGGTGCTGCAGAGGTGAGTGAGAGCCCCCGCCCTGTGGCCGACAGGCCTGGGACTTGGGCTGAGCTGTCTGCAGGCCTGGCAGGGCAGGTCCCGGGGAGAGGCCTGCTCACACTCTGAGACCCCCGGCGGGATCAACATCGCACTCACTGCACCTGCTCTGCTGCCCAGCTCTGGGCGTTTCAGGAACGGTGAGGCCCCTGGGGCTCAGACCACGGGGGTGGCCTACCCCCTACCCTGAACAGTGCCCGGAAAAGCACAGTCGACCAATGGGACAGTGACAGACGTGCCAGGGTGGCCCCTGTGCACAGAGGCATTGTGGGGGTGGTGAGGAGCCAACATGAGCTTTGGTTGGTCAGTAAGTCAGGTCCACACACAGCCTATGGGGTGCATCTACCCCTGGCCCACCCTCAGCTCTGGGGATCTTAGATGCCACGGACCCCCGAGGCCACTGAGAATGACGACAGCATTACAGAAAAAGCTGTACAGCCGAGGCCCTGGGAGCCTCCCCTGGGACAAGGGGGGGCTTGGCGGGGGGCTTTGTTGAGCCCCAAGTCAGGGACGCAGTTGGACCTGAAAGAGGAAGGACAACACGGACAGGCCAGCACGTGGCTAGGGTTCAAATCGCTCACACAGCCAGCGGTTTCGGCACCGGTCTGCTACAAGGACCATCACTGCTTAGTCCCTCAGGACGGCGGCTCCGCTCCCCCACAGTGCTGTGTACCCCACAGTCCACACCCCATAGCCCATCAGATCTTCACAGCAGCCTGTGGGACCATCAGGCGGGACAGATGAGGAAGTAGAGCCAGAGAGAACACAGGCCTTGCCCAAGGCCCACGGAGACCACAGGCCAGCCTCAAACCCCAGTGCTGACCCTCAGAGGCTCACAGCCAAGGGCCCGTGCGCGCTGCAGACGGACAGCTGACCGAGGCCAAGGGCGGGAGCCCACGGCCCAGGAGTCCCACTCCCAGGAGGTGCTCTGGGCTTGCCTCCAGCGACCCTGCAGGCACCCACACACCAATGCCTGGCTTTCCTGGCAGGCTCAGACAGGCCCGCCGCCCTGTGGGCTGCAGCCCAGACGTGCACTCTCAGTGACCCCCCAGCTCAGGACAGTCATCAGCGAGAGTACACCCACCACCTCAGCACAGCTGTGCCAGACACGGTTCTAAGTACTCATGCCGATTCTTGCATCTGCCACCAATGGCCCCGCACGTAGCTACTACTGTCACCCCACCTTCGTAACGGTAACCGAATTCTGAAGCAAACCAGGACCAGCCAGGGAGGCCCAGAGAAACATAGCATCGCAGGTGAGTTTCTCTCCGAGGCCAGGCTGGCTGCGATTCTCTGAGGTGCAGACGGAACGCAACACTTGATCAGAGGCAGGGACAGGGCCTCCTCTGGAGGTGCCCCAGCCTGCTGCCCGCCCCGCCCCGCCTGCCCCTCCGGGCAGCAGCCTGGCCGCGCTCAGGGAGGGCCGCCAGGGTAAGGACTGCTCTCTCCGCCTTGCGCTCACTCTTGCTGGGCTGCACCCTGGTTTCTTTTAGGACTGGTTCATTTGGTTCTGGCCTGACGGCCTTTGTGACTGCCACCATGTTTCCCAAACACACACTTACTGCCCGCGACCCCAAACCTGCAGAGATGCCTGTCATCAGTCTGCATGCAGCCCCTGAATCGGGGGGGCCCACGGCTGCCTTTTCTGCACTGGTATCACCAGGCGTTTGCCCAGCGTCGGAACCCCCAGCCAGAGGCCGATCACGGCCAGTCCTCTCAGTGTCCCGCAGGCCGGGCAGGCCCAGGCCACTCACCGTGGTCTCGTCTTCGTGGAGCACCTGGTCGTAGCCGCTGAGCGCGACACAGAAGATGATGGCCGTAACGTCCTCAAAGCAGTGGATCCACTTCTTGCGTTCAGATCGTTGGCCGCCGACATCGAACAGCCTGCCAGGGAGACAAGGAAGTTGGGGTGGTGGGCAGTGTGGCCCAGGCAGGTAGAGGGGTGACAGGTCACGATGAGGGGCCAAAGGAGGGGGCTGGGCCGCCCCCCTCCCCCCCCAACATCCACACGGAGCCCTGCTCCAGGGGCCAAAAGACTGACACTGGCATCCTCGGGCTGGGGGCAGCCATCACTGCTGTCTGTCCCGTGACTGGGCCGTGCTTACATGCAGTGACTCAAAGACCTGCCCTTGAATCTCAAGGTCTTACTCCCCTGCTTTGAAATACAGGGCACCAGCTGATGGCATCTCCTCCTGCTCCACCTGACACCCAGCAACCAAACCAGGAAGGCAGGTGGGGGCAGGACATGGGCTCCTAGGCCTCAGTGCATGGGGGGCACCCCAGACGGGGACACAGCTTTCCAGCAGGGCCCAAGATGTCCAGCCTCACACCTCAGTCCCCTGCTCTGAGGTGCTCAGAGCACCTGCGCTTAGGTTATGCTCTGTGCTTGGGGACAGCCGTGCTCCTCCCAGGCCTCAGTTTCCCCATATGTATTGGGCCAGGATGGGTCAGCTGATCCATAAGCCCTTCCAGCTCTGAGATTAGGTGGGTCCTTGGGGGTCTCACAGATATTGTTTGGGCTTACTCACCCTCATTCCCCACCCCTCCCCAAGTGGCCTTTGAGGTGACCCACCATCCTCCTCAGATGTCACCCAGGGACAGGCTCCCCTCCTTTGCCCATTTAACCCCTTCCTCTCCTGTTCCTCAGAGCCCCACTCCAGGACCCCTCTTCCAGGAAGTCTCCCTGCTCACCCCAGCCCTCAAAATGTTGGAAAACAGGCCTACAGACAGGTCCCTTCTCGTATCTAATTGCTTGTCCTAATACCAAAGCCCCAAGGCGGGGTGACACTGGGTGCCCAGGCGGGCTGAGGCCCACAGGCTGGTGCCCCCCATCTCTCTGCTCTGGCTGGGGCTCGGGAGTCCCCCGGACCTTACCTGAAGTGGAGGTTCTTGAACGTGAAGTGGGTTTCTACGATGCCGGTGGTTTTGACCCTGGTTCGGAGGATGTCCTGCTCAGTGGGCTGGTAGTCAGTGGCTCCAATCCGATCCAGGCTGTCCAGGTAGCTGGGGACAGCAACACACAGGGGACCATGGACCAAGCTTTGAGTATTGCTCCGGGCTTTCTGACCCACCCCCCACCCCAGCCTTGTCCCCACAGGGACCCTCGCAGGCCATGTGGGAATGATGGCACCTCTTGTCCACAGCCAGGTGGTGCAGGGGGTGGGGACGGTGGCCCAGGAGGAAGGGGCCTTGTGTGCTGGCCACACATTCTCAGAGAGCCTCCAATTTAGACCACCGGGGCTCTGCGCACAGTCCCAGGCACACCAGACAGGATGGAACTTTCAGCGGGACTAACGTGTTTGAAATGCGGCTCCGGCATTATGTCCCCATCTTGTACCGGCCAACAGTTAGGTTCCATCCTTTACACGTGTGTTCATGTTGCACCCTTAATTACGAGTTAAACGTACTTCCGGTAGCTTGGAAGACAAGGTCAACGAAGGTCAGTACCTTGCTCAGCTGTGGGCCGGGGCTTTAACCTGGACATCTGGTCCCAGAGTCCACACTCTGACCAGTGTGAAAGGTGCTTCTGAGCCCCTCGCACCCCAAACATCCGCCCACCCTTTCCACACTTCCTGACAGTTTGCCAGCTGGGCTGGAGGCCTCTTCCTATTTGATGCTCTTGGAAGGGAGGCTCAGAGGTCACACAGCCGGACAGTGGCCGGGCCTGCCTGGGCTAGGTCTTTGGCATTAAGGCTGGCACAGTGCCTACCTTCCTGGAGCTGGGGTACGTGTGTGTGATAATTAACAGGTAAGTAGAGCTATGACCTGTCAGGAGGTGGTATTAGGACGAACGAATCGGCCTGCTGGGGGCTGCCCTGTGACAATACTCGTAGGATGGTGGGGAGAGGCTTCTCAGGCAGGGTGACGTTTGAGTTGGAAGGATGACAAATAATCCTGTAACCGGCACCAGCTCCCCCTCAGCCAAAATAAAAAACCAAACCGGGGTGGAAGTGGGAAGAGAGGGGAAGAGAGGGGAAGGGGGGCGAGGGAGGAGCAGAGCAGACCACCCCAAATTTCACAGCAAGAGATTGCTAAGTCCTATTTACAGTTGGAGGGTCAGGTTATTATGGACAGGAGGGGACAGATAAATGGAAATAGTTAAAAGTGGGAGGGGGATGCTCCCGGGAGGGGAAGTTTATTATGAATGCTATACCTTTCCGTCTTGTTATTAATAAAAATGTTTTGTGCCCTGGGCTCGTGTTATAATTGGTTAAATGGATCAAAATGTAAGTGGAGGGCACGAATTGAAGAGCCACCAGGAGACTGGGGCCAGCTGGCCCCGAGGGGCCCCTGAGGGTCATGGGCGGCTGTGGCGGGGCCCGGGATGTGGGCCCAGCGGGAGGGCAGGGCGCGGGAGAAGGAAGGAGCCAGTCTCTCGGGCCTGAGTGGCTCAGGCAAGACCTGGGTCAAAGTCTGTCATTTGAGTGTGTGCAGGGGGCTGTGGATACAAACCTCCGGGCTCACACACCTGCCCATCAAGGTGTCCCTGGGGGTTCATCAGGGCCTGGGCCTTAGAGGACCTAAACGCTTGCCCTGTGGACAGTCTAAGTGTGCAGATGGGAAGGTGCTTTGGGCTTACTCAAGTCCCTCATTTGTTAGCTGCTGTCATGGCCAAAGGAAATTTTCCAAATGTCCCCTAACGAGTGCTGTTCTCCTGGCCCTGGCCTCTGCTACCTCAGCATTGTGTACACAGGATTTCTTAATCTCGGCACCACTGACATTTGGGGCCGGATAATTCTCTGGCTTGGAAGACCGTCCTGTGCACTGTAGGGTACGTAGCGGCCTCCACGAGATGCCAACAGCAGCAGCCTAATCGTGACCATCACAGAGGTGTCCAGACACTGCCAGATGTCTGCTGGGGGCAGAGTGGGCCTGGCTGAGAAGCCCTGCTGGGGAAGCCTGAATCAGATCCACGTGGGAGCACACGTGTCCTCAGGTAGTAGGGTTAACCCCAGAGGCTCCCGCTGAAAACCTGGGCACTAGATTACAAAAGTGGGGTGTGTTTCCTAAAAGCTAGGGCACGACCCCCAATATCTCCAAGACAGAAGACATGTCCCTGACCAATGCAGACCATCCCAGTGGGCTGGAGCCTCCAGCCTGGGGGCCAAGGACATGTAACCAGTGAGGACATCATTAGGTTGCCTGGAGTGACAAAGCTGCAGCGGGCAGTCCTGTGACCCTGCTGTCACAGGAGGAGCCCCGCAGGCCCCTTCTCTGCCTTTCCCGTTCCCACCCCATTCAGCCACCTCCTGTGGCTTGTACCAAGCCTCCTCCCATGGCTTCAGCCCCTCTCCCACTCCCCTCCCCTCCTATCTCTCCTTCCCCTTCTTAGTTATAAGTTAGTATTAAAGTATATATTTGATTATTATGTTTATTGGATGAATTGCATTTTCCTTATTTTTAATTTTAAATATAGAGGAATGAAACATTTATTTTCTCTACAATAAAATGAAATGGCACCATGCAAGTTATTTTCTGCCTGTATGGCTCCTGATTTGTATTTCTTGGGTCCGGGGTTCCCCAGAGCAAGCAGGTGGCGGGCCCTGCTGTCCCTCTGGGGGTTCCGTTGTTTGGCTGGAGGAGAAGCCCCTTCCTGCTCCTTCCGGTCACCCGTGGCAGGACATCTCCCAGTATGTGACTTCAGCCCCGCGCACCCCGCCCCCATCCACGCCTGCTTCCCCGCCCTGCGCCGGTGGCCTCCCTCCTGCCTGGGACACTCACTATTTGGCAGAATCGTTGAGCTGATACTCTCGGGACCGGTTGAAGCACTCCTGGATTCCTGAGTCACCCCAGAGTCGCATCATGGCAGAAAGCAGCTCTGGAGAGAAGGGCTCGGTGTCTTCCATCCGACTCACCACGTCACACACCATCTTGGCGTCGGCCTGTGAGGAGAGATGGGGGGTGGCTTTGAGGCCTTGGTGGAGACAGAAGCCCTGGCTGGGCAACTGCCTGGGCACCAGGACAATGCTCAGCCCTCAGCCTGGTCAGAAGCGAGCCACTATCGGAGCATCCCCCGTGCCTCTGGGTACATGCACCTTCTGCTTTCCTAGGGCCCTGGGGGGACGAGTGTGTCTGTCGCAGCCTCCGGTCCTTCTACCACAGGAGGTTCTAACGCAGCTCCATCCACACCCTGGGCAGCCCTGGGGCCTTGGGTGGGCGGGAGGGGCAGCGGGGGCGGGGGGCTCTGCTCTCCGCTCTCCAACCCCACCCCCCACCGGAGCAGCCGTGCCTTCATTTATTTTGAAAATTGGGATTCTGCACAGTGTTTATTTGGGGCGAAAAAGATCAATGTTCGTGGCTAATGCAAGTTTCGAGAGTTCTTATCCCAGGTGGAGCAAAGTCCCTGGAGCTGGGCATTTTGGTTACTTGAAAATTCAGGTAGCGGAGGGACAGGGCCCGGCGGAGTGGTGACCTGGGCATACAGGTTGGTCCTCCAGTCAGTGCAGCTGGTGAAAACGCCTTCAATCAATCCTAAGTCTCTAGAGCTTAGGCCCTTGGATGGCCTGAGGTTCACACGTAGTTTTATTAATGTTTAGTTACTTGTTTGCCCTTGACCTGTGGCCTGCCTGTCCCTGGGGGCAGGGGTGCCAGCCCCGCTTAAACAAGGGAAGAGTGAAGAGGTGAACTGGGAGCTGGGGAGCACGCCCTTCCTCTGTCTCCTGCCCCTTCCTCCATTGACTGAGGGGGTGTCATCTGCGCAAGGCACCTGCGTGGAGGCTGAGATTCTGCTGGAATTGCATAAAAAGGGCTCCGTAATTGACAGGTGCCTTCCCCCTTCCCTTCATCTTAGATCCCAAACAGGGTCAACCATCTTCAAAGACTACAACCAAATGCACGAAATGCCAAAAACCAAGAAGGTGGTGGTCCCTGAAGACTCAGAAGGCTCTTAAAGTCACAGGACCTCAGTGTCACCAGCACTGTGCACATGCACCTAGCATAGCACTTGACAGTTTACAAAGGATGCTCCTGTGTACACACACACACACACACACACACGGCGTTATTTGCTTAGAATTTCAAACCACATCATGAGGGCGATGAAGGAGCATGCATCGTGGACCTGAGTCTTCACCTGGCGTCTCTCCTGGCCCTTTGCAAATGTCTTTGCATTTCCTCCCCCTACAGGTAAAATATACTGCCTGTCTCCTTGACTGTGAGTGTGGCCATGGGACTCCCTCCAGCCCATGGAAAGATGTAGCAGAAGTTCTGCCAGGAAATCATGCCTGACGGAGGGGTCCCCACCAAGGTGAAGTGCGTTCTCAGGAAGGACTGTGCTCTGCCTCAGACGACCGCTGATTTACTGTCTAGATCGGAGCAGGCCCCTCCAGAATCGGGGTCTTTAATTCCTGGGCACAATAATCACTACTAAACGATTCCTCTACTCCCAAGCTTTTTCAAGTCTGAGCCAGACGAGAGACAGATGCCCCAGCCCATGGCATATGGCTCAGGGAGTGCTGGAAATTTGCAGGGATCCTTTGGGGTGGGAGACACAAAAAGGAAACGAGGTTAGCATCTGGAAGATTCGCGGCAGACGAGGTTCTACACAAAAGGTCTGTGGGGACCGAAGCCTTTCGTGGGGACTTCTCTAGAATTGAGCTGAGCAGCCAAATTGCTATTTATGTGTCAGAGCCTGTCTACTGCAGAAGGTCGATGGGAAAGTTCTGGCAGCTATGTCCCCTCCTGACACCTAGCCTGGGAAGGAAGCTACAACTTGGCTAGCAGGCCAAGCCCACAATGCTAGCCCAGATCCAGCTCCCGAGGGACCATGTCCCAAAGAGCTCAGATTCCTGAGTCCCATAGCTGCTCACCAAGAGGGCCTGGTCCCTCAGGTTCCTAGGCTGGAGGTGAGTGTCTCAGCATCTGAGCTTTGCCTGGGGCATCGACCTGGACAGCTGGCCCCGGGGTGCCCCAGGCAGGCAGTGACTCAAGGAGTCAGGGATGGTCCTCCACCTGGGGCTAAAAGCAGTGCCAAGGCCTAGGAGTCAGGGACCGACGTGCTGATGCAGCTCTCAGGTGCCTGGGTGACCTCGGGAAATCCCGGTCCTTTCCCGGGTCTCAGCGTGCTTACCCAGCTATGGAAGGCGGCCAGTGCACCTGGCCAGATTTCCCCAAACTTCCTTCTTTGGGCCCCGTGTCATGGTTTCTGCCATCTGTGTGAACCGAGTCAGGGCCTGAGGGGTAGCAGGGCAGGTGACTTCCTGCTGGATGAGAGACACACTTCTGTCCAAGTACCCCAGAGCCACATGGCACCTCACAGAGAGGGTGTGACTCACAATCGTCCCAAAGCCACCTTGTACTCCTACGTTTGTACCTCCACGCGTGACCCAGAATTTCTGAATCCCACACAGCTTGGGGAAGGTTGGACTAGGTGATTTCCTAGGAATTCACCCATGGACAGCCAGGGGTCTGGGACCATCCGCCCAGCTTCATCTCATCGCCAGGCCTTGGGCTGGCTGCCTCCCCCACCCCACACCCTAGCTGTGTCTGTCGAGTCCTCCCCAGCTCAGTGTCTGGCACCACCAGGTTGGTTTTTCTTCCAAATCCATTTGAGTCCACTTCCCCCATCTCCTCTTACACACTGTCAAGTTCAAGCCACCACTGTCTTCCTCCTAGCTGCCCCTCGTCACCTCCCAAGGACGCCCTGCCTCCCTCTTGCTTCTCCCCAGTCTATTCCCCCAACAGGAGACCAGTAGTTTCCTCCTAACATCCGTTCTCTCTCCTCCTTCCTTAGAAGAAGGAGCGCCTTATCCCCAATTTTAAGCGGGCACACTGACATCCGACTGCAACACCGCATTCCCTAATCTTGCCTGCAGCCAGCAGTGACCATATGATGAGTTTTACCCAAAGTGCAGTGAGGTCTTCGGGAAAAGTCGCATTTAAAGGGGGAAGGTGCACCCTTTCCCCCTCACTTCTCCCCGAAGCTGGAGCTCTGGCAGCCAATTTTGATCATGCAAATGAGATCTCCACCTTAGGGATAATGGACCAGTGAGTAATGCAGAAACAGCCCAGGTCCTTGAACCACTCTGGGGACACTCCATACCACCTGGACTGCATTTGTTGATTTATTTTTACATTCAAAACAAACTTCTATCTTATTTAAGTCATTATTCTCCGAGTCTCAGGTTTTCACAGTCAAATCTAATTCTAATGGATGTAATAAGAACTCTTCCTGCTTAAACTCTTTCAGTACCTCTCCGTCTTTCCTCAACTCCAATGACCTTGACCTCTGAAGCCCCTGACTCTTCTCCTGCCTTTGCCCTCACAGCCTTGTTTGTTCCCCCAGGAAACCAGGGAAACTTTACCTCCCGGCTCTCCGTCTGCCCGGGGGTCACCCTTTCCCTGGCTCTTCTCCATCTCACATGTCATTTCTTTGGGGAAGCCCTCCTTGAAGCCCCGAGGCAGACCCTGCCCCCACAGTGCGCTGAGCACACCTGTCACAACTGTGTGTGTGCGCCCGCCGCTCAGGGCAGGGACTGTGTCCTGATTTCTCACAGTGCCCTGTTGGGTCTCGCGGTGCTTTGCACGTGTTTGGTGAGATGCACGGACCCCCGGCATTTTACTCTCAGGTGCGGCCCTGGTTTCTCGCCCCATCCTGCCTATTCCCCCAACAACGCTCATCTTGTTGATTTCAACAGACTTGCATCTAATTGAATCATTACGGTAACTCTCTCCCAGGGAGCCATCCTGAGGCTCAGAAGTGAGCTAACGTGCTCCAGATCACACAGCTGGTGAGTGCCAGAGCTTGGACCCAGGGCTAACCTCCTCTGCTGTCTCCAGCAGCAGCCCCGCACTCGCACCTCGGACGAGGCCTGGTCACCTGAGTTTAGAGCTGAGGACACACTGGTGCCCAGCCCTGCCCCCCGAGCACAGCTGGGGGAGACAGGTGCGAGGAAGGGTAGGAAGGGTCAGGCGTGGAGGGAAGAAGGGGCCGGGCCCACGTGTCCTGGGGACCGAGGCGGGTGCCAAGCTGGGCCGAGGCCTGCAGGTGCCAAGCTTAACAAGCAATTAATAGAGCCAGAGGAGTGCCTTGTCCCTTTGTCTTCCTGCCTTTAGAGACGGACAGGACGGGGCTCACACTGGGCCTGACCTTCCCGTCCAGGTCTCCTCCTGGGCCAGGGGTAGGGGGCATCTTCCAGCACCTTTCCCCTCTGCTACGCCTCCATGGCACTGCCACCTCTTGCTGGGCAGAGCGCGCCCTGTGGTCCAGGAGCTGTGAGTATGACAAACCGCATGCACGTGTCAGGGCAGGCTCCCCAGGCCTGACGTGTGGAGACTGACTCGGTGGAAACTGCTGGGCTGGCTTCTGGAGAAAGCGCACCGTCACCCGGGCAGTGAGGCAGGAGAGGGCCATGATCCAAAGAGGGCCTGCCCTCCCCACTGTCCCTTGTTTTCGGGCCCCAGAACCCCAGCTTCTTTGAAGGAACGTACCCTTCTCTAACTAAATCCAAGCAGTGTGAATGGGGCCGACTCTGTCCCCTGGCTCCAGTGACGGACACGTGGTCTGGCCTGGCCAATCCACTGGCCCCAGTGAACAGTTTGGGGTGGGGGGCAAAGACTCCATATTTGTTAGATTAGACTGACAACCAGCTGCACTCCCTGCCCCAACCAGCCCCAGGACATCTGCAGGAACAATTAGGAAAAAGAGACTTTCAAAGTCAACAGTCACTAAGGACAGCATAGCTGAGAGAGGGACACCTGAGTCATGATAATGTGCCATCACCTGGGTCCAGCCATGCCTGCAGTCACATACACCTCCGACTTTCCCTGACTTGAGTAGGCCGACCAGACGTCCCGTTTTAAACGGAACCGAAAACAATGGTACTGTCCCGTCTCAGACAGTACCATGGCTCGTGTCGCTGGGCTAAATTCACAGGTCAGGAAGCCCTGGAGAGGTTGTGCCTTCTCAAGGATGCCTACAGGATTCTTTTGACCACATCAATGACTTAAACACAGCCAGCACATTTCTTCTTACTGTAGACGTATCACCTTTCTGGTTCAATGGTATCTTATTCGTAATGCTGACATGATAGATGGCCCAGGGCTGCTCTAGGCGGAGGTGAGGTACTTTAGGGGAGTCCTACGACTCTGGAGAACCCCTGATGAAACCTCTGCACTGTCTCCATGAGCACCTGGAGAAAGGGGTGAGCAGGGGGCAGAGGGGGCATGTGGAGTCGGGGCCCAGGGGCATCTCCAGTGTTTGGTGGGGTGCGGAGCTCAGCACAGCCTGCCTCCCAGAAATAGCTGCCCTGGCCCATTGCTGGGGAGCAGGGTTTTGAGGGTGGGGGTGGGGGTAGCAGCACCCCTGCTACCCCCACAGTGGGTCTCCCACTGTGGTCTACAGGCCAGGTGCCTCCTGCCATGAGGATGTGTGCTGCTGGGTACTGGTCATGAGTGAGCCTGGGAAGCAGCATGTAAGATCTAGGTGATAGTGGGACTACCCACTGGTGTCTAGAGGTAGGGACCCTGTTTCCAGACAACTATCTCCAGTCAGCCAGCTGATCCTTTTGGTGACCACAGGAAGCTGGCGTCAGCCCAGCTGGGCCACTGGCCATGATGGCCACACGTTTCCATTCACTTCCAGGGACTTACAGGTGCCCAGGTGAACTCAGCATCTGAGACTGGTATGGCTATGTAATGTCATGTGTAACACTTGGGTCTTCAAAATGCGTCCCTTTTCTTCAGCGCAGCGAAGACTTTTTAACAAACATCGGTGGCAAAGAGGCCTAGAGCTAAAGTGTAATAAAGAACCTTTTCCCTCCCAAGCGATGAGATGCAGCAAGTATGGTGGGGGAGGGAATAGGAATTTTCAGTCAGGTGACGTGGGTTCAAATGTGGGCTCTGCAGCTTTTCAGCCATGTGACCTTGGACAGACCACTTAACCTCTCTGAGCCTTTGGTCTCATTAGTTTCCACCTCGCAGGATTGTTTATGCAGATGAAATAGGCTAAAAATGTGACACAGCTTTGCAGCATAAAGAGCCCTGCAAATGCTAGTTATTATGAGCAAAGATGAAGTCCCTCAGACACAAACAACGAGCTGATGTAGAATAAGCCCACTCGGTACAGACTTCTCAGCGAGCGTGATCATCTCGGTAACAATAATCACAGTAATGACAACAACAAGCCCTTCCATCTGAGGGGCTTCTTTGGCTCTTTCAGAGTTTTCCTCCATCTCTGATCTTTTAGGCCAAGTGAAGTGTGAGTGCATGCGTGTGTACACACACACGTGCATGCACATGCACGCACACACACACACGTGCATGCACACGCGTGCACACACACACGCGCACACACACGCGTGCGCGTGCACAGCACATACACATGCACACACACACGCGTGCGCACACACATGCACACACCCCGAACCCTCCAGTTGCAGAGAAAAGCATCCATCCGGCCCCGCCCTGCCCTGTGCACTGTAGTTGTCCCAGCTCCCACCAGGGGGCAGGAGCGCACAGGCCAAGGGGAGAGGGAGCTGGAGGTGGACAAACCACGCAAGCCCAGGAGACCAGGCAGGGCAGGGCCGGCGGGTGGGCTTAGCTGCCTTCCTTGGCTGCCGGCTGTTAAGGGGAGGAGGCAGAGGGATCTCAGCTGCTAGAGGCCCGGCTGGGGTGCAGAATGGCAGGGGAGGGGAGCAGGGAGCATTCCGGGTACTCAGTTCCTGCCGGACCCATGCCACCTGGGCCCGCACATCTGAGGAAATGCAGCAGTCCTGTTCTCTCTCTCACACACGCCTCCTCCCTTCCTCCCTGCAGCTGGGCAGGGCAGTGGTGGGAAGAGGAGCCCGCTCCTCACCCCCTGGACAGGGGCCTGCTTTCCTAGCTCTGGACTGGCAGATCGCACTCTAACTGTGACTCTCAGTGAAGTAGTGCCACCCCAGGGACATTTTAGACATCTGTGAGGTGTCTTTGTTAGTGGCAGTAATGGAGGCACTATAGGCATTTAGTGGATTGGGGACCAGGTACATGTGGGGCTCTTTCTTCGTTTGGACTTAGGGGTCTTAGCAAGTCCTGTGCCTACAGCATGGTGTCAGGCCTCAGGGTCTCTGGGGCCGGGAGACCTCATAGGTCTACCGCGTGCCTTAGGGAAGGGAGGCTTCCTGGTTCTCCCGAAAGGTCCTGCAGCAGAACCAAGGATTCGGTGCTGTTTCCAATCCTGCCTCCTTCAAATGTGCCCATCCATCTATCTATCTAGGATACCTACCTTTCCAACACCATGCGTCCACCCACTTATTACATCATCTACCCATCAGCCACCCTGTTCACCCATCCACTCACTCCCACACCCACCCACCATCCCTTTACCTCCCATCTGATCTTCCAAGTATCTGCCTGCCCCTTACTTATTCATTCGTGCCCCCATTCCTTTCGTTGCTATTTGATCTAGTCACCCACCAGTTTACTCACTTACCCACCGAACACCCACTACTGAGTGGGGTCTTGGACTTAAGGACTTCCGTGTTTGGCATAAAGAGATCATGTTGCTCGAATCGCCCCAGCCCATTGGCTGGTGCTACGTCAGGGGAGGACTGCGCCCTTGAATCCCTCCGGGTCCCATGACCCCTCTTGGTCAGGGGCCTGTAGCCTTGTTGAAGAAGGCTCTCCTAAGATCGCCAGCTGGGTGCAGAGGTAGTCCCCACCTCCTGGGGTCTTGGGGAGTTCGTCCTAATCCCTTCTGCGGACCTGCCCTGAGCTGGGCCCACGCTGCCTCCTGCGGAGGGAGAGAAGGCGTGGGTTTTCTGAAAGATCAGACTCCTTCAGCCTCAAAACCCTTGGATCTTCCAATTGTGTGGAAGCAGCCTCTTCTGCTGGCTTTTTCAAGAACTAGGAGTTGGGGGGTGATTGTGGCCTGAGTCCTCCGAGGTCCTGTCACTGCTTCTAGCACTTGACACCTAATAGTTTCCACCTGGCAGCCACCTGTCAGTCCCTGTAACTGGTGTGGGGTGCCAGCCCTGGCCCTGCCCTGAGTTCGGTAGAAGGAGCCAGGGCCAGACCAGTGAGTGCTCCCTCACCCCAGACCGGCTGACCACCTGGCCCATGCTGAGCCCAGGACTGGGTACTGGGGCAGAACAGCCAGCAGGACCCACACCCTGCCAGCCCAGGCCTGCTGTCCAGTGGGGGCATTGGACATGTCAACCCTGAACTGCGGAAAAGGGGTCGGCTCCTCCACCCCCATGAGGAAGGTCTGGGCCTCCAGGAGGAATCAGAGAGTAGGGTGGGGGATGCAAGAAGGGTATGTCTGGGGGACACGCAGTCAGGGGTCAGCTGTGCCTAGAAGGCAGGTCACAGTCCAGACACCGGTCTTCCCCGAGGACGGAGTCGAAGGGGGATAGGCAGAGAGCCTAAGCAAAGCAGTGGGTCCTGAAGGGTGTCAGATGCCTCCCCAGCCATCCGCAGGGCTTGAGGGTAATGATGGGGCTTGGAGGTCCATGCAGCCCTTAGATATTAAACTAGAAACAGCCATCACCCTGCATAGATGGCCCACGTGTGTGCACAACCAGCTGGACAGGGCTCAGAGGCCTGGAGTCCCACCGTGGGGCAGCTCCGAGGGCGAGAAAATTCTCCCCACCGAGCCTCACGGAGCAAATGGGACGGGGACGCTCCCTCTGTGCCTGTGGGCTCCTCAGGGCACTGCGCTGCCTCCTCCTCAGTTTTGCCCTTCTCCAATGAAGCTGAGTCCCTTCTCGTACCTCCCAAAACCTCTCCATCAGGGCGTCCCGTGCCAGGGCCGAGTGGGGAGCGCAGCAGGGCAGAGGGCAGCAGCTAGCCCACAGCTTCTGCACAGGGAAATCCTGAGGCCAGCGGGAATGAGGCGAGGGCCGGTGGAGGAGGCAGAGGGCAGAGTGCAGAGGGGTGTTCTGTGTGGGTGTCCGGCAGAGACGTGGGGGATTCAGGGTGGAGGCTATTCTGGGCTCTCAGGGGCAGAGGTGTGTTTATGACACCAAGGTTTCTGATCATCTCAGATCCCTGAGGATGGCGTGGGGATGCCTGCTTGCCTAAAGTTCCAACCATCACCACTTTGTGACAACCTTATGTGGAGCCACTTTCTCATGGTGTCCCTCCCCACTCTGCAGGTCCAGACCTGCCAGACTGTCCCTCCTGGGCATTTCTCCTAGGCAGGAGCACAGTGGACAGCTGAACTGCCAAGTGGGCACCGTTCACTGCAAAGTAAACTTTAAGGTGAATGGGACAGAAATTTCCAAGTCCGTGATGCCCTCACCCTCTGCCTTCTTTTTCCTGAGCTCAGTGTTCTAAGAAAGACAAAAGAACTAAAATTGGAGAGGCTAAATTTCTAAGAAATGGACGAGGGCAGAATGAAAATACCCACACAGAGCTCAGTCAGAGGGAAAAGCAAAGTGATAATGGCCAACCTCGTCTCTTCAGAACACAAAGTGACGATGGTGAATAGTTTAATTAGAGCCGCCTTTGCCGGGAGGTATCAGCAACACAATTATGGAAGAGGAAAGGTGGGTGCTGGAGCACTACACACGCGGCGGGGGCCTGGGGGGTACGGGCAAGTCCTGGAGATGACAGGTTCGGCAGATTCGTGCCTCCCCTCTGGCTTATTCATTGATGCCCCTTCCTGTCTCCTTGTCCTCTCACCGAAGACATCAGTTCCCACAACATCCATTAGAGTGATCAGATACTACCCCATCACCCTACTGCCAAAAAAAAAGGAGCATGTCACCCTGCTTCCAGGATCTCAGGGACACAGCCTGCCCAGTGCATCGTGTGTCAGAAGTGGGATTCAGCCTGCACTCTGTCTCTGACCGGCTCTGGGACCCTGGGCAAGTCTCCTCTCCTCTTGGGGTCTCAGTGGTCCCAAATGCACAAGGAAAGAGTTGGCTACATCAGTGATTTTCAAAGAGTGGTTTGTGGGCCCCTGGGGGTCTCAGAGGTCCTTTCAGGGATTCACAAGATCAAAACTGTTCTCTTAACAATAGTAGGATGTTACTTGTCTTTCCAACACCGTTCATGTTTGCACTGAAGGTGTGACACCAACATCAGATAAAACTGCTAGCTCCGCAGCGGGACGCAGGGGCACCAAACTGCACTCACAGTCAAACCAATGCCAGTTTTACTTCAGAATGTCCTTGATGTGGTAAAAATTATGGATTACAGAATCTCGGCCCTTGAGTACACCCTCCTTTTGCATATTCTGTGTGATGGAATGGGAAGTATGCACACCGAGGGACGACACCTATGAGGAAAGGCACCTGTCACCCTAGCTGCTGGCTGTAATCGTCCCTTTTTCCACGAGACGCCACTCTCACTTGAAAGAACGCCTGAGGAACGACGGTAATTCAGACTCGAGCCTTGGGCAGACGTTTTCTAAAATCGAACCAAGTGAGCCTATCACTTCAAGGAAAACAATGAACACAATGGTTACCAAAATGAAAAAAAAAATTCCAGCTCTCAAGTGGAAAACCAGACATTTGGAAAACTCGTATTGATCACTGTGAGCCTGACAGCTTCACGACAGCTCCAGGTCAGGGTTGCAGTTAACAAATGTGAGTTTTTGATGCTGTGGGGGAAATGTGTCCACATCTGGCACATGGGCATAGCTCAGTGAACCAGTATCCAAATGACCAAAACGACATTAAAATCATGCGAGGGTAAGAGACCCACCCATTCGGGGTGCAAAGTAGAACAATGGATTTTTAAAAAACACCCCATTTTTTTGAAGAGCAGTTTTGGGTTTCTAACAAAATTGAGAGGAAGGCACAGAAATTTCCCATATACCCCTTGTCCCTACACGTGCAGAGCCTTCTCCATTATCATCACTCACCAGAACACCTTTTTGTTTTTAATCCCAGGATGAACCTACGTTGACACATCATAACCACCCAAAGTCTACAGTTCACATTAGTGTTCACTTGGTCTTATACATTCTATGGGTTTACACAAACGTATGACAACTTGTCTCCATCACTATGGTATCACACAGAGTATTTTCACGGCCCTAAAAATCCTCTCCTCATCTCTCCCCAGCTCCTGTTTCCCCATAACTGGTCGCCTTCTTATTGTGTCCACAGTTTTGCCTTTCCCAAACTTACATAATTGGAATCATACAATAGTTAGCCTTTGAAGACTGGATTTTTTCACTTAGTAAATAAGGTCCTCCATGTCTTCTCCTAGCTCATTTCTTTTTAGGGCTGAATAATATTCCATCGTGTGTATGTGTCACAGTTCATTTATCCATTCACCTACTAAAGGAAATCTTGAATACTTCCATGTTTTGGCATTTATGAATAAAGCTGCTATAAACACCCAGGTTTTTGTGTGGACATAAGTTTTCACATCTTTGGGATAAATGCCAAAGAGTACAATTGCTGAATCGTATCATAAGAGTATGTTCAGTTTTGTAAGAGACTGTCAAACTGTCTTCCAAAGTGACCGTACCATTCTGCATTCTCACCAGCAATGCATGAGAGTTCCAGTTGCTCTACCTCCTTGCCAGCCTTTGATGCTGTCAGTGTTCCAGATTTTGGGCATTCCGATAGGTGTGTAGTGGTATCTCCTTGTCGTCTTAATTTCATTTCCCTGATGACGTATGATGGGGAGCATCTTTTCACGTGCTTATTTGCCATCTGTATGTCTTCTTTGGTGAGGCGTCTATTAAGGTTTTTGGCCTATTTTTTTAATCGGATTGTTTGTTTTGTTATTGTTGAGTTTTAAGAGTTCTTTGTATATTTTGGACACCAGTGCTTTATCAGATAGGTCTTTTGCAAATATTTTCTCCCAGCCTGTGGCTTGTCTTTGCATTCTCTTGACTTTGTTGTTTACAGAGAAAAAGTTTTTAATTTTAATAGAGTCCAGCTTATCAATTATTTCTATCAGGATGTGTCTTTGTTGTTGTATCTTAAAAGGCATCACTATACCCAAGACCACTTAGGTTTTCTCCTGGTTGTCTTCTAGGAGTTCTATAGTGTTATCTTTTACATTTAGGTCTATGATCCATTTTGAGTCAATTTTTGTGAAGGGTGTGAGGTCTGTGTTTAGATTCCTTTTTTTTTCTTTTTTTATGACCAATGAATGTTAATGTAACAGAATAGAAAAGGGTCAGTGATATAGTTTCAGACTGCAATTATCCTTTAAAAAGCTAAGACTTGAGGGTTCCCTGGTGGTGTAGTGGCTAGCCTTCGGCGCTCTCACCACCACGGCTGGGTTCTATCCCTGCTCAGGGAACAAACAAATAAGCTAACACTTGGAAAAGACGATGCATTGTAGAATTGTACACCTGGAACCTATGGAACTTTTGTTAATCAATATCATGCCCTCACCTGCAGAGATGTGAGTGATTCACAGTAGAACTTCTCATAGGCTGAGAGGCGGGGCTTTAAGCTATAGCCAATGCCGCTCTGTTAGAAAATCAAGAACTCTTGAGTTTCTGTCAAAGGCTAGGAGTTTCTGAAGGCTGCCAGGGTTGGGGTTGAGGTGAGACCTTTGGGGTCGGGGGCCAGGGAAGGCTGAGCTAGCCAGCCCAACGGAGCAGGGCCTCCCCAGTGTCTACTGTGAGTGAGCCTTGGAGCTGCAACACATACACACACGCATGTATGTGCACACGCACGCCTGCTCAGAACCCTGCCTTGGAGCTGGTAACACACACACACACACACATGCACGCACACACACACACACACACACACACACACACACACCCTTGCTCAGAACCTTGAAGGTCAAGGAGGGGCCCTAACAGATAATAACAGTAGCTGGTATTTAGTGAGCACTTCCCTTAGGCTCTACTTCATTTAATGTTCACAAGAATTATCAGTCTCCTCCTTTTATAATAATCAGAGAAACCAAAGCTCGGGTAGGTTATGAGACTGGCCCAAGGTCACTGGGCTGGTCAGTGGCAGAGCTGAGATCTGAAGTCCAGCTGCCTGGCCCCAGAGCTCACGCACTACCATCCCCGTGCAGCACTGCTGCCCCTCTGCTTTAACCACCTCATCTTCCCAGGGGGAAACTGAGGCCTGGTCAAGGAGCTGGGGCCTGTTCCTGGTCACCCAGCGAGCCTGGGGGCAGTGTGAAGCTGGAGCCCTGGTTCTGTGACTTCTCCTTGGGGGGAGGGTCTAGGAAAGTAGGCACATGGAACGTTCTCTTGCTGCCACCACCTCTTCTCCTCAGCCCCGCAGCTAAGGGGACAGAGCACCTGGGGACCCAGCTGGTTGATGCTGGCCGTGTTTACATGAGGCAGGTGGGATGGTGACAGGTGTGAAAAAAATAAGGGTGACAAATGCTCCCATCAGCCAAAACATGGGCGAGGCCAAGTGGCGTGGTGGCTGGGCACCAGCTGTGCCAGGCAGAGCAGTCCGGGCAGGCCACCCTGGGCGGGGCAGAAGGGGGAAGGCGCAGCAGGCCAGGCTGGATGGCAGCTACCCCGACTCCCAGCACCTGGCCACAAGAGTGAAGCAGGGGTAGAGGAGGTGGGCTGAGCGAAGCCTCTGGGGACCTGTCTCTCATGTTACGTCAGCAGGAGGAAGGAAAGAGGGTTGCACGCCACAGGGTCTTCGACCAGCTCAGGCCAGGTAGGCAAGGGCTGCTCTAGCCTGAGTGGCATTGCCTGGCAGCCCTTTCCAGACATGGGAGCAGGGTGCATAGCCTCCCCTCCCACTTGGCCCCAGCCACCCTCACCTCCCTGACAACTGACACTGACAATGGGTGACCATGGGCATGGGGTCAGGGCGAAGCACCAGCTGCATAGCGCTGGGCATGGGAGGGTCAGCGCCTGAGGCCTCCACTATGCCCTGTGCTGGGTGAGAGCTGCACGGGCTCATTGAGTGAGTGGGTCTGCAATGGAGCTCCTATGCATTTGCGGAGGGCTGGCACACTGGCTCAGGCTGATCCTCAATCTCTGAAGCTGCAGGGCCACAAAGGACGCCACTGGGTGCCCCCTGGGCTCAGGTTCTGCTCCCCTCCCGTCACTTCTTATCCTCCTCTGTCCCTCTCCTCGCATTCTTCTCCGTGTCCTTCTGCCCCCAGCCTGGGCCAGGGTGGAAGCCAGCCCATACAGCATCTGGGTTGGAGTTAGAACACATCTTTCCCTCTTGCTGCATGACTTGGCAAGGGGAAGGTGGGCTGGGTGTCAGCCTTCCTGTCCTGCAGGCCACAGCCTGCCACGTCTCATAACCAAGCTGGAGTGTATGGAGTGTGAAGGTGAATTTTGCCAATTCTGGGCCAAGGCTCTTAAGATGAATGCAGATGATCTGGATGCAGATGATGACAAAGTCCTGGTGCGGGGAGTGGTGGAACCATAAGATGGAAGGGGCTGGTCTGAGTCACTGTGTGGAGGAGAGCCACCCCCTACCCGACAGCACTTGCCTGAGACTGTTAGATGAGCAAGAAACAACCTTCTGCTGCATGTGAACCATGACACATTGGGGGTGTGTTTGTTATAGCAGCTAATGGTACCCTTACTGACTACATCCTGTTCGTGTCCTTCTCTCCTGGCTTTTGTTCCTTATGTGATGGGTGGCCTCTGTTTAGCCCTATATTAAGGATGATCTAGTACTATCCTTCTTTTTTGTTTTGGTTGGTTCCCTGAGCAGGGATCGAACCCAGGCAGCGGTGGTGAGAGCGCCAAAGCCTAGCCACTAAGCCACCAGGGAGCCCCCCTATCCTTCTTCTACTGCTTCAATAAGCAATAGCTTGCTCTCCCAACAAGACTGTAAGCTGGTGAAGGGTAGAGGTAAGTTTTCTGGAGTTCCAACGAATCTATGCTCCCTCTCCCACTTGCCTCACCAAAGGAGAAAGGTTTGCCCCCAAAGCGGCACTGCCCAAGCCTCAGCCACTCACATACCCACCACTGACACCATTTTTGTTCATTACTGTGTCCACAGAACACCGCATGGCACACGGTAGGAGCTCAAGATGATGGTACATTTTTGCTGTGTTTCTGTACCACCAGTACTATGACTTAATATTTTTCTTTAGACTTTGATCCACTTAAATTTATTTCAAGAGAAAGAAAATTTAGTATCCTTATCTGCAAAATGATGTTGGATATGCTAGTTTTCATCGTTTTCTAATGTGCATTAAAATAAGTTCCTAACTATTGAGATAAAAGCCAACACATTCATCCCTCATGCTAGCAAAAATCTGCCCACTTCGCCCACATGGGCAGCACTGGGCACATGAGAAGCCTGCAGCGTGAGGTGGGCACAGCCAGCACACCCGTGGGATCGGAGCAGAAGGAGCAAGGAGTCCGGCCCCGGCCCTGGGGCAGTGGGGCTGGGAACAGCCCACCTCACCTCCAGTCTGCACGGCTCTGGCCCTGCTCCCAGCAGCAGGGCCTTGGCTTTGGGAACCTGCCTGATGTACCGGGTGAGGGGGGCGCAGCGCAGGATGGGGCACACCTGCAGGTCCAGGCTTTCATCAGCCATAGCCTCCCGTTTGCTGCTCCTAGGTTCTCTGGGTTTGGCTTCAGGAGGGAATAAGCTCCTTGGTGGTTCCAGCTCCCCAGGAGTCTGTGGCATTCTCATGGGAAGGGAAGAAGGGACATCTATGCCCTTCTTGGGTGGGGAGGGGGGCATGGCGAGTGAGTCTGCCCGGCTCCCCACATCTCCTCAGCCCCAGTAGCCAACTTGAGGCCTCATCTTTGTTGAGAACTGATGGTCCGAAAATGCCTGGACATAGATGCCGCCTGCTAAGGAGCTTTGTTGTCATGGTGACTTCTGGTCTCCTAGCTGCCAACCTCCTCTTAAAACAGAGTGGAGTGAGCAGGAAGGTGAGTGCTCAGCTCCAAGGCCGGCAGGGAGGGTGGAAGGAGGGAGGGAGGCACCTGCCCTCCAGTGAGCCTGGCTGTCCCCCACAGGAGCTGTAGAAGGCTGGGACACCCTATTCCTGGGAGTCACTGAAACCAAATCCAGGACTGCCCCACTCCAAGCTTCTACGGCCCCATCAGCCACCAGGTGAACTTGCACAAAACCTCCAAAAGGAAGTCGCTGTGTCCCACATCCCACGTTAGACCTGAGGGACTGTGAAGGCAGGTGTGTGGGGGGGTCTGGTCCTGACTCTCTCCGCGTCCCCACCTCCTCCCTCCCATTCCTTCTCCGGGGCCCTCTCTCTACACTCACGCTCTGACATCCCCATTCTAGTCCTTTCCGCTAAGCCCGCCTGCCCTCAAGCCACTGTCCACCCCCTCCCTCCCTCCCCATCTCTTGCCAGGGCTCCCCGTGCCCTCCCCGGTGCCAGGAGTCCACCTCTCCTCTCCTTTCTGGGCTCCGGGGCCTATGGACGCTGCTGGAGGGCTCACCCCAGTCCAGGGAGCCCTGCTGTCATCGCTGTGGGCGCCTGTGCCTCTCCATGGACGTCTAAGTTCCTGGGGGCTCAGTCCTCGAGCCTCTCCCTGCTCGCATTCCCACGCCAGCTCCTTGGGCTGCGGCTCCCCCGAGCTCCCCCTCAGCGTGGGGGCCGCTGCGTGACCCCAGCTGACCTCTGGCTCACGGGCTCCTTGATGCAACTCAGCGTGTCTCCAGTCGGTCTCACCCTGTCCCTGCTCCTGGCTCCAACACCTCACTCTTCCCCATCTCATGCTAGGATTTCTGCCCTATCAGCATCCCACTGCTGCTATTTACTTAAGAAAAAGAAAAGACATTAAATTGACTCGCTTAAAAAATTCAGTTTATCCCGAACAATAAGACTCATGACATCAGAAGTGACTCATAGCCTCTTTCCAATGACAATTCGTGCTTTCATCACACAGGCTGGGGACCCCAAGGTCAGCTCCACCCTCTTCCCTTCCACCATTCCGCAGTCAACTGATTTCCAAGAACTGTCATTTGTCTCCAGAAAGGTCTGACCACTGACCCTCCCCCTCCCCCTCGAAGACCACCCCCCACCCCAATGCCACTGCTGCATGAGGACACAGTGGTCCAGGCCAGGCCCCGGCCCTCAGACTCTCTCCCCCTTTAATCTACTGTCTCCCCACTGTGATGGACCCAAGGCCACCTCGCCTGCCACCTAGAGTGTCCCTTCCAGGTAGGGACACATCCTCACCCTGTGTCTCTTCCTGAGGAGGAATGGGGTAAAGGCCTGTGCTGAGACAGTGAGATTGCAAATGGAGGGAAGGGACAGGACAGGGACCTCGGGGGTCGTCAGGAACCAGCTGGGTGCGCAGGGCCAGGGGGAGCAGGAGGGGATTAGTGACGTAAGTCCCCAAGAAATCTGTGGGGAAACAAGGATTTGGCCTCGGAAGATGTGGGCAAGTCATCTAAACTGTACGTGGTGTTATCCGGGCCGGGCTCTCTTGCCGGGGTCTCTGGGCCAACGGGCCCTCCGAAGGGCGAAACCGTAGCGCACGCCCACGTGTGCCTGTGGGCAGATCGGTGTTAGTGGCTTGAGTGACAGTAACAGTAATAGCAAAGTCTGCCTGGCTAAGCCGTCTCCGTGTGACCTGAGGTCAACAAGGGACGTGCAGGAGCCGCGAGGCAGCTGGTTCCTCACACACCCGGGGCTGTTTCTCGGGCGCTGTCCACGGAGCAGAGGGCAGTGTCTTGTGCCTTGGGTGTCTCCCTGCGCTGGCCGGCCACACACCTCAAACTCGGAGGCCCATCCCCCTGCTAAGTTGACAAGGCCTGGGGCTGGCTCTTTCCGGGTTCTGGGAGGGACGGGGCAGGCCTTCTGCACTTGGTAGACCTTACAGGCTGGTCGGGAGAAGTCCCCTAGAGGGAGCAGCCCCCCTCCCAAGACAGACTGTTTCCATAGCGCCAGCCCAGGCCATCACTGCCTCGTGAGTGCCCCCAATATGGCCCAGGCTGGACAAAAGCTCACTCTCCAAGGACAAGGCCACTACCTCAATGAGCTCTCCCCGCAGGAGCAGCTCCACTGATCCCCTACAGGGCCCAGCCGGCTCCCGAGGGCTGAGGCCCCCCGCGGTCCCCAAGCCTTTGCTCCCGTCCAGGCCACATTGTGCCCAGAGGCCCCATGCTGATCTTTTCACTCCCTTTGCCTGGCCAAGAGTAGGCAGTGCCTTTGAAGTCGGGTCTTCTCTTCCAATTGGAAACTTTGCTCAGAACCAGAATTAGAGAGGCTGCACAATCGGCTCGCAATTTAAAATGCCACCCAGGTTTCCCATCACTCCCCACCCTTTAAAATGTCATCTTAATTAGATGGAGCCTGATTTCATGTTTTCTAAGTTTCAAGGTAATTTCTCTAGGACATTTCCCTCCTTGTCATTATTTTTATCTTCAGCATAAGGTGTGGGGAGTGGCTTGAGGCTAATTGACAGGTCTGTAAACACCTCAATCCTTCAGCAGTTTGGGGCTGGCTGCCCCCTGGCCCTGTAGGCTCAAAACACACTGGTCTGAGGGGCTGTGAGGTCTATTGGGGGGTTCTGTCCTCCATTTCATTCAACACAACACTTTCTGGGCCTTTTTCTCTTTGGGGAGGCTGGATGGGCCTGGCGAGTCCCCCCCAACTCCTGCCCAGCCCAGCCCCTCACTTAGCCAATCACTCTCTTCCCTGCCCAGACGGCTGGCTGAAGGAGCGTGTCCCACAGTGCGGGCCACGGCGAACCTTGCATCAACACCACTGTCTCCCAAGGGGGTTTCCAATCCTCTTTCAAGGATTCCCACTAATGGTGGGCGAGAAAGTCTAGGTCTGGTCTCACTCTGTCTTTGATACCCCTAAACACTTGCTAATCATCCCTTTCAACAAAGACAGGTCAGGTAGTCCTTGAAATGAATATTAAAGGATTTGAAATTTAGATAATAAAACAAGTCCCAGCCATGGGACAGGCACAGAGCTGGGCGCACCAAAGGCGGGGGTGACATCATGTCCGGAACTGTCCGGAAGTGACAGGATTAGTGGTTGAAGGTCTGTGAATGACCCCTGTGGCCCCGCTTCTCTGGCCTCACCTTCAGTGGCCTGGGGGGTCCCACTGCAGGGGGCGTCCCAGACACGGTGTCTGGATGTGCGTGAGCCAAGGCTGGGGAGCGAGACGGCACCCATTGGGTGTGTCGCAGCATTTTAGTCGCCCGGAAAAATTTTAGGTGGAATTATTTATAGACAGAAAAAAATTTTTTTTCCATGATTCATTCAAGTAATTATAAAGCTGCTGTTTTCAATGACTTGGGACATGTAAGAAAAGGGAAATGTCAGGGCAAGCCACAAATATGAGTTGAGGACACAGGTTGGGTGAGGACTCAATACACACAGTGACGGTATCGGTAACGTGGGTTACGGGGCCCACCAGCAGGGAGGCGCGGGCTGGCTGTGCTCAAGGCACCTTCTGAGCAGCAGCCAGTGCGACCGCCCCCCACCCCGCCCCATCACGTGGGGGGCTGATGACCACAGAAAGGAGTCCGACTTATTCCAAATGTGGTGGGAAGCCAGGGGAGGGCTCAAAGTGGGGGTGGCCAAGGCTGTTCTGGTTTTGAAGCTCCCGGTGGCTGATGCGTGCAGGCAGACTGGGTGTGGGACAGCTGGAGGAGGGGCCATCGAGGATGCCACAAGGCCCGTGAAGTCATCAGATGACATGTGACGGAAGTTTAGAACGTCAGAGCCGGCTCCGGCTGGTTGGGAAGTGAGGCTTGTGGGAGGGGAGGAGGCAGGTGGCAGGGGTCTGGGGGAAACCCTTTAGGGAGAGGCCACATTTCAAGTCACCGAGCAGCTGGGGCCCAGGGAACCTCAGTCTGCCTGGGCTGGCCCTGGGCTGGCCCCGGGGTTCCCGAGAATTGAACATGGCAGTGGGGAGTGGGTGTCTGGCTTAGAAGGAGCAGATTCTGAGCTGCAGATTGAGAAGACTGTTCACATCAATGTGAGACAGCACACCGGTGCCACACTGTGCAGGTGAGGCTGGCAGGGCCTGAGGATGCAGGGCCCTGGGAGGTTGGGCCCACCCGCACCTCCAGACAGCAACACTGGGGGAGCAACGGACCCTGGAAGCAGGCCGGCTTAGCCTGGGAGCCTCAGGATGGGTACACTTGGTTTTACCGAACTTCACACATGTCACGTTCTTTACAAATCAAAGAAGGCAGGACCCTCCACCAGCCAGAAGATTACAACTTGCTTTATTGTGACCCGCGCTTTGCTGCGATGATCTGAAACCGAACCTGCGACATCTCTGAGGGACACCTGTGCGTGCATCTGTAAACTGGGGAAGAGAAGGGCATGCACCTCAAGGGACACTGTGAGTGTTCACGAGCGCAGTGGGGCACTCGGCGTGACACCTGTGGACACTTCCACACGGCGGCCACTGCAGTGTATTCCTCACGTACGTCTGGGACTGCTGGGACCGAACCCTCAATCATGCAGAATGCTTCAGCTACGACCACTTGGAAGATAGCACAGCACAAGTACAAATCAGGAGTTTGGTTAAAAATAACCAAACCAAAACAACAAAAAGATCGCAGCTAACTAAAAAAAAAAACACACACCACAATTTCCCTTCACACACAGGCACACATCATAACGAAGACAAAAAGCCACCTGCTTCTGTGACAAAGTGCTTGGAGGGTCAACAGAGAAAACAGCCCCACCCATGTACGGCGGCCTCCCCTCCTGCACGGCCTCCCCTCCCCCACGTACGGCCTCCCCTCCCCCACGTACGGACGTGACAAAGCGAGGCAGGTGTAAACGAGCAAGGCCCCAGAGCGGCACGCTACAGCCCGGGTGTGTCTAGAATTCAGGGGTGTCCAACCTTTCGGCTCCCCTGGGCCACAATGGAAGAAGAATTGTCTCGGGCCACACATAACATATACTCACACTAACGATAGCTGATGAGCTAAAATAAACTCTGTGCATAGTTTTTGTCACGTTTTAAGAAAGTTTATGAATTTGTGTTGGGCCACATTGAAAGCGACCCTGGGCCGCAGGTGGACAAGCTTGGCTTAGATCCTTCTGACTCCCAAAGCCTGTGCTTTTGCCTCTACTGTAAGAGCGTTGGTCCCCAAACGCACATCTGAGTCACCCCAACGTACTTCACGAAGTATGTCACACCGTCCACGAATATTCTCGTGGGGTTTGAAGTCAAAGCTCCTCAATCGACTGTGCTGCTATAGTGGACCGAAGCTCTGCTTTCTAGACCACTGTAGCTCTTGGATATTGTCAACCAGTGTCCAAGCATCAACCACTGTCACCATCAGCTGGCCTGTGTTGTTTGCTGGAACTTTGACAGGTGGGACACAAGTCAAACTCTCTAATTTGTAAAATGAGGTTTAAGTGAAAGTCTTCACGTTGGTCATTCAACTGGTAGCCCCTGAAGGAGTCCAAGAAGGCACTCCTGTGGTCTGGCCACTGACATGCCCTCGGCTCCATCGAGGGCTCCTGAGCCACACACAGGGGTGTGACTTTCGGACCTTTTGTATAAAAGCTTCTATTTTTAAAAATACTCCTTTTCCTTTTCAGGAGTAAGCCAAATATGGAATTACCCCATTTTGTAGATGAGAAGTCTGGAGAGGAAAGTATTTTAGCTGGTGAAGCATTTGGAGGTGGGTAACCCTAGATATTTTTCTTGGCTCTGACACTACTCGTAAATGTGTGACCTCACCGAGCATTTGAATCTGTTAAATAGCTCCAACTTCTAGGGTGCTGGAAGGATTAAAGCAAATACCATAAGCAATAATATAAGCACACGGGGAATAGTCAGTAGATGTCAGCTGTTACGATGTCACAGGGCTGGCCAAGGGCGAGCTGTGGCAAGAGCCCTGGTGGTCCCCACCTTGAAGCTATCACCCATTTCTCGCACCCATATATTTAAATCCTCTGCATTGTGTGACCACAATCTGGCTCTTCTTGTTTGTTTGGTAGTTTGTTTCTCTTTTCTAAACTCTAAATTCTGTGGGAATTACTCTTCTCCAGAGGCCTCAGCTCCAGCTCACATGCCTGGCACACACAGCAAGTTTCCTGTGTAACTTTAGGATTGTAGGAGTCCCCTCTGAGGTACTGGGAGGGCTAGAGCCTCTCTCTTTAGGGAAGATACACAGTCAAACCCACACAAACCCAGAACACACACGTGCACCCATGTGCACCCCCCCGCAAGGTGCCTTTTATTTCTGGGGTTGCCGCCCCAGAATCCCTGGTTAGAACCTGGCCGACTATAAACATACAATTTGTTTCAATTGTCTGAGGTGACGGCCCTCCCCAATGCTCGGGGTTAAACTGGGCTGATTTCCCCCCTGAGTGGAGTAATAAGCCGGGCAAAGTCACTGTGTGACGCTTTTCATCCTGCAGAAGATGCTGTCCCCTCAACCCCTCACTGTCTACATTGTCGGGAAGAGGCCACTCCGCTCGCTCCCCGTGCAAATTCAATAATGTTCTGGAACCTCGGTCCCACAGAAATATACATGGGTTTCCGACTCTGAGGCTTCAGTTATCAGAGGGAGGCTTTCGGAAACCATTCAGGGAGTTATTTGATATTCTGAGTCAACAGCTTATTGGAAAAAGTGATTCAGAGACAAGAAAGAAAGAAAAGGAATCTGGGAGAGACCGGGGAAGAAAGGCAGAAGGAGAAGAGGGGGGCCCCCTGCGGGTGGGTGGAGCTGGGCGGGGCAGGCCCCACAGTGAACCCTTGGCGAGGGCAGCCCCTCTGTCACATGCAGCCCCACAGCACCCCACCAGGCCCTCTCTCAAAAGGCTTCTATTTGAGAGAATAGAGGCAGCCAATCGGCCGATGGGCCGGCCCCATCGGAGGAGGCAGGCCCGGGGCCCCACCTCCCCAGGGCTGAATGTGCCTCCATTAACCCTTCAGCAAGAAGCCAGGAAAGCCTCCCTTCCCCAGTGGGGAGGCCTCGGAAGGCCCGGAAGCCAGCACTGGGGGCTCCACCTGGAGTGTGAAGGTGAGGGTGCTCACTTGGACTGCAGGCTCTGGGCCGTGCTGGGGAGTCACGCCGGCCTGGGCCTCGGTCCTGGCTCTGCCAATGAGCTGTGTGACCATGGCAGTTTCCTTATCTATAAAATGAGCGTAATCACATTACTTACCTCGCTCATACTGGTAAGGTAAGCGACCCAAATATCAGTCCTTTCTGTTCTGCTTTCTTAATTTCTGTGTGAGACCCTGGTCTGACACACATGTTTCCTTTACTTGACTCACTTAGGAAAAAAATAAATTAAGCCTCTACTTTGGCCTGTTCTGATATCTGGGCAATCATGAGCTAGAGGGGCTGCCTACTTGTTTTCTGAATTCATATTAAAATAAACATATGACTGTTAACAGGAGGAATGCCAGTGTCTGGCGTAGAGCCTGGTCTGTGTGCGTTCCCTGTAGTAGGTGTAGTAGTTACTGCCTTGCTGTCATCACTGCCACTCACAAGTACAAGTGGAGGAGGGGGCCACAGAGGATTCTATCTAGGCACTTGCTCCAAGAACCCTTGCCCCCGCTGGGGTACCAATCCCCTTCCTGCCAAAGCCTGGACCCCAACCAAGTTTCCTCCTTTACCTGTCCCTGCCCCTCCCCCTGCACTTTCCCACACTACCTCGTGTCTGCACACACACAAAATCTTCCTACGCAAAGAAAACGTTTTAAAAATTGTCCAGTTCTACACAAAGGAGGGAATCTGCCTAGCCCAGCTACACCCGTTCCCCCATCTTCATAACGTCTTCTTCCATTTAGCAAAACACGAATTTCTCAGGCGGAGAAAAAGTACTCCAACCAGCACCGCCTGGTTATTTGTCAATTCTGCTTAGCCGACTAACCCAGAGAGAAGAGAGAAAGAGAAAAAACTAAATTCGGGCCTTAGAAAAAATGCTCACCTTGTAAACACAAACACACACACAAACAAGCCAGGCAAACACAGCCGGTGCGCGGTGTCTGTGGCCTCTGTGTGTGCAGGGAAACGGACCTGGGTTGAACGCAGAAGTCCCAGGTTCAAGTCCAGGATCTGCAGGCATTTGACGTCTCTGAGCCAAGGTGAGGCTGCTGTGTGGACGAGGGGCAGAGTGTGAGTGCTTTGGGAGGTGTGGAGACTCCCGTGCACACCACAGGTGTGAGTGTTCTCTGGTGTGGCGGTCACGTTTGGGCCGGGCCTTGACTGAGCTGGAGGCAGGTGGAGTTTATCTGACCCCACCCTGGGCGCACGGAGCCCAGGTCCCACTCCCAGAGGGCTGTTTCCTCAATTAGTGGTGGCTAATCCCCACTGGGGATGCTTTTTTCTTTCAGGGACACCTGTTGGATCAGGATTCCTCGAAACTTAAACACCTTTCAACTCAAAGAGCTCCATCTCCAATGGGGGCATTTTGGGCATGGTGGGAGACAGTTTGGAGTGGGGCCCAGGGTCGGGCTTGGATAACATGCCCCTTGTAGGAAGAGTTCTCGGATGGCAACAGCTTCCGGAGGACGGGGGTTCTCTCATTTATTCCGAGGGGGGGAACTTGGTTCCAGAACCAGCTCTGACTGACTTGGAGCCCAGGCCAGCTCCCATCACAGGCCCTGTTCGCTTTCCCAGAATTATCTGACAGAGTAAGGAGTTTTGGTTGAGGACAAAGGTTTCCTCCCCCACCCCCACCTGCCCTGGGCCCTTGCTGCGGGGGCTGGGGGTGGGGGTGGGGCGGCAGCAGGTTCTGGGGAGAGGTGACCACATGTGCAAAGCACCCCGGGTGGGGGTGGGGGTTCCAGTCTTTTGACCCCTCGATCCTTGGCCTCAGCAGTGCTTGTCCCCTGCGTAGGGGTCGGAAGCTCCAGCCAGAGCCCAGCCACGCCACTGAAGCTGTTCCACAGTGACCAGTGAGCCACTTGTGTATCCCTGTTTGTGCAGGTGTCCTTGAACGCAGCCTTGTCCAGGGCCGCTCTCACTCCACTCCCCATGGGAAACAAATGCTTCTCCCTTCAAGGCCCAAGGACTTTGTTTAGCTGAGCTCAATTCCGGAGCCCGTCACCCTGGCAACGGGTCTTCTGGGGATTTACATCTCATGCACCGCCACAGGGGAACAGCCATTCAGCAAGTTGAGGGGGGGAACCCCACAACACAAAACCAATGTGCCCCCTTCCTTCACCCCCCCACCCCCAGAGCGCAGCCACAAAACAAAACAGAGTCAACAACAAAAATTTCCCACAAGTCCATCTGGCCTTGGCTGGCAATCAGCCAAACAGGAATTCAAACTTAATCAAACTTTCATTGTAAAGCTCAGGAAATCAGTAATTGGTTTTATAATTGAATTTTCTGATCACGTATCAAAGGAATGGCTCCTGCCAAAGGCCAAGGAGTGGCCTGCGTCCAGTAAGGACAGCCAAGGCGGCTGGGGAAGGTGGCCGAGGAGAGCTAACTGCTGGTGGGCTAAGAATAGAGCCGGTTATTTATAACCAGGGAAGCTGGTGAGAGCCCAGCCTTGCCCTTACAAAGTGGTCTCCCCACACACCCGCTCCAGGACTGCTGGGCTTCTGATTTCTTTGACAATGGTGGCTGCCACACGCAGGGTGGGAGATGGGGAGGTAGAAGGCAGGGAGCCCATCTTGGAAGGAGGCCTGCCCAGGGCAGGGGCCTGGGCCGAGAGAGGAAGGGGCTGAGGCCAGAGCCATTCCGGAATAGGAAGTGGGACCTAGAGGCGAAGGAGGAGACCAAGGCTTTCGGCCTGAGTAGCTGGGAGGGAGGAGGTATTTTCGACTTAAAGGAGGAAGGTGGAAAGAAGCCAGTTCTGTGTGGGCTGGTTCTGCAATGGGCTGGGGCTCTGAGCGGCCCGAGGAACCAGACTGCTCACAGGTACAGCTCACTTTTGCGTGCTCTCTCTGGGCGCTTTACAGTCCTCATCTCATTTAGTCTCCCCGGCAGCCCGAGGAGATGATCATTTATCATCCCCACTTTACAAACCAGCAAAGCGAGGTTCCAAGAGCAGAGTGGAAGCAGCTGCTGCTGGCTGGTGAGCCATGGAGCTGGGACTCGGGCCCCAGGCTGTCTGATCCCAGAGTCCACAAGCTCAACCCCTAATGCCACACCACCTCTTTTTCTGCAGATAAGAACACCTCACAGCCAAAGAGCAATAATTAGATGTTCCTAACACTCAGAAGGGTGGTATGGGCTAGGACAAGTGTGTCCAACCTGTGGCTCGCGGGCCTCATGTGGCCCAGGACGGCTTTGAATGCAGCCCAACACAAACTTGTAAACTTTCTTAAGACATCGTGAAAATTATACATGTACCTTTTAATATTTTTTTTAGCTCATCAGCTATTGTCAGTGTTAGCGTATTTTATGTGTGGCCCAAGACAATTCTTCTTCTTCCAATGTGGCCCAGGGAAGCCAAGAGGCTGGACACCGCTGGGCTAGAGAGGCAAAAAAATCAACATTCATTAGTTAATCCATTTAAAAATGTTCGTGGTAAAGGCAAGGAACAGACTGGAAAAAATATTCCCGATGTATGTACCTGACAAAGAACATGTATCCAAGATGTATCTTTAAAAAACTCTCGGGAGCTCCCTGGTGGTGTAGTGGCTTAAGGCTTTGGTGCTGTCAACACTGCAGCCTGGGTTCGATTCCCAGCCAGGGAGCTACCCACATACACCCCCGCCCCCCAAAAATAAAAAAAAATAATAATAATAAAAAATAAAAAAATAAAAAACTCTCACAACGCATTAATAACAATATACATGATCCATTAACAGAGAAGGACAAAAGATGTGGACAGATACTTTACAAAAGAGAATATATAAAAAGGACCAAAAAGCACATGAAAAGATGCTCAGTGTCATTAGTCATCAGGGAACTGCAAATTAAAAGCACAATGGCATACCATTACATACGAACCAGCATAGCTGACATGAAAAGGACTGAAAATTCCAAGTGTCAATGGCAGTGTGGGACAAGAGGAACTCCCAAGCATTGTAAATAGTACACCACTTTGGCAAGGAGTTTGGAAGTTTGTTAGCAGGCTGACCATTTACAAGGGGACGGAAAGCAACAGTCCTGTCCCATTTCAAACGGTACGGATGGTCAGCCTCGTCGCACTGGGCTACATTCAAGGAGTCAGTAGGCTGACCGTCCGTATCATTTGAAATGGGACAGGACTGTTGTTTCCTGTGCCATTTAAAACGGGACATCTGGTCAGCCTGTTATAAAGTTAACACACCCTTACCACATGACCGAGCAATTCCACTCCTAGGTATCTACCAAGAGAAGTAAAAACGCATGCACATCAGTGTCCTAGCAGTATTATTCATATACGTCCTAGAATGGAAAAAACTCCAAAGTCCACCAACAGATGAATAGATAAAAAGTGATGGTCAATACGCTGGGGTCAGTGTGAAGCTTGGTCATGGTGAAGTACCCAGGTGCTATGGAGAGGGACAGCAGCAAGGCTCTACAGCCAGGCAGAGGTGCCAGGAGGGGCAAGGTGTGCAGTCCCCTCACTCACACCTAGTCCAGTGGTTTGTTTTCTTAAGCAAAGGCTCTGCTGTGGTTGCAGGGACACAGGCAGCCCCCTGGTCCTGCACAAGGCACTGAGCTGCCCCCCGACCCCATGCATGCCGGGAGCCTGAGGCTCAGCGAGGGATGAGGCCTGCCTGAAAGTGTCCTCTTAATCAGAGCCAGAGTGGGGACTGCGAGTGGACTCCCCGCAGAGCCCAGCGTAGGTGTCGGGCACAGCGCGGGTCAAAGCCTGGCTCTACTACTCGTTGAGCAAGTGACGTAGACTTTCTTTGGTCATCTGTAAAATGGCAGTAATAACAGCTATCACAGGACTGTGGGCACGGCGAAACAAGACGATACGGTATTTCCTAATAACAACACTGGTAACACTTACACCCACCGAGCACATAATGTGGGCCAGATCCCACCGTCAGTCATTTGACACCCTAACCATCCTATACTCCATAAACATTACGGCAACATGCGACAGAGGACGAAGGAGGTACAGAGAGGTCATGCAGCGAGCAGCACTTAGAACCACAGTTGATGCCACAGGGCCTGGTCACCCCATGCCACGTTCCCATGCGCAGACGCTCAGTGCCAATTTTTCTTCTATCAGTAGGGCCCCCAAATTAGCCTCATCCTGCATGATAATTTATGTGAAAACATGGGTTTGATGTGTTCAGTGACCTTTCTTCTAACGTAAGAAGGAAAGGTTTACGTGTACGACTTAAAGTACTCCTACCCCTGCGCGCGCAGGGGAGGGCGCTGAGTGGGTCTGCAGGATACGCAGTAGCAGGGGCCCAGGTGTCGTGGGATACCCGCCCACGTGCTGTGGGCGTGGGGCGTGGATCAATGAGATGTGTGCCAAGTGCGGGTGACAGTGCCCAAAGGCGTCGCCGGCATCACACCCCCACTGTCAGCCCGCTCCATCTGCTCTGCCAACCCGTTCTCATTGAGCAAACAGCTCCTGAAATCCCCTCTGCTCCCGCACCGCCCAGGGAGCCTTCCAGAATGATCACACCGAAACTGATGGCTTCACACGGCCATCCGTCAATGCCTTGACACAGACGCAGCAGCAGTAGCACTTGACAGTGTTTTTCTGCCTGATTTAGTGGCCTTATCCCCGTGGCTCGGTGGATGGCGTGTGTCAGTCCACACCAGCCCTCCCACTGGGCTAGACCACGCCCATACCCATCTCTCCTTGAGGGAAGTCACAGCTTACACAGGGGCCCTGCCTTTGAAATTCGGGTTTCCTTTTCTTTTGGAGACAAAGGAAGAGGCCTGCTCTTGGCAATAGGCTGAACTTGGCAGTTAAGTCCTGCCAGGAGAATTTATAGAATCTTTTGGAATTTATAGGACTGAAATGGTGGAGGTGGGTGGAGGGGAGATCTTAGAAGCCACCCGGTTCCTCTGTAGGACCCTGGAGGACAAGGGATCTGGCTGAGGTCACACAGCCAGAGGGAGCTGGGCTGGGCCTGGAGCCTGGCTTTTCAGGGAGGGGCCAGTGTTCTTCTGTCACTGAGCCGAGGCTGGCACTCCTCTCGGTCAAGATGGACCGTCACCTGCCAAAGAACCCTGCCCCTCGGGACTGAGGTCCTGAGTCACAGTGAGCGAAGATGGGCCCCACACTGGCCATGCTTCCCATCGGGCTGTGTGGCTGCTAAGATAAGGACACAGGTGGGGGAGGCCTGCTTTTTCCCACTTCCCCCCTTTTGCTAAGAGGAAACAGACTCCTTCCAGAGGGTGGGCCTGACTGGAAACTACGAGGTCTCAGTGCCCAAGGATGTGCTCTGGGCTTGCTTCCTGGCATGCTCCGGACAGTGACACTTGGGGCAGTCTTTCTGCCCGCTCACTTGTGGCTGGTGACACCTATGACCCATGTAGGGGGCAAGATTGGCTTGGACCAGAGCACACGAGGCCTTCATTGCTCTGTCGGCACCCAGGTGGCCATGGCCTGGTGTCAGCATCGATGGCTATTTCCCTTACTCATCATTATCTGCTCTGCACACAGCTCAATGCCTGGTCCCGGACGGTAGCTCCCAGGGACGTTCCTGGTGGGAAAGCTGAGATGGAGAACACGGACCTGCATCCTCCTTAGACTGGTTAAAAGCACAGAGTCTGGGCCAGGATGCTGGGTTTGTACCAGGTCCACAGCCGTGTGACCTTGGGCTTGTTCCTTCCTCTTTTTGAACTTCAGTTTTCTCATAGTAGAATGAGGATGATAACATCAGTCAGGGTCCTGTCATGAAACAGGGTGCCCTTGAAGAGGAAGAGAAGGGGGTCCAGCGAGTTGCCATGTGGGAAGTGCTCAGAACTGTACAGGCACAGTAAGGGTATTATCCTCACACTCAGGTGCCCGGGCTGCCCTACCCTGCACTGCTGGATGCAAACAGAGTGTATGTGAGGACGCAAGTCATCGAGGGATAACCCTGAACCCACTCTGATTTGCAGGTAGCAAAAATGACATCAGGGGCCCATCTTTGGTGCTTCACTCTTTGTCATAGGCTGATCTGCTCTGCCAGTGGCAGCAAGAGAAGCAGAGGGCAGTGGCCCTGTCCTCCAATTGCTTAGGGAGAGCAGACGCTGGGATGCAGCTGGAGAAACTCCTCAGACCTGAAATAGAAGCAGTGACCCTGAGGGTGACAGAGCAACAAGAGAGAAGGGCCTGACCTGCATTGCATCGGGGCTGCTCAGGCAAGAAAGAGATGCATTTCTATCTTATTTATGTCACTGTTGTTTAGGGGGTTTTTGTTACGCGGCAGGTAAGGCTATATCCTGACTGATACACACTGGTATTATTTCCACTTTACAGATGAAGAAACTGAAGCTCAGGGTAGTTAAGGAACTTGTCTGAGGTCACAGTACTGAAAAAGGAGGATCCAGCTTTGACCTTGTGCCTGTCTGACTCCAAAGCCTGTGCCCTTTGCCCCACTACAAGAGAGCTTCCCTTCAAGGACGTGCACTGGGGTTCTTCATGAGGAGATGCAAGAATCCAAGACCTCATCAGGTTTCTTGCAGCAGAGCTGAACTCCTAGACTTGGGCCTGGGGTGGGCAGTGTTGGGGAGTCAGTGTATTTCACCATTCAGCTGCATAACTGCAGACCCTGAAAACAGTGGTGGAGCCCCAAGCCTGGCCTGGGCCCCCAGCAGGTACTCCGGGCCGGGAGAGATGCCTTCCTCTTCTTGGGCAGTTGTCATCCGGGGAACCAGCTGCTCTCAGCACCAGGCAGGGAAGTACAGCAGGAAGGAGAAAGGAAGACAGAAGGCTGAGAAAGAAGCGGTGTGGGGGGGCACCCACAGAGCTGGAAAAGCTGGACCTAATTTGGCAGTGAGTTATTTCAGGACTGTGCCCTGGGGACCTCAGACCAGAGATCCTGGGGGAGGAGAGTCTGGTGTGCAAACGCTCCTATTCCACGTCTCATGGAGCGGTCGGCCGCTCCTGACTGACAAGGGAGAGGAAGGAGAGAAAGCCGGACTTCCGGCACTCGTGCTGGGTGGTGATGGGAGCTGGCTGGCTGAGCCAGAGAGGGTCTGCAGACGGAGGTCAGTGCAGTGGCACGTTCACGATGTGTTGGGAGGAGCATGTTGGATTGCAAGCACTCCCTGTCCATGGTATTTGGTCGTCTTAAGTATAGAATCATCTGTAGGTTACAGATGAGGAGACTGAGGCAGGGCTGGGGGCTGAGGGAGGAAGGGTCAGAATGTGCAGAAGGGGATCAAGTCAGAGGCTGGGGGGCAGGGTAGGGAGGCAGTGGCTCTCTGGATGCACGGAGCCTGGAGGAGGGAGGTTCCCCAAGGACTCCCAGAGCAGGGAGGCCAGGGCCGCCCCGGTGCTCAGGGCCTGGGGTCCCACCTGCAGGACCTCTGCAGGCTTCGCAGGCTCCATGCCGGGCAGTGTGCCCAGAGGAGAAAGGCAGCTGTCCTCCAGCGTGCCCTCGGGGCCCTCGCACCCACCTTTGTTTGACTCATGCCGCCCTCTGCCACGAGGGCCTGCCTCCTTCCTCCCTTTCATCTGCGAGGCCTAATCAACCAGCCATCATTCACTCTGCTCAAGACACACGATGCTAATACAAGCTAACCTTTCCTGAGCACCTACTGTGTGCCAGGCCCTGTTCTAAGAGCGTGTGCTTACTGAGTCATTTATCTTCCGACAATGCATTCAGGTAGGTCACTATCATTACTTTCGTCACCATCTTCTTGCCTGGGGGCTCCCATCACTATACTTTCATAAGAATAAAGAATGTTGTCTACCGAAGTGTCTGCCTGCCTTGCCCCTGCCCCTGCCTGTTGTGGGCAGGTCTTACCCACCACTTGAATGCCTGCTTGTGCAAAGGAATGGATGCAGGAGGCTGCACCCACCACCCTTGCTCTGGCTGTTGAGGGAATCAAGAGGCATGAAAAGAAGCGTGTTCTGCATATCTCAGTCCCTCCTCCATAAAGGCATCTGTCCAGGGCAGGGGCCGTGTCTGTCCTGTTCACAGGCATATCCCTAACTCCTGGCATTTGGTCCCAGCAAGCCGCATCTGCCGAATGACAGTCACTCTCAAACTCTTCTACCCACTGGGCGCTGCTCGGCCCTGGGCATGGCGACGTGGGGAACACACAGGTGGGCAGGACTACCCTGGCCTTCTAGACTTACTATCTGGTGGCAAAGGTGGGACACTATGAAGTAGAGTGCCAGGGACAGCCAGGGCTGCAGGTCCAGAAGAACAAGTGATTGGGGGAGGGAACAACCATTTTCAGTTGAAGAAACATGAGAAGGGGGGCCATGGAGAAACACCTCAATAGTCTGAATTGCTCCTCTTCCTTTCCCATCTTGAAAACGGCTGGTCCTTTGAGCCGCTCCTTCCTTTGGGAAGAGGGCCAGGAGGAGGTACGGGCACTGCCATCCTGGACCAAGGTTCCAGTGGCTTGCCCGGGGGCTCTGCATGGCAGGGCTTAAACGATGGAAGCCTGCCCCCGACCCGGGAAGAGGCCCTGGAGCTCAAGGAGGCCGCCTTCTCCTCCCCGGGACTGACCAAATGGATGAAAAGAAATGAGGCTCCCGGGTGGCTGGGTGATGTGAGGTGGCCTGGTGAGATGGTGATTCAGGAAACCCGAAGCTCTAGTCCTGGGTCTTCCACGTCAGCCCTCGAGCCAGTCCCCTTCCTATTTGGGCCAGATGGGGCCTATTTTGCCCCGGCTGCAAAATGGAGCAGCGAGATTGGATGGTCCTCAGCACAGAAGTTTCCAGCCCCATTAAACGGACAAAGGGATGAGGCGGGGCTGCACCTGGGCCGGGAGGGCTGGAGGGCCCCGGTGCCCCGCCTGGGGCAGGTGTGCGAGCTCCCTGGCCTCAGGTTTGGGCTTGGGAGCATGAGGCCTTCACCTGCCACCTTCCCCAGCCTCCATCCAATCCGACAACTGCCACCGAAGGTTCCCAGGCCCCGGGGAGCTCAGGCCAGAGAGCACCCTCCTTGGTTTTGACGGTTCCCGAATGAGCGCGAACCGCAGGGTGAAGAGCACCGCGCCGGGGGGCGGCACCCAAATATTTCCTTGATTACAAAAACGATAGTGTTCTGAGCTCCCCTGTGGGAATTAAATGCCAAGATTGCTTTTATCAGAGGAGTTCCAATGACATCCTAGACACTGAGTGTGAAATGAGATTCTGCCTCCCCAAAGAGTCGCCATGACCTCTCGGGGGGACAGTTCTAATGAAGTCTTGAGGTGGGGCCCATCTTTGGTCCCGTTTAGGTCAGTGACCCCGGGCAGCCAATGAAGTGCCTGTGCGTCCGTTTCTAACCTGAAAAATGCAGATAAAACCTTACCTGTTCCTCACTAGATTGCTGTGAGGATCAGTCATTGACATTTTATCAAAAGTAATAATTTTCAACAACTAATTAAAAGAACAAGAGCTAACGTGGGCTGAGAGCTCTCTCTGTGTCCTGCACTGTCTCGTTTAGATTTACAGTGGACGAATGAGGAAGGTTGTAGGATTATGCCCATTTCACAGACAGAAGCACTGTGAAGGTCAAGGAAGTTAAATATTTCACCCGGGGCCATGCAGCTGGTGGTAGAACTGGAAACTGAGTGCAATATCCTCTACTTCTTGGGCCTGGCATTGTACCAGACGTGCGAGAGCTAAATGATCTAAATTTTGTCCTTCAAGGAGTTTACAATTTAGTAAGAGAAACTGGCATATACACAAATGGTGGAAAAATGGAAACAAGAGTATTTTCAACTGATAAAACCTCCCATAAGTTCAAGGTACAGCTTACAATAAATTTTATACAAGCAAGTATATAAATGCAAGTACATACATGCACAGTTTAGACCCTTGCACGCGCGCTCGTGAGTGTGAGAATTACTGACACGGGATGGGACTGGTCATAGACTTTCCCAGTGAACCTTCTAGTCCTGGATCCTTTCTCCCAGCATCTGAGTTAGGCCAGTTCTGCCAGATGAGTTTCTCTGCTTTTGTGATGCAGATGCAACCCGGGCTGGGGGAAGACTCCTCCTGGGAAGGCTAAGACAAGTCACCTGCTAATGAGCTGGAGGGTTAAGGTGGTGGGGAGAGGAAAGGAGTTAGAGAAGGAGGGAGGCACAGAGAGAAAAAGGGAGGTAGGAAGGAGGGGAACAAGGGAGAGGCGGAGGGAGAGAAAGAAAGAAATGAAGGATGAGATGAAGAAAGAGAGAAAGTGAGGGGGGGAGAGGGCCCCCCTCAGAAGCAGAGGAGAGGCAGGGAGGAGGCGGGACAGAGGCAGAGGGCGGTGGGGGGGGGGCGGTCCCTGGAGCAGCTCGGGAGCAGGCGATGGACACAGGGAGGGACACAGCGGGGCTCTAGGAGAAAAGCGGTGGTGTTTGTCCTCTGGGTCCCTCTTCCCATTTTTAGAGACTTAGGGAAATGTATGGGATTCTTTTCATGATTTGTTTTGCCTGGTTGTTAAGGTGCCTATTCAAATGGGACTCAGTGCTGGGCCTGAGCCACGGGGATTGCAGTTGTGTTAGGGTTACGTGTCTATACCGTGTATGTATGAGCACACAGCTTTTTGTGCTGCGTGACCTTGGGCGAGTCACTTAGTGTCTCTGTGCCTCATGTTTTTCACCTGTCTAATGGGGGTAACGATAGCATAGGGAGTTGTCAGGATTAAATAATTTAATTCAGGGGAATTGTTTAAAACAGGCTCTGGAACACAAAAACTGAAAACTTCACTTCTGGGTCCATCTACGACGTGCAGATCACTCCCAGGCGGGGAAACCCAAGGTGGAAACCGGACTCACTCACTGCCTTTGGCCCAGCCCCACCTCCCAACCTTCTGCTTGAGGCTTTTCCTTGTTCCCAGTCACCCAGGCTGGTAACATGAGAGTCCCAGTCTCCTGATCCTTATCCTTGTGCACCAGTGGCCTATTAGTCACCAGTCCCCTCTCTGTTGTCACCACACTGCTTTGCTGCTATATCCAACGCCCATGAAGGCCGTCACACCTCATGCGTGGTCGCAGATGATTTACGGACCCCAGAGAAGGTGAGGATCCTTTTCCTCTGTGAGGGACGTGATGCTCAGTGGATACAGGATAGGTGTATGCTGCATGACCGAATCACACAGTAATCAGAGATCAATGCTCGCCACCCGCAGGCTCCAGTGTGGCGCCCAGGCACTCGGAGGCCCTCACCTGCTCCAGGTCACAGGGAGAGGACTGCTGGGATTGAGATCCCACCAGGGGACCAAGTGCCACTTCTGGGGGAGTTTCCAGATGCTATTAGCCCTCCCTTCCTCCCTTGTACCTGTATACCAGGTCGGACCTGTAATGTTGCGAACTCCCCCTAGAAAAAGTGCTGCACACCTCATTGCCGAGTATCACTAGGGTCACCATCGAAGGACTCCCCCTGGGAAGCCATGCGCCGACGCCAGTGCCTAGTCCACCCTTCAAGGCCATTTTGGAACTTTGTCTGGAATGGCCATCACAGCTGTCATCCAACCCCAAATCTGACCATTAAGTTTGCGAACCTGTCACTGGACAAACAACTTGGCGAGGTTACGACAGCTCTGATGGCCGTTCCAGACAAAGAGCTCCAAAATGGCTCTGAAGGGTGGACTAGGCGCTGGCGTCAGTGCACAGCTTCCCCAGGGGGGGACTTCGAAGGTGACCGTCGTGATACTCAGCACGGAGGTGTGTGGCACTTTTTCTAGGGTGAGTTCGTGGAATTAATTGTCCGACCGCACGCACCTCGGGCTTACAATTAATGCAAATGTTCGCAAAAGCCGAAGACGGCTTTTATGCACGTCTTCCACCCACCACTTGCCAGGTGCCTGGAACCTCACGTGACAAAGCCCTGTTCTAGGGTGCCCACATCCTACAGGAAGGGGAGCCCCTGGGTCCTCAGACTCAGCCTGAGCGGCATAAAGAAGGCAAAGACTCAATTCGCGAGGCTGCCCCGCGCCCCCCACAAGGCCTGGGAAGCTCTCACAAGTGAGCAGCGACGGTCCGCTCGGGCCGTCACGTTGAAGAAATACTTTCCTGTTCAGTGAACTGCCCAAGGGCAACCACTCGTACAAGGTTGTGGGGGCCCCAATTTAGAAGTCACCAGTGCTTTCGCATCTGCAAAATACGCCCTGCAACTCCGTGGCCGCTGTCTTTGTTGGCGACTTTGCTGGGGGGTGGCCCACCCTCGAACCCCGTTTGCCTTGCCGGGGGGGCTGTGGGACTAGCCTCCTCTCTCGTATGCGGTCTCTTCTCGTTCCTGTCAGGTAGCCCGGCATCACAAAACGGGGGTGCAGTGGGGTAACGGAGGCAGGCCCCCGCCTCGCTGTGCCTCTGGGCTCAGCGGCCTACCTTTCTCTCCTTGTCACCGTACTCGATGCCCAAAGTGTCCATGGCCCGGACGATGGCTGCCAGGGACTGGATGGTGTTGCTATAGACGACAGGCTTGTACTGTTTCACGTCCTCCCCGGAGAAGCCATCTTCGTGGATAATCCTGGAGAAAAACCACACACATCTGATGAGGGTGCTGTGCTCACTCGGCACCGGGAGCGCCGGGCCTGTGGAGCCCCCAGACCAGCCTCCTGGCTTCGCTGAGGGTGAGGTCCAATCTGGGTGCTGCGTTACTGAGCTGCTGCATCAGTACCATAGAATCTGAAGGGGTAATCCACCCAAATTACCGAAAAGGTATTAGAAAAACAGAACAGTGGAAACAAAGAAATGCAGCCTTTTTGCATTCCCTATATATATGAGAAAGAAACCTCAGTCAACAAGGTGTTGACAATACTTGAAAGCACTTAAAACAGCAGAGACACACACACTAAGTCATCAATCAATGTTAGCTGTTGATATTTTTGAGCAAAGCTCAGGGTCCTGAATTAAATATCCACTCAGACGTACATTGTTCAAGACCCTCAAAAGCCTACAAAGGAATGACACATTTTTCTTTCACAGGAAACTCAGGGTGCTTTTAATGAAGGGAAGAGGACCACTCACGGTGAACCACCTCCTCTCTGACAGCAGAAGTCTGCCTACTCTTCCGTCCTTGGCTGCGATCTGACCAGCGCGTCACCCTTATCCTGGTGGCTCTCAACAGTGACACGGAGGCCATGAAGGTGACAGCACAGTTCTCAGAGGCCACATGCTCCCTGCCCTCCTGTTCTCAGGTTCCTCTGAGATCAGGGTTAAGGCTAGACACGCCCTAATGTCCCCTCTCCCTGCAGATGGTGGCCGCTCAATAAATGCTCACCGCTGAGAAGGTTCTGGATAGGAGAGGGAGCTAGAAAGAGGGGGGCCAACCAAAACTTGGTAAGAATCCGCTTAGAGTTGAAGTAGTTAAGGCAGACCGAGTGAATTTCAGGACCAACAGTCAGCACCCTGATCACTGTGTGACCCCTTCTGTGGTCACACTTTCCAGTCGGACATTGAACACCACGTGCGACGTGTCCACACCCCAGCATGAGAGCGGAGACCTCTCTCCCACCTCCCACGCCCCTCTCCGCTCCTTCATCACAGGAAAAAATTTGCTAACATTTTCTTCAACAGCTTTATATGTAGGTACGTCACCCAATCCACCATGTAATATGCGAGCCGGTGTTTTTAGTGTAATCCGGAGCTTCGGCAAGGACCCCTACAGTCTGAGTTGAGAGCACTTCCCCCCAAAGAAACCGAGTACCCACTGGCCATCACTCCCCATCCCTGGCCCCGCATTTTTTCACCGATTTGCCTATTCTGGACGTCCCACATACGTGGCATCATACACGATGTGGTCGTTTGGGACGAGTTTCTTTCACTTGGCATGTTTTCAAGATGTGTCCATGTCATGTCATGCATCCACGCTTCCCTTATTTTTATTGGATGTACCAGATTCCATGTATCCATCCATCAGTGGATGGACACTAATGATCCCCGTTGCAAAATTTGGCTTGGTGCTGGGGTGTGGGTCTTCATCCCGAGTTTCTCTAAGAAACAGATCAGAATAGCCCTCTGGACTTCCCATTGACTTCTATCAGCCCCAACCCTATTGTCTTGAGGCAGTGTAACCCAGTCTGGGTCACTGGTGCACTGCCATGGAGGGATGTCAAAGGGACTTGTCAGAGCCCACTGTACACAACTAGGAAGCGGGACAAAATATATAAACAAGCATTTTCAGACACGGGAGCGTGGGCAGCACAGGACTGTGATCCCAGAGAGAAGGCAAACAGATGTGCTGAGTCCTACGTTGCCTTGGCGTTCACCAGACCACAGTGCAGCGAGGGAGGACCCGAGGGGACCACGGTCTCACTGAGCAGATGAGAGAAAGACCAGTGTTCAGGAAGGCTTGTGGGGCAGAGTACCAGCAAGAGAAAGCTACGAAGAGAGAGGGGTCTGAATGGGGGTCCGGCTGAGTCTTTGGCTGAGTGGGGTGAGACCTCACAAGCTGGGCCAGGAACAAGTATCAGGGAGCTGGTGAGCTGAAACTCCCCAAAGCTTACTCAAGGCTGGGAGATGTTCAGGTTCTGACCGGCCAGAGTGTTTTACACACACCTCTCACTTAATATTCAAGACAATTCTGGGATATAAAAACTATTATTTCCTTTTGGCAGGTGAGGAAACTGAGGCTCAGAGAGGTTAAGCCACCTACCTGAGGCCACAGAGTTGGTTAAGTGTCACAGTGGCAATATGAGGCCACATCGTGACCATCAGGCGGTACTGAGAGTCAGGCCTGCTTTTTATGCCGAGTCCCTACGTCCAGGTTCCCGGAGGGTCCAGAGTGAGCATCCGAACACCTTCTACAGCACCAGCCCAGGGAGCGCGGGGCAAGGAAAGGATGTGTCTGTCTGGTCTGAGGTCGGAGAGCCAGCCTAGGGGAGCCTGGTCTCCTGGGACAGCCTAGGTCTGAGTCCTGGGCAGGCCAGGCTGGGATGGGGAAAGCAGAAATGAGGCTGCATGGGACACATCAGCTATAGTCAGTGGCATCTCGCATTGCAGTAACCCCAGATAAACAAGTCTTCAACTCCACGGGGGAGTGACAGAGTACAAAATCAAGTCCCAGAGACATCACTTGAGCCACCGGATCCAGCCATGCCTAAGGCTAACTCTGTCCCTATGCTTTTTCAGGGATAGGAGCCAAAAATAATTCCTATTTTCACATAAGCTAATTTGACTTGGGTTTCTGTCGCTACAACCAATATAGTCATGACTCAAACATGTTTTGTACCTTGATGACAACAGTATTCAGAGGTCATCTCCTTGCAGGATTGTTTATTAGTTTTTTTCCCAGCTTCTCGGCTCTCGGAGGTCAGAGACCACATCGCAGTTCCCCTCCCCATACTGCCTGGCACCAGGCTGGCTCTGGACCGGGCTCAGGGAAAGTGGGACATAGCTACCCGAGCCAGGAGCACACGGATGCACACACCAGCTGTCTCCATGGGGTGGGGATCCACCCCAGGTTTCTTAGGCCGGCAGAGCCAAGGTGGCAACGGGAGGCCACCCCAAACTCAGGGACTCGGAGAGGGGTTCCGAGCCACCAAACCAGAAGAAACATGGGCAGCAAGCAAAGGGCTGACTCTGGGCAGGAGCCACTGAGCAACGCAACGCGGAAGGCCCCAGGGGAGACAGGCAGAGCGCGGGAGCGTGGCACCAAGCCCACCGGAGCGGGTCTGAGCCTTCTGGGAAGGGGCCACCGAGGAGGGACCCCTGGCCTCCCCGGCCCTCAGCTCCTGTTTGGGGGGACCCCGCAGGAGGCCCAGATTTGGGCTTCCTTTGCTCTCTGCAGCCCCGTCTCAGGGCAGGGCTGCACTTAGCTGCAGTGAGACTCCCCAGGCACAGTGACCTTATATGGTCACAGAACCACGGGCTTGGGAACTGGAAGGGACACCTTGGAGGATCATCACAGATGCCTCTCCATCTCCTCCGTGTCCCTTTATCAGCACCCTCTCCCCTGCACGGGGTCTTTCCCCACCCTCTGCCAAATCCCTTCAAGGACCCGCACGCAGGGGGAGTGTCTGGGCAATTCCCTAACCGGCCTGGTGCTTCCGCTTCCTCAGCTACCCCGTGGGGATGGGCTAATCCTAACTCTCCTCACTGGGTCACGGGCAGGACCAGAACGTAAGGAAGAGTTCCCGGAACAGCACTCAGTCTTGTTAGCTGTTATTGTTGTGTTTGGTGAGTGGGGCAGGGGGAGGAAGTGCGGTTGGGTGGGTGACCTTTGTCTGTCCTCTGGAGGACAGGAAGTGACCCAGGTCCACGGGCGGGAAGGCTGGGGAGCCGTGGGAGGACCACTGCCTGCGGGGGGCGGGGAGAGGGACCCTGGTTCACAGTGACAGCCACAGCCAGGAAGGGGGTCCCTGGACTGGAGCAGAGAATTTGCTCGTTTACCTGATGGACGTCACAGGCGTAGCAGTGGGTTGAAAAGCTGCAGTGTCCTGATTTGGGGGCTGCCTAAAGATGCTATCAAATGAGCTTGTGGTCACAGCTGGAGGTGCCCGCACGGGCTGCCCGGGGCTTCACTTGTGTGAGCGCCGGCAGGTGGGACCGGAAGCCAGAGACCGCAGTCAGGAGGGCTGCTCTGGGTCTGGGCTGGCCTAGGCCTGAGGCTCCCTCCGGGCGGAGGCTCCCCTGAATCGCCCGGAGGAGGTGTGAACAGCAAGCGCAGCAATGGAGAAATGTCCCAAAGCCCAGCCCGGCTCAGGGCGCCGGCGGAATCAGCAGCCCAGCTCGAGGGGACCTGGCGGAGAGGGCCCTTCTGGAAGCCCCCCCTCCACTTCCGCCTGTTGGCACTGCTGCCAACTCTGCTCTTGTGTTTCCTTTTACCTGACGAGGTCCTATGCCCAGTGGGGTTTGACCTGCAGGAGAGACCCTGGCCCCTGCCTCAGTGGGTGCCACTCACAGTGAGAAATACTCAGAGCAGTCAACAGTGGTCTGGAGGACACAAGGTGAGGGCCAGGGGGCTGGTGGGAGGTGGGGGTTTCCAGGAGGTGCAGCAGCCTGAATCCCCTAGAGGGCACCATTCGTTCATTCGTTCATTCATTCATTCATTCATTCATTCGTTCGACAAATACATGTTGAGCACCTGTTAGAAGCGGGACACCCTGACTCTCCTACTCACTAACAATGTGTGCTACGGGCAAGTTCAGCCTTCCTGGGCCTGGGTCTCTCCCCTGTAAGATGGGGAGACTGAGTGTCCTCACCATGACCCTCAGAGTACTAACTAACATGTGGGAAGGGCCTGGTACACAATTGGGCCCAATAACTGCCAGCTGCCAATATTATTTAAACACCACAGGCTAATTCGTGCCAAAACAGGGCTGGACCCCTTGCCTTGTCTCCTAGGCCATGGGCCCCCCTCCTATCTAGGGCAGCAGTGCTTTGACCTAAATGAATGGGGTGCTGGGGGAGGAGGGCAGAGGGTGTCCACGTCTTAAACGACTAGCTCAGAGACCACTGGCTGGGCAGAGGTAAGATGTGTGTGTTTTGCAAAATAATTATGATGGGACCTGATTTCTGATTTCCCAGAGTTCCAAAGGAGCAGAGGCACTGAGACCTGGAGGTCCCTGAGGCGAGGCAACAAGCTCTGCTCTTCTCTAGGCATAAAGGCTGTCTCCTTGACTGGGAGGGATGGAGTTATCCTTAAAATTACTGCCTCTTTCAACCTCCCATCAATGGCCTCCACCTCCTCTAATCCACAGAAGTGACTGCTATGTGCCAGGTGCACTCTGTGCAGCCCCCTGGGGACAGTAGGGAACAGGCCGACACAGCCCCTGACGTCACAGGCCTTACAAGCTAGCAGGAGCAGATAGACAACAAAGAAGTAAGCCAGCAAGTATTACAGCGTGATAACCACAACAAAACAGTGATGGGGTGGGGTGGGAGCCAGGAAAGGGAGTGACATGGGACGCTGAGGCCTGAATGATGAGCCAGAGTGCACTGGGCATGCATGTGAGGAAGAGCGTTTCAGGCGGAGAGGGCAGCAGGGGCAAAGGCCCCGGGGCATGCTGCGTGTTAGAGCAATGGTGAGAAGCCGGTGGGGTGGGATGGAGAGCGGACGGAGGGAGTCATGAGGGTAGCAGGGACCGATCACGTAGGGCTGATGTAGGACTTACATATTTTTCTTAATACACACTAAAACAGCCATTTATTAAAATAAAAACAGATCACCTGTGTCCTTCTCCAAGCTGTCCTACCTTCCACCAGTGGTTCTGCTCTAAGTGGGGGTCCCCTTTAAATGGCAGCTTCTTTTCCTGTGTCCCCGACTTCTGCAGCTCTGACTGAGAGACCTGCTTTGGGGACACTTAGGGATTCTAACCCACACAGTTAAGCAAAAATGAAGCAAAGAAAAATCGGCCATCATCCCGCCACCTGGAGGGAGGCACCGTCCACATATTGGTGCCTATTTCAGGCCTTTTACCCGGGAGTCCACGTGCGTATTGTTTGTCCTGCAGTGGAATCACACTGGGTGGCTGTGAGTCCACCCAGCAGTCGTCACTGGCCACTCCGTGTCCTGTCATCTGAATGGGCCCTGCGTCATTCATCCCAGCCCATCAGTGGACATGAGGGTTGCTGTGGATGGGGGCTGCTGGGGAGGCTCCCTGACCGCGAGCCCGCTGTTCCTAGTGAACGGAAAGTTACATGACCCGGACAGGACGAGCCGGAGGCGGGACGACCCCTGGCCTTACAGGCTGGGCCCGAGTGAAGTGTGTGAGCACAAGTGGGTCTCTTGGCTATTGGAAAGGAAGAGCGGAAAGACCTAGTTACAAACCCAGCTGTTTAACTGCAGGGTGAAGCTGTATGGTATGAGGAGAATTACCTAAAACAATAAATGAGGTCCCTTGGTGATTAACACAGTGTGTAAAGCTCGGCATTCTAATGTTAGAATAACATGGACTGGAAGAGTATCTTCAGATAATAGCATAAGGCAGTCATTCTCTGGGGGAACGACTGGTATGAAACAAGGATGTGTCCTGTTGACAGTGACTTGCAGAAATCTGTTATAAAGATGCCATTTTTAATAAGGGGTAACTGTGGCCAGAAGCAAAGATGTCAGCTGCCAACTGTCAGCAGGCGGAGCCAGGGGCAAGGCCGGGACTTGTTGTGATGCCAGTAAAGAGCTTTTGCTGCCATTATCTGGGAAACAACATGGCCTCTGCCCTTTCCCAAGATTCTCAGTGCTGGGGGGAGGGGGGGCAGGCACATGCCAGCCATTCCACGGGTGCGCTGCCCAAGCGCCGCCTTGGGGCTCTCTGTGCCTTTTGTCCTCTTGGTCGTGTGCTGGTCTGAATTCTGGGACCCTGGCCTTGGATGGCAGATATCATGCCTTGGACTTGGAGGCAGAAGACACAGGTTCTTAAGCAAGGTGGCCTCTATCAAGCGTCACAGCCCCAGGTGAAGTGGGCAAAAGGAGGCCCCAGACAGCTGGGCCCCTGGCCAGCCCTCCTGAAATCAGCCTCCTGGGCTCGCATGGGGGCTCCACACCTCAGTGCTCTCCAATACCCTCAGGGCAGCCCTGCCAGTCCTGTGAGGATGACCTTGGTCTCCTGATCCACCCTCAGATTCCAGCCACTGGCCCTTCCCACACAACTGTTTCTAGGAAATACTGATACTTATTGTGGCAGCTTATGTCCCAGTTTTGTCATTCAGGAGACCTGGAGTCCGGTCTTGGCTCTGCCACTGACCAGTTGGTGAGCTTGGACAAGCCACTGGAGCTCTGCAGCCACTTCCTGTGTGTGCTGCCCCGTCAGGCGTCGGCTTTGGGCTTGGGTTATGTCAACTACCTGTGGTCACCCCGTTTTACTCAGGTTAACCAAGCTCCATGGTCGTATCGATGTCTTTGCCAAAGGCAGTGTTTTGGGGATATAACAGCTCATACAACATGGGGGCAAATAATCAAGGGGGCTCTTGGTGGACAACAGATGGGGGACTTCTGAAATGGAGACCTGCACACCTCACTGAACTCAAGCTCTGTTCCCACGTCACTCCTCAGACCATGTTGGCTAAAAGAGGCCCGTTGCTCCCATCATTCCTTGTTTTGAGCCTGCCTTATTATTATTTTTTTAATGACATAAATACTTGTTTACTGTCTGTTTCCCCATATACCAATGAGCTCCACGAGGGCAGGAACCCTGTCTGTCACTGACCCCAGTGTCCTGAGCAGTGCCTGGCACACAGTGACTGATCGTTAAGGCTGAATCAGACAGGCTGTTGCCCAGACCCCCTTCGGCTCTACACAGGACTCCTTTCTGGGAAGGGAGGAAGCCGGTACATTGTGGGCCAGGATGAACACACATCTCTCCCGGACCCACCACAGCCTCCCGGTAGCCTTGGCTGCCAATCCTCTCTCCACCTGGGGTCCTGAGTGGTCTTCCCTTAGGGCCCAGAACCTGCAGCCCTGGTCTTAGTGACATTGACTGGAATCACTTCCTCACCCGCCGGCACCAGGTCGCCCGCTGTCACCCAGCACGGGGGGTTCTCACAGGTCTCCTCAGGGCTGGCACATACAGCCACCTTACATGGCCACTCTGCGCTCACTGCTGGGAAAATCCAAAGCTATTCTTTGAAATCCAACTGTTAAATTCATTGGTTATGTTGCAAGGCCATGGCAGAGAGCTCTATGGCTTCCCAGCCCTTTTCACAATGCCTTATGTAAGGACATTAGCGTTGCTTCAATCCAGTAAAAGCCCGGGAGTGAGGGAAATTGGTTCGATGCCGATTTTACCGCCTGAATCTAAGTAACATTTTTGGTTTCCTATCTGCCTGATTAGGGCGGCTGCTAGAGTGTCCTTTCTTCTTCGCTGACATATGAAATGGAGTGTTCCTATTAGAACATTATGTTTAATATATGAACGTTATTACACATTGGGGGCAGTTTGCACAGCTTTTGTACTGTATTTTGTGGAGAATGCACAGGCGAGGCTGCAGAGCTGTGCTCATCTTCCTCAGTTCTTAGGAAAAAACTCAATGAACTTTCCTGCCTTCGTGCCCTGCTCGCGATCCATGTGCCTTGCTCGTTAGGCCCTGCACGCGCTCCCATGAACCGCAGGGCAGGGAGGGCAGACCAGCAGAACCTGCTGTCGCTGGCCGACAGCTCACAGGCAGGACCGGCACCAACCTGAGCCGCCCAGAACATCTCCCTTCCTGACACCAGGTGGACAAGTGCGAAGGCTCTGTCACCTGAGCGGCCCAGGCGGGGCTCGGCCAGTGCGTGCGAGGGCTCCTTCACCACTCGCTGTGGGGTGCTGCGGTGACTCACTGCAGAGCGCCCCTATGAGCGAGGGGGGCTCTGTAACGGGCTGCAGGGGGCCGTGGCTGGCTTTGCTCGCCCAACTTCTCTTCTCCCCTCTGTGGGAGAACCACCTGTCCTCCCGCTTTGGGGTGTCCTTAGCCTGACTTGCGCCTGGCCAGCCAGAGCAGCACACACCTGGACCCAGCCACGCCTGAAGCTAGGCCACTCCGTCACATGAGCCAACAACGTGCTTCCTTTTGCTTCATTCGCTCCGAGGCAGGTTTCTGTTCTGAGCAACCAGGAGTTTTGATGACCTCAGAGATGCTGCACAGCCCTCGAGAGTTTGTTTGGAAGATGGCAGCAGGGCCTTGGACTAGCCACGTGGACATGCTGATCCGAAAGCGGGTGTCTGGTGACTCATAACATCTGAGGGCTCTGAGGGTTACAACCCTGCAGAAAAGCATTTGCTCCAACTCCCTCCTTATAGTTTCCATGTCAGGCTGGGGGTCACATTCTCTTAAAGGCATTTCTGGGGTCAGTGGCTGACAAAGCATCGTCCGCTGCCCCACGATCCTGAAGAAAACCTCAGGCATGCCACTCCCCACCCTCTTGTAGCTTACAGACCCAGGCAGCCTGCAACGGCTTTTCACAGGCTCTGGGTTTTCCACTTCCTGATTTGTTTGTTTGTTTGTTTCTCTTCTTCTTACCAGTGATTGGGAAGGACACCAAAGCACCAGCGCCAAGCTCCAGAGACAAAGGGGCATGAAAGGACGCCCCCCGACCCCAGTTAGACCGCTTGGCACGCATGCACACAGGCACGCAGGGACAGCTCTGAGACTCGCCCCAGAGCCCCCCCAGCATTGCTGCGGACTGACGTGGGCCATTCCAGGTGAGCGTTTGTTCTGAAACAAAGGGGCAAACAACAAACACCTTTCTCAGCTCCCTGCTGAGGGGAGTTCGAGGCAAAAGGTACAGATCCCAGACACGGGCTCCTTTGAGAAATCACATGTCTCGCGCTCTCTCGGGGGAGCACTTGTGGTAAAGCCTGCCGAAAGCAAGTCTGAACCCACATTCCTCCCCAGGGTAACTCATGACTCCCACAAACCAACAGCAGTGGTCAGCTGCCACACTGACTTTTGCCTGACAAAGAGGGCCACATCTGCACCCCATCACGCCCTGAACCTTTGTGAGCCACGTTCTTCTGGCTCCTTGGTTAGGTCTTTGGAAGAGAAGGAGGGAGGATTCCAGGTGAAGACCAAGAGAAACACAGTCACAGAGACACACAGCACAGAGACACACAGTCACAGAGACACACAGCAGAGCCCGGACCAGCCAGCCTTCCTTCCCCGCAGCAGATGCGGCCCGGAGGCATGCCAGGCTCTGTGGTGGATTTAAATAGCCCCGCCGCGGCCTCCGGGTTCCCCACCCCGGCCTTCCTCCAGCAGATGGAAGCTCCTCATTAATAACCATGATGCGACGGGCACGGCCCCAGAAGAGTCCACAAAAATCACTTTGTGGGCTCCCACATTGATTCCCCTCTCTAGGGATGTTGGGGGTGGGCAGCGTATTCTGCACTCGAGGCCAAAGGCATCGGCTGGGCCCTCGGTGGAGAGGTTCCAGTTGTGCCCTCTCGGCCTACTTTGCCACGACTGGGGCCGGCGTGCAATGGGAATGGGGCTCCGTTGACGGCCTTGCTGCGCATCTGTGAGGCTAACGGGAGGGTGCGTGGTGCCTGGCCCCTCGCTGTGGTCACCGCCCTGCTAAGGAGACCTGCTTCTGGTCCGGCGGCTGGCGCTGGCCGCTGAGGGGCTTTGAACCTGAGGCTAGCCCGAAATCGGCTCCCACCCGGCCTCTCGGGCTTCCACCCCGCGAATCTGCCCGTGGGTCGGGCTCCCCTCCTGCGGGCTTCAGGGTAAAGATGGGGGAGAACAGTGCGCCCCGCCCACTCTGCCGGCTCTCCCTAATCGGCATCGGGACGCTGGGACCGGGTCCTGGGGAGGAGGAACGACACCCCACATCTGTTGAGCCCCACAGCTGCCAGCTCTACGCCAAGGCCTTTATGGACATTCACGTGTGTAATCCTTCCAACGACCCGTGCACTCACTCCCCAGCATCCAGCCTTAGTGACAGCCGTGGAGGTGTTGGTGCTAGCTCCATGTGGAAGAAGTTAACGGGCTGTCCCAAGGCCATGCAGCAAGTACACGCAGGTGTCCCACGCAGGTGTCCCACGCAGGTGTTCCCGAGAGGCCAACCTCCTAAGCGCTCTCTGGACAGCCGGTGGACCACAGCTTCCAGAGGACACCGATGACCTCAAGCATATTCAGAGGAAGGAGACCAGGTTGGTGAGGGACAAGACTTCTGACCAGCTGGACAGGCAGGAGAAGCATTTCCACACCGAGAAGAAGTCCCGGCCGTCAGGAGGTTTCCGCTGGCGCGTGGGCCCTTAACTGGAAACCCTTTGCAGCGCCGTTCCACTATCACCACTTTGTCCTCTCTCGTGAGCTCGCTGCCCTGCCCCCCTGCCGACACTCCCAGCGCCGGGTCTGCTCCACGCCCTGCGCTCTACCTGACACCCCAGTTCTCTGTGACGCGTCTCCGCTCTCTCACCGGACTGAAAACCCCGTGAAGGCAGAATCCAGTTCTGATTCCTGTATGTAAAGCCAGACATGGCGGCTGAAGGAGTGAACCACGAATGAATCCACGAAGTCCGTCCTGGGGGCGATCCTGACACTGCCCCGTGTCCCGTCACCATAGCCAGGCAGCTGCTGGGACAACTGTCCTGTCGCTTCTGCATCCACTGTGCTTTATCTGTATGTTCCGACCTGCGTGCTGACCGGGACGCGGGGCGCGGGGCTGGTAGGGGCCGGGAGGGTGGTGGAGGGGCTGGAGAACACACACAGCTTTCCAGTGTGCGACGTGGACACAAATCAGGCTCCCGAGAATGGCATTCAATTCAACAAACACTTCCCAACACCTACTCGGTGCAAGGCACGGCCTTTGCCTCTCAGCGTGTGAGGCGACGGTGCCCTCGGTCTGCTTTCAGGGTGCGGTGCCAGGTCCTGATGGGCCTTTCCGGGAGGTGCAGCCGGTGCCCTGCGAAACCAGGCCATTCCCCCTGCACGGCTCCGGGGCTCCCCGGCTCCGGCAGGGACTTGCTGACTCATGCTGATCCCAGAACGCCCCTGGGGCTCTTCAGCTGGTCGTGCAAGAATGTGTAAGCAAATATCCCGCCTTGCAGCTCCGCCGCTCCGGGCCGTCAGCTCCGGGCCTGTTAGCTCCGGGCCTGTTACCGTGCTCTGCAGCTCAGGGGCTGGGCCTGTTACCGTGCTCTGCAGCTCAGGGGCTGGGCCTGTTACCGTGCTCTGCAGCTCAGGGGCTGGGCCTGTTACCGTGCTCTGCAGCTCAGGGGCTGGCCCGTCTGAAGCCAGGCGTGGGGCCGGCTGCGTTTCCCACAGAGAACATAGCTCTGGGTGCAGGAGTGGCCTCGACTGCAGAGTCCACGTCAAAACGAGACGCACTGAGCAGGCTCTGGAGGTCAGAGAAGCATGGGGCGACCCTGTCAAACTTCAGCCTAAAACGTGACCAGTCGACCCCAACCCCTTATCTCCCCAAACGGAGAGGACAGAACTGTCCCCTGTCTCAGCACTCCTCAGTCCTGTGAAGGGAAGGGGACGCCCAGAGGCTGTGAGTGTGTCGGGGGCCAGCGTGTGGGAGGGAACCTCTGACACCAGCCCACAGGGAAGCTGTGGGGACGTGGCGCTGGGTCTCCCTGGATGGCAAGTCCCAGGACTTCAGAAAGATCCTCACTACCACCACGTTCATGAACACACGGTGAGAAAGAGGAGGGAGGCCGCTCGCCACCCGACCCTGCTGCCGCCCGCTGCTGTCACGACACGGCGATGGCCTTCCTCAGCTGGCTGGTGTGCCGCCGCCCGTAACGGTGACAAATGCTCAACACTCCCTGTGAGGTTTTCCAAGCACTTTCACGGGGATTAAACATTAACTCTGTGCTAGGCCTTTATGTGTATTACCCCACCTAACCCTCATGACAAACCTCGGGGTGAGTAACTCAGTTATCCCCATTTTCCAGGTAAGGACCCTGAGGCTTAGGGAAGTCAACCAGCTGCTTGGCCACACGTGTCCCAGCCGAACTGAGGACTGAAGCAGGGTCCCCTCCCTAACCTCCACCCCGATAGCCCTGGTGGTATCCCCATTTTGTAGTAATGGGGGGAGGTATGAGAATCAGGGTGACGGGCTTGCCCACTGTCCCCGAGAAGAGGTCTCCAACTGGCCATCTGCAGCCTGGATTTGGGCCCGACAGAGATGTGTTTTGTTTGGCCTGCAGGGGTTTTGAGGTTTTTGTTTAGTTTTGGTTTTTATGGGAGCAAATATTTATATTATAAATCAGGAGAATTCTCATAAAAAGATACGGATCTTCTGAAAAACTCGGACGTGCTGTCCTGGCTTCCTGGGTGGAACCTGAGTCTGGCTGCCTCCTGTGATCCCCAGGCCACAGCCCCCGGTCTGCCTGCCGGCCCTGTCACACTGCGACCCCTTCTAAAAGCCAGTTAGTGGCACTGGCCACGTGTTCCTGGTAGAGTAAATGTTTCCAGCACGTTGGTGGGGGGGGAGGGTGCTAAACTAATGGCAGATTTTTTTGTTAGCCTAATAAATACAGGCAATAGCCAGGAATATGACAGGTCCAACAGATCTGGAACATTTAGTGTGAACCATGTCCAAGCTTGTGAAACAGGTCCAGCGTGCTTCCATCTTTTTATATAGTCTCACGGGAGGACCCCACATCCCCCCAGGATCCGACAGGTTGCATGGCTGACCAGGAGGCTCTGCACAGCTGGGAGTTTGGCCACAGTCCATGTTTGCACTTAAGTGCTGCTTGGTCAGACATATGAAACACTAATGACAATCACGTGGCCCAGGCTGCCGAGAAGTGGCCTAGAAGTGATGGGAAGCAAACCTCTTGAGCAAGCCAATGCAAAGTCACTAAGCCAACAAGTGGGAAAGGGCCCTATGCACTGGCCGGCCATGAGGAAGAAGTCCAATCTCTAAAGACTGGGGAGACCCCCGGCTCAGACCTCGGACCACCTCCTCATCACCTCCACTTAGCTGCACAGTAAGCATCACAGGTGAAATCGGTCCTTCGTGCACCTGCTGGTTTTCCCTCCATTAACGCTGGGGAAGCTCGTCTCGTCAGCTTTCCCAGCCCAGCTGAAGGCAAATACTGTTGCCTGGGAAGACTCTCAGCATGACACCTGCTCTCTTTTTTTGTTAAAAGGAAGATTAATAAGTGTTAAAGAGGTGTCAGAGACGTAGTAACAGGAAACTCAAAACTTTCTATTTGCCATAATCAGAAGAACTGAGAGAATGGAGAAAGAATTTTCCCACTGTGGGATTCGCTGTTGTTGCATGCTGTGTCCTTGTCACTACCGGGAATCATCTCAGGGGTCATTGCCAGGGCCCCGACCATGGTGCAGGGGACTCCGGAGCATATGACTCTGGAATCTGATTCAAGCGGACAAGAATGGAGGGGGCTTTGGAAGGCGGGGGAGTGTTGGGGTCCCTGGGTGCCAGTCATAGCGACAGCGTGCCCAGAGGCAAGGAGGGGTAGGGGGTTACCAGTCTCAGCTGATTCATTGCAACTGTGAGAGGGTGATGGAACAGTGACCTGAAAGAGCTCAGTATCTCGAATGTATCGGCTCTTCCTGCGTCAGAGAATTACTGAGGCCTTTGGTAGATGGGGGTACGCGTGGCAGATACAGCTGAAAAACTAGTGTGGCAATTGCTCCCTTTTACTTGGGGACCAGCTTCGGAGAGTTTTGGAGCAAGAGTCAAAAGCCGCCAACACTGGCCAGAGCCTGGTCAAGAGAGACCTGTGGAGCCCAGAGGGGAAGGGAGCTTGAAACTGGCTTTGTCTGACTGGCCCAGGTCACCTTGGACCCCAGGGACCAAGAAGTAGCTGAACAAGTTGGCTACATCTTACCCACTGCCGCTGGGGCTGAAGGAGAACAGAGGCCCGGGAGAAGGGCTTCCAGCGGACGTCCCAGAAGCAGGCGGGCGGCTCACCCAGCTTGACCCCTAGCGGAGGGCTGCTACTCCGGACCCCACAACCAGAGGCACCAGAAAGGAACAAAAACACTCCCAACACGCTTCAAAGACCCAGCAGAAGATCAGTCCGAAGAACCAGGCACACGCCCAGGGAGGCAGAGATGTTCTAGGAGATGAATGGCAAGCCAAACAGAAAATCACATGTGCCCCGAAGCGATCCAGGGCAGACGTGAAGACGTCCTGAACATTAAAACCAAATCTCCCTTCCCGTGTATAGTGGGCGAGTCCCTGTTGAGATGTGAACTAGGGTCCTGGAAAACCAAGTGGAAAAACTATCTCCAAGGAGAGAGCAAAAATGTAAAGAGATAGAATTCATGAGGAAAAAGATGAAAGACCTGGAGGACAGATCAAGGGAGATCTAACCTGAGAATACTGGTAGTTCTAGAAGAAGGAAAAGGAACTGATGGAGGAGAGCCACTCATTAAATAACAAATAGAAGCCAATTGCCCTGAGCTGAAAAAGACCTGAGTGTGCAGATCGGAAGGGCTCACAAAGTTCCAGGGTGACAAGAAGAGACAAACACATAGGTTTATCCTGGTAAAATTCCTTCCCTTTGAGGATGAACACAAAAACCTTAACATTTTCAAGACAAAAAGGCTTATTACCTATAAGGAAAAAAAGATCAGATTGATATCAGACTTATGTGAAACACTATACGCTAAAAAGAGTAGACCGTGTCCACTGACCAATCAGAAGAGAGAACTGAAGGCCCCCAAATACTTGTCTCATCATTTCTCAGGCCAAAAGATAGTTGCAAATATGCAAGACTTCACAGAGTTTATCAGCCACATATCCCATCTACAGAAAATACTTAAAGCAACAAACAACAAATGCAGCAGAACAGAGGCCTCAGCACGGGGTGGGGTGGGGGGCGGAATGCACCGTTCAGGAAACTGATGAGGATGGAAGCCTGCTTGCTCACCTGCTTCCAGTGGACTCTCGGGGAAGGGAATTGCTAACTAAGGACTCTGAAAACAGAATAGAAGGGACTTACTACAAGGGGAATTCCAGCTATACTCTGAAGCTAAAAATATTAAAGTATCCTAAGAAAATCAAGGAGTTGAAAAAGAGGTGTCATCTTAAGTAAAGGGCAAGGAAATAATTCTAAGGTTCTCATCCCACTCAAGTAGGAAAAGCAGGGAGGAAATTGAGCAGATTAAGGGGAGAAAGAGTTATTTTGTCTTGCTTTGTTTTCAAATAATAGTAGAGCAATATGTATTTGATTATGAATTAAGGAAAAAAGAATGTAACCTTTAGTAAGATGGGAAAGCAGAGAACTTCCAAATTGGCATGGGAAAAAAATGAAATGCAAAGCAACTACTGCAGACCCACACAAACAAAAGGAAGGAAAAACACAGAAATAGAGATGAACGGAAATTAAAAACATCCTATCAGATGGAAGAAATAAAATTAAGTACATCAGTTAATGCACTAAATTTCTCACTAAAAGACAGAAGATGTCAGATTGGGTTAAAAAATTAAAACCAAAGGTATATGATGTTTATAAGAAAAACCCAGGTATATGATGTTTATAAGAAAACTAATTAAAATAAAGGTATGTAGAAATGGTAAAAATAAACACATAGGCAAATAGATACGAGGCAAATGCAAACAGAAGGAAAGCAGGAGTGTCAACATTAATTAGATAAGGGGGAATTTTACCTGAGAAGTACTGCAGAGGATAAAGATATATGTAATGATAAAAGGAACATGTTATGAAGAAGTTACAACCATCAGAAACCTATGTGCATTAAACAACAAAGTTACATATATAAGGCATGTATTAGAAATGGAATAAATAAATTTTAGTGTAGAATTTCAAAGATGCCTATTTCAGAAATGGACAACGAACATAGGCAAAAAGGAATTAACAGAGAAAGTGAATAATAAAATTTGAATGACTAGAAATATGCAGAACCTTAATTTCTCAAATATAAAATGAACTGTTTTAGGGACCTGGGTCATTTATAAAGATTGATCATATACTGGGTCACAGAGATAAAACCTTAACAAATTTTACAAAGAGAAACTTTTAGAGACCGTAATCTCTGGTCACAATCAACAAAATTAGAAGTTTAAAAAAAGGTGAGAAGAAAAATTGACTTAGAAATGAAGAAGCCCATCCTTAGATATTATCTGGGTTAAAGAGGAAATCAAAAGGGAAATGACAAACTAAAAAGCAGTTAAAGAGAGAGCAAGCATGTCATTACAATTCTCATGGGACAGAGCAAAAGTCATGCTCAGAGGAAATTCAAAGCCTCTATGATTAAAGAAAAAATACAAAAAATAAAGGAACTCAGCCCTCTTCTTAAGAAATTATAAAAAGAATGAACCCAAACAAAAGAAACTATGACTATAAATTAATAAAGTTAAAAGGTGGAGTTAGTAAGATTTAAAGTAGTAGAACAGTGAAGAGTTCAAATACAAAATCTGCAAATAAGTAAAAATAAAACAATGAGATTAAGAGAGAAAGCAAATATGAGTATACAAAGATTAGAAACAAGAAGGAGCCCCCAACACAGCTTCGGAAGAGAAAACCAAGATCGTAAAAGACGTCCCGCACAGTCCTGCAGCCACAGCACGTTAAGTCCGATGATCCCACAGCCAAATACAAATGACTAAGATTGACCTGAGAAGAGGAGGAACATCTGAATAGACAAATAACAAAGAAAAAACTGGAAAGGTGATCAAGACCTACTATTGAAAATGGCACCAGGTATTTAGTGCCCAGATAGATGCAGTGAATTTTCCCCAACCCTTAAATGACAGATAATTCCAACATTATTTCAAAGATTCGAGGTCATTCTCTAAGACGGTGAGTTCCCTAGTTAATGCTATGAAGCCACCATAACTTTAATTCCTAAGACATGAAGAATGAAGAAGAAAGAAAACTATACACGATTCTCATTCATTAAAATCGATGCAAACTTATTTTTACAAAATTAACCAATTGAATCCAGCCAAGTATCAAAGGACAAATGGTACAACTGAGCCTGGTTATTCTAGGAATGTCGAGTAGCTCAACAGTGGCATCCGTAACAACCACAAAGAGGGGACGCCGTAGAGTCACGTCAATAGATGCTGAAAAGATACCTGTTAAAATTTAGATCATTCCTAATTAAAAACCAGGAATAGAAGCTAATTACGTATACAAAATAAAAAGCATTTACCAAAACCCAACCGCAAATATGATTATGAATAGTGACAGCCTAAAATCATTTCAGTTAAAATCTAGACTAGATAAGGATGACAGTAATAATCACCATTACTATTTATCATGCTCTACAACTACTAATTAATGCAGTAAAGCAAGAAAACGGTATCAGTGTTGTAAAACAAGAGCTAACATAAGTTTTTTAATGATACCTGGTATCCAGAAAACCTAAGAGACTATGAGCATTATAAAAAGAGAGAATTGGTAAGGTGGCTGAATCTAAGACATTACAAAATTAATAGGTTTTTCCTAGTAACAATGATCTAAAAAAGGAAATAAAGAAAAATAGTCCGTTCACAACAGTGACAAAAATATGAATACCAAGGGATAAATCATACAAGAAACTTACAGGACCCTACACGAAGAAAAGTATAGAATTACTGCCCATCAGCTCCATTCCTGGGTACACACCCAAGAGAAATGTGTGCAGATGCTCCCCAAAGGCACATTCAAGAACGTGACCAGCTGTGCTATTTGTAAGAGCTCCAAACCGGAAGTGGCCCCCATCATTTGGGGAAGGAATGAACGGAATTGTGGCGAAATAATGTACAGTAACGAGAAGAAACAGCTAAAACGACATGCAACAGCATACATACACCTGAACGTTCAGTGACAGACAAAACCAAAAGCGTACGAGTCCATTTACATAACATGCGACACCAGGCCACACTGGTCGGGGCGGCTGGGAGTCAGGTTTCCGAGGGGCAGGCCGTGATGAGGAGAGGTCCTGGTTACCTTGCCCGACATCACACACACCCGACGGCCAGGTTCTGCGTCTTGACCTGGGTGTGAAGCACCCAGGTGTGTTCACGTGGTGACAATTCATCAGGCTGTACATTAGGATTTGTGTATTTTTAATAGGTATGTTTTATTTAAAAATAAAGAAATAAAGGCGTTTTACTGGAGGCTGTCAAAGCAGATTTGAAGAACGGACGTGATGTTCTCGAATGGGCGCACCAACCATTATAGAACATCCCTCCTGTGTGTACTGGAATTTAATACAAATTGTAATTAGAATTTGGACCAGGTTTTGTGGTGTGTTTGTTGGTGTGTGTGGTTGGTTGGTTTTACTTTTTAAATTGGAAGTTGAGTCCCGGGAGGACTAGACATCTCCTCCCAACTCCCAGCCCGGGACGGAGGCAGAGGCCCCGTGCCGGCCCCTCCCGCCTCTCCCAGTTCTGCTTCCAAAGATGACAGGCGCATGCAGCCCGTCGGGTCAGAGCCTCAGAGACCTTCCACGTCAGTGCACACGTCCTAGCGGGGCTGCACCTGAGAGGGACCCGCAGGGTAACATACAGCTCAGTGCTGGTACTAGCAGGGGGTCCAGTGAGAGTGCCCACCTGCTGTCCCCTAGCAACAACAAAGGGATGAGGAGATGGTCAGGATCTGCCCCTGGACTGTAGAGAATATTTTCATTTCTCAAATTCACCTCCGGCTTTCTTTTAAAAAGCTTCTCAAATAACTAAGCATTGTGTTACAGTTATCTTGTTGGACATCACACATCCCCTGTGAAGGAGGGGGATCGCTGTTCTCTACTCCCCACCGTCCAGGCGAAAACACAGACATTTGGGAAGGTAACGTGACTTGCTCAAGGTCACTAGCTGGCATGCAGCCATGCTGGGGCTCCAAACTGGTCTTCTGACCCCACCTCCCATGCTTCCTCCTGGCTAATCTCCATGATAAGACGAGTCACACGCTACTGTGGGTGAGAGGGGGAATGGTGAGGGTGATGGGTCCTGGCACCAGACCCAGGGTCCCCGAGGGGGCCTTTTGGGGAGAGCTGGCCAGAACCTGGCCCAGGCCGGAGAGGGCCTGGAGTGGGGCAGGCTGTTCCCTGCTCCAACACTTGGCTCCAGGGACGGCCACTGCCGCCACTATCTCGTTGGACACTCAAAGGTCAGATGAGGCTGAACTCCTGGCAGGAGGCAGGTATGCCAGCCCATTCCCCCATCCCCACCCCCGTCCTCACTGCAGCCTCACAACTGAGCTCCAGCATGGCACCTCCTCTGGGAGACTTGGGCTCTACTTGCCAGAAGGGCGCCCTGTGAGTTTTTGGGGGGGCAGGCCAGTGCACCCCAAGGCACCAGGGCATCACTCCCTTACGAACGCAGGGCCCACCCAACTGCTGTGAGGAGGTTCAGCAGGCCTGAGCTGGGCCAGGAGGAAAGGTGTGGAGGCGTCTGTGAGTCCTCTCGAGTATTCCCAATGACGAGGTGCGGTTGGGCTGCTCCTTGTGTGACAGCTCAGTGAGACTACGGATGCTCAGAGGGCTGGTACCCAAAGCCACACTCGCGAGACCCTCCCAGGAAGGACGGAAGAGTGAACAGCCTCCCCACGGGCATACGCTCGGGGCTCCCTGGGCTGACATCGTGCTCCATGGGTTATATGCACCCTCTCGTTTCACCGTCATGACGACTCCTCGAGGAAGGTAGTGCTGTCATCCCCTTGTCATGGAGGAGGCAGTGGAGGCTGAGAGAGATGCCCTCACTTGCTCGAGGTTACATAGGTGGTAGGTGGCAGAGTGGGCTGCCTGTAGACCCCAGAGCTTGCTCTCCTGCCAAGGCACTAGACTAGAGTGTCCCCGCTCACCCTGACTCCCTCCGGGGCTGGCCCTGCCTCGCTGGCCCTCATGGAAAAGGGTCCTGCCAGCAGCCTGGCATCTGGGGAGCCAGCTGGGGGGCTCGGCGCCAGAAGACCTGGGTTCTCGGTGGCTGTGCCACCCAGAGACTAGTAACCAATGGGGACACAGTACAGCAGCACCTATAATTTACCTTGTCCTTTCACATATGTTCTCAATAAACCACCGACCCAAGTTTCTGGCCTGATCAGCTCACCTAACACAGGAATTCCCTCTCTCCTCAGGGCGGCCATACTGTGAGAGCGGGGTGGGGGTGGGGGGATGATTTCGTACCCTCCCTGTTTTCTGTCCACTGCTCCTTCTGAGGGAACCAGACTTATCTGCTGTCCTCATGACGGGGCCTCAGAGAATTTGAGACGGTAGCTGGTTTGAGGCCTTCTGTTCTGTCTGGACCCCAGAAAACGTACTTATAAACCCAGAAATGTATTGGGCTGCTTTAGAATCAGAGAAAATGGCAGCTTGGCTGACCAACCAGCGTTGGAGTTCAGGAGGCGATGGGGGGCGGGCAGACCCCACTAGGTACTGAACTGACTCCTGCGGGAGAAGCTCACGGAGCAAGCCTGGGAGCCGCCTGGATTCTGCCCCACCACCTGCAGGGCCCTGGGCTGACAGGGCTCCTGTGTTGGGAAGGGGAGGGCGGGGTCGGGGAGCGCGAGGGGACCCCCCCACAGGCAAGCGCCTCCTCACACGGAAGCTGTTGGGAAAATCCCACCTGCACTTGCCCGGCTGGGGCTCTGTAGCACCATCCTTCCTAGCACCCGTCTCAGCAGAAGGGGAAAATGTTTGCTGACTGTTTTGTGCAAGTTAATTAACTGTTATTAAAACATGCCCTTGAGCTTAATGACGTTCCTTCTTTCACCATTTACATATCGCAAGCCTTCGAGTGATGGTAACTCCTTGAGCTGACTCTTCAACTTGACTTCATTCGTGCAGTTTTAAGAACTCTCTTCCCATACGCATGCAGAGTCGCCTGAGTCACGCCTGTCACGGACAAGTTTACTGGCAGAGTAGGCGGCAGCACCGCACTTGGCGGCAGAAGACCTGGTTCAAAGGCCGGGCCTCCTGTTTCCTATCTGAATGACCCTGAATAAATCAGTGAACGTCTCTGACTCCCACTTGTAAAATGGGACTAATTCCCTCCCGGCCATGTTTACAGGGATGGTATGAGGATTAAGTGAGCTGTGTGTAAGACACATCATTGTTAGATATTTCCTGGACTCAGAGGTAGAATCTTGGATTGGGTACCTGTGGCTTGGGACTACCTAGTACCCTCATACCTTTCTGCCAGCATCATGAGTTGGCAGCGCCACCCCTCCCTGAGTCCCGGTCAGTGTCATCAGGTGGGGTCAGAGCACCTGGCATTCCCCAGAGCCACACGGTTGGAAGCTTTCGGTGGGATTGGAAGCTGAGGCTGTGGATGGCCTGAGGCTGAGGCTGTCTTCCGGAGGCCCCGAGGGGTAAGGCCACCCAGGACTGAAGTTAGCACAGAGGAGAGCAGAGGAGACACATCAGGCGCTGGTATCTATGGAGCCTTCGGGTCCAGACTCTCCAGTGACAGGTGTTGCTAGGTCTCTTTCTTTATTTAAGCCAGTGTGGGCAGGATTTCTAGCATTTGCAACTGAAAGGGTCTGATACACAATTTGAATAAAAGCAGAGATGACCTAGGATCAGTATCAGTGTCTAGCTATGTCCTGCGTGCTCTGCTTTCTACTCAAGAGCCATCAACCACACTGAGCATCACACCGAGGACTCCCTCCCTTCTTACTTCTCAGGACCGTTTCTCCCAAGAGTTCAAGGCTGGGCGCACATTGTTGGTGGCCAAGCCAACCACCATGTTCCCTCCCTTCCTTGCTGGCCAAGTACCCACGGTGTTCTGGTGTCCGTAGCTCTGACCAGTCTAAGAGCCTTGTGTAATGCCATCCCCATCGTCAGTGACTGGCTTAGGAGGAGGTTTGTGGCCTGAATCTGTCCAATGAGACAAGGACGGGTTAGGCCCTTCAGTACTCCTGGATGGAGTGTACGAAGCCGCGATGTCTGGAGCTGCTGCAGCGGCAGCCAGCAAAGGTGCTGAGACTGCAGAAAGAAAACACAGCAGACTTGGGTCTCTGATGGCTTCCTTGGACAACCTTGGCACTGCTTAATTTCTAGACTTCTTGATATGTGAGCTAATAATTTCCCATATGGTTTAAGCCATTTTCAGCTGGGTTTTCTGTTACTTGCAGCCAGTAGCCCCTAAATGATACAGAAGTACAGTTCAAGCTCCTTTCCTTCTTGGAACTTTCCCAGATGATGCCAGTCCATAGGGATGTCCTTCCCCTCAACACTATTCACCCCGGTGCACACTCACTGAATTCTCTGTCGACACTGGGAAAGAGACAGTTGTCATTCTCGGGGTGTGTTTGAAGCACAGCGTTGTGGCGCTGAGGCCGCCTGGGCGGGGCGGGCAGGAGTGTTATGGCCATGCCGCCCGTGAACTTGGGAGAAGGCGTTCACACAAAACTTCTGCCTTTGCTGCCTAATCCTGTTCCTCCTGTGTTCTATGCCCCAGTGAGCGACAGCTCCATTTCATTGGTTACTCAGGCCCAAAACCTTGGACTTGCCCTTGACGCCCCTTTCCCTCACACCCACACCCAAACCCACAATCATTATGAAAGGAGATCCTATTGGTTTTCCTTCAAAACATGTCCAGCACCGGACTGCTCTAACACCTCCCTAAATCACTACTGCCCCGGTCCAGGCCACCACAGCGTCTCCTTGGAATAACTTCAACAATCCCCTAACCATCTTCCTGCTTCTAGTCCTCGTCCCTGGGCTGTTCTCCACGGTGACATCAATACTTTGCGAGGGCTCCCAGAGCACTCGGAATAAAAGCCCAGAGCCTCAAATGTGGCCCAACCCGAGCCTCCTGTGCCCTCTCCGGACCCCTATCACTCCTCTCCCAACCCCACACTGCACTCCAGCCATGCGGCCTCTGTCTGCTCCTGAATCACAGAAAAAGCGCTCCCACCTCAGGACTCTGGACTTCACACTTGCTGTTCCCTCTGCCGGAACACCCTTCCCTCATTTCCATACTCCTTTCAAGTCTCTGCTTACATCTGGAAGGATGTCTGCGGCCACGCTCATGAAATAGCAGCTCCCTCTATCTGGCTTGCTCAGCTTTAGTTTTCTCCATCGCCTCCTTTCCCCTGACATATTACTTTCCTGTCCGTTCGGGGTCTGCTTCCCCACCTCTGAGAGAGCTGGGGCTCTGTCTTACTCACTGGCTTCACCTCAAAAACCAGAGCAGGGGGTTTCCTGGTGGTGTAGTGGCTAGGCTTGGGTGCTCTCAATGCCACGGCTTGGGTTAGTTTCCCAGCCAGGGAACTACCCCTTCCCCTGCAAAAACCCACCATCCCCCAAAAACACCAGAGCAGTTCCTGGCACAGAGCAGGCACTCAGTAAATACTCCTTCAGCAAACAAACCCTTTTTGTACCCCCTGCAGGGCTCTCTACACTGTAGGTGCTCACTGAACTCATCTATTAGACATGTTTGTGACAGGATCCCACCAGCACTTTTGAGTTCATTTGTGGCAGAGATGAAAGTTTCTTTGCTAACATATGGACAAGGAGGTGAGAGTAGCATAGAAAAAGAGAAAAAACAGTTAGGGGTGGTGGAAGTTTTTGTATGTTAATCTCTCTAACCTCTGTTATGACACTTAGTACAATTAAAAGGCATAACTATATTATATTCTTAAAAATTGTTTTACAGAATTGTTCATGTTTTTCTCAGGACTGTCATTTAAAGCAAAGCAGTTTGTGTTTTGTTAGACCCTGATAAGTGAGACTACCGACAAAATCTCCCTTAGAATCCCTCATCCTCAATGACACCTACAGAGAGACTTCAAACCTTTAGGGAAGACTTTCTGAGACCCACAGTCCTCAACCGGTGTGTGTGAGAATGGACATTCAGTATCATCATTGTCCCTCTTCACATGGTATTTAATTTGCAATTCCAAATATGTTACATGGGGGTTAATTATCAAGAAGTGATACAGGTTAAATAATTGTTTCTTATTTGCCTTAGAAAGCATTAAGTCAAATCCTCTAGCTCGGGCAGACTGCTTGCAAATGTTCATTCATCTAGCCGAGATTTATCAGGAATCAACTGCTTTCCTGCCCATGGAGTCCCTGTCTGCTTAAGGAGACAAATGAATGCCTACTTTTATAGGATTTCTGGGAGGAAGATGTGATTTAGGCTTCGGGGGAGGACAGTGCAGATTGTTTTAATCCAGTTATTTATTGAGCATCTGTTATGTGCAAGGTGCTCTACTAGGCCTTGCAAATGCAAACACATGGGGCTGTCTACAAGAAGCTTAAAATCCAGTTTGTGAGATAAGACCTGGGAAAAACTAACCTCAATCAAAAGCAGCAAAATGTCACATATGCTGCAAGAGAAAAGAGAAACTATCCATGTTCTACAGGGGCTCAGAGGAGGGGGAAGCACAGCTGACTGGAGAAACAGGTGCGGCTCCCGGAAAACCATGATGCTTTGCAGCCTAGAAGGAGAGGTGGGTGTGACAGGCAGAGATGTGGGACATGTGGGTGGGGGTTATTCCAGGTAAAGGAAACCGCGCACCTCACGGCAGGGAGACGGCAGAGCATGGGGTGCCGGCCATTCTGCTCTGCTCAGGAAGGCCAGCTCCAGCCCGTGAGCTCTGGGCAGTGCAGAGTCACGCATGCACGTGTGTGCGCACGCGCGTCTGCACGTGCGCATGTGGCAGTGACCGAGGGGAGCTGAGCTGGGCAAAGGCTGCGTCAGCGGGCAATGTGGAGGATGGATTAGACCGGGGACAGAAGAGGACAAAGGGCCAGTTAGTTGAGGGGCAGGCCACCAAGGAGGTTTAACTTGGCAAAGTAGGCATTTTATTACCAATACCTTATATTGATGTCACATATCCTTTTATGTGTACAAAATGTGACACAACAAAAGGGCCTATTGGATTAATTCATTTAGTTAACAAACATAAATTAAACTTTTGCTCTTTAAAGTCTTTTGGAAGAGGCTGATGTCCCGGGAAGAGCCATGAGGGGGCTGTGCTAGGGAAAAGGGTGGTAGGAGAGGAGAGGAGGGGCAAGCAGAGGGGACAGGACAGCACCAGCCTGGCCACAGACAGCCTGCTGGGCTGGAACCCGGGAGCACAGATGAGGTACACAGCAGGAAGCTGGAGGGATGATGCTGGTGCTCAGAGTTTTGACTGCAGAATATCCTGGGAAAGGAACATTGGCTCCTGAACACACTACACTGGCTCCATCTTTGCTTTGCCCCTAGCCAGGAAGTTTCTTAATGCTGCATTGAGCCATTAGACACTTGAACTTGATCATTCAGGGTCCAGAACACCTTCTGGTCCTGGGCAATGGCAGGGCCCAGGGATGCCTGTAACAGGATTCTTGTTTCTGTGTACAGGGCTCCGATGTCCCAGCTTGTGACCTGGGCATGTTACCACGAACACAGGCTTCCTACAGAAGAGGTTTTCTCACTGACGCCCTTTGTGATCACAGCCAGCAGATTTAAGCAGGGGTTTTCCGTAACATGACCTTTGAAGAAAGCTTAACAACTGTATTTGGAGGACCTGAGGCTTTTAAGGCCCAAGAAGTTGCACAGAAAGGGAAGTTTAGGTGTTAGGGCCACATGCGGAGTCAGCCACGTAGTTTCTAGGCTGTGAGGAAAAGAAGGCAGACCCAGGCGGCTGGGAGACTTGACGCTGGCCCTGACACACCCAGGGACACTGCAGAGATCTTGCCGGCACAAAGCACGGCAGGTTTGAGGCCTGCTGCCCTCTTACCCGCAACACGCCCAACCTAAATCATAAACCCTTCATCGGTCTCTCTCCTAAAATGCCTGCATTGTTCACAGTTTACAAGATTCATTTGTGTGTGTGTTTGTTTATTGCCCTGCTCCTCCCCCATAAACCTTTTAAGCTCCATGAGGGCACAGGCCATGTTTGCATTACTCATCATCTTACGTCCAGGACAGGACCGGGCACACAGAAGTACCCACTTTTTGCTAAGTGAATGGATGAAACTGGTGAGCTAGGACTTGACCTCTGAGCCTCGCTGGGTGTTCTGGTGCACGTAAAGCACTCAGCACAGTGTGTGCCCATCGCGAGCACCTAATGGATAGTAGCTGTGCATTACAGTTTCTAAAAAACAAGGAGCTTGGGCTGGCTTTTCAGAAGTCAGAGCAGAAAGCAGCTGGCCATCTGTCTCACCATCGCCCGCTCCCTGACCCCCTGCTCAGTGTTGCAGACAGGAAGCCCGGCACAGAGAAGGGAAGTGATTTACCCTGGTGATCTTCAAGAAATGCCCACCCGCACCTCCTCTAGCCTCCAAAGGTGGTACTGGGAGTGTCCCGACTGCAATGCTTTTTGTTCTCAATGGGCCATGTTTTGACAGAGAAAGTACACCGTATCAGTTCCCAAATCTTAGTTGATTCCTTAGGGGCCAGCTCAAATGCTACCTTGTCAAGAAAACTCCCCTGGGGCCTCCAGCACCTAATAATTGCTCCTTTTATTCAAGTGCCCCAGTCCTTCACGTGGCCCAAGTATAGTCTGTCATTGCATTAGGGTGGTTAGAGCCCGTACCAACAATGCACGGACCTTCTGGGGTACGCCCACCAGCTCCCTCCGGGTCAGGAACACATCCACATAAACGTCTCTCATACCTCCTGCATATCTGGGGCAATGCCTGCTGCATCCAGGAGTTAATGAACAAGTCAGTGAACGAGGTTTCCTGGCTGCCCCAGGGCACACCACCGCTTAACTGGCCAAGGCCATGAATGCTTCCGCGTAGACCTGAGCATCACCCCCAGCCAAACTGAATCCAATGGGACATTGGGGCTGTGATTCCAAGACAAATCCATACAAACAGAATGAGGCGGTGGTGCAGAGGAGGAGCACACACCCATTTTGACACATGCACAAGTGATCCTGACCGTCGGGTCAGCAGCAAGAGCTTACTGGAGGCCACATGTCCCCGGACCACCTGCGGCAGAGGGGGCATTGTTAAAAGGCTGTCCTCCTCTACGAAATAAGTAAATGTTCTTTGAGGGCTTCTTCCTGGTTCAGCTGTCCTAACACTCTGTGAAGACTAATGCTAAAGGCACCATTTTACTCAATGGAAAACGTTTTAGTAAAACACGTTGTGGAAATGAGTGCCTGCCTGAGGACCCTGTGCTGGACCTGCGGGGACCTGAGGGGACAACGATGTGGCCTGCACCTCGGCCATTCCTCGCCTGGCTTATTTTGAGAGCTCTCCAGGCATAACTGGGCATGGGACTAGTGAGGGGGCCCAGGGCTGGGCCTTCTTCCCATAGAAGAGGAGGAAGCAGTGTTGTCCTGACAGCACGGGCGCTGGCCCAGCCTGGCAGTGGTGGCCAGTCCACCCGCCCATGGCCCGCCTTGGCTTCTGCCCCTCACAGGGAACTCCTGGGTGATGACGAAAGGCCTGCTTAGCTGGGCTCTGAGTGACCAGAGGAAGCTGAGTGACCAGAGTAGGGTGAATCCTGTGGCGGGGGTGCGGGGTCTGGCGAGGATCAAATGACCAGGAGAATCACAGTCTGACACAGAGGTGCAGGTGGCCTTCCCCACCAAGTGACCACAGCACGCAGGCTCTGAAGGCTCGTTATATCACTCTGCACTGTCCAAGCAATGAGGGATTCAATTTCTCATTCTTGCTAAGCAGAGTCAGATATGTAACTGTAATCAGGGCTTCTCATCAGCCCGAGGTAACCAGGGTGACCGCCCGGTCGGATGTAATTCCAGCCAACAGCAAAGACGCTCCGCGGTCTCGTTAGCCCGTGGGGCCCGATCACAGAGAGAGCCCCGACGACAACTTTTCTTTCTTTTTGAAACACAACAGATTGTCTGCAGACCTGCATGACTACTATCTTCAAGAAGCCCAGGACAGGTCCCTCTTTCATCTGGCCTAAGAAATGCCTTAAGAGATGAGGAAGCAGGCCCAGAGACGCTGTGCCTCCAGTTAAGGTCTCAGCGTGAGGGAAAGTGGTGGGCTGTGCGGACAGTGTTTTTCGGGATTCCTTCTCTTCACGTGCGGTGTTCAGGTGGCTGGTACCTCTCCAAGGACCGAGACCCTTACCTTTACTGCAAGTACAGTGAGTGGCCAAGGGAGGGTCTGATCCCAGCCTGCAGTCCTGCCTCCATCGTGTACTCTGTGCATGACCTTGAACTTGGTGGCTCAGTTTCCCTATGTGCTACAAGGGGCTAAGAGTTGTACCTCGGGCAACTCGGCCTCAGTTTCCTCAGCTGCAAAATGGGGAATATTCATATATTATAGTAGGGCCTACCTCACTGTGTGACCATGAAGATAAAATGAGTTAATATAGGTAACATGCTTAGAACTGAGCATGGCACTTAGTAAGTAGTCAATAAATATTTTAATGGCTTTATTGAGATATAATTCACACACCATACAATTCACCTAAAGTGTACAAGTCAGTGAATTTTTGGTATATTCCTAGATACGTGCAACCATCACCACAGTCATTTCTGGAAAAATTTTTTTTTTTACCTCAAAAAGAAACCCTGTAGCCGTTAGCTCTCACTCCTCTTTCGCCCCCCATCCCCCATCCCATACCTAAGCACCCAGTAATCTACCTCCTGTCTCTAAACACTTCTCTATTCTGGACTTTGGTGTGAATGGAACCCTACAGTATGTGGTCTTTTCGGACATCCATGTTGTAGCATGTCAGGACTTCATTCCTCTCTAAGGTTGAATGTGTTTACCACCTTGTCTTTGTGGGCTGTTTTCTGACCATGAAGTTATAGTCGACCCTAGAGTCCCGAGGTAACTCTACGTTTAATCGTTTGAGGAGCTGCTGGATTGGTTTGCTGCACCCTCGTGTGTTCCCACCATTAGTGACGAGGGGTCGGGTCTGTCCACATCCTTCACTAACACTACTTATCTGACTTGTTTGATTTTGGCCATCTGAGCCCCTGTTAAGCTGGTACCTTGTGGTTTTGTCTTGCATTTCCCTGATGGCGAACGATAGATAGTAAGTATCTTTTCATGTGCTTATTGGCCATTTGCATATCGTCATTGGAGGTGTCTATTCAGATCCTTTGCTCATTGTTTTAATTGGGACATTTGTCTTTTTATTATTAAGTTGTAAGAGTTCTTTATATATTCTGGACATAAATCCTTTATTGGCTAGAGGAGTTGCAAATACGTTCTCTCATTCTTTCGGCTGTCTGCATTTTCTTGATGATGTCCTCTGAAGCACAAGAGTTTTTAATTTTTAGGAAGTCCAATTTATCTGTCGTTTGTTTTTGCTTATGCTTTCCTTGTCATGTCTAAGAACCCTTTACCAAACTTACACAGATTTATCCTTATGTTTTATGATGTTTGCTCTTACACTTAGGTCTTTGCTCTATTGTGAGGTAATTCTTGTACATGGTATCAGGTAAGGGTCCAGCTTCATTCTTCTGCATGTGACTATCTAGTTGTCCCAGCCCCACTTGTTGACAAGGCTATTCTTTCCTCATTGAATTTTGGCACTCTTGTCAAAAGTCAGCTGACCATGTATGTACCAGATTATTTCTGGACTGCCAATTCTACTCCATTCTCAATTGATCTATATGACTGTCCTGTGCCAGTACCACACTATCTTGATTACTGCTGATTTGTAGTAAGTTTTGAAATTTGAAGGTGTGAGGACTACTTTTATTATTTTTTCAGGATTCTTTTGGCTATTTTGGGTCCCCTGAAATTCCATATGGATGTTAGAATCGGCTTGTCAATTTCTACAAAGAAGGCATCTGGATTCTGATAGGCATTGCATTGAACGTATCGATCATTTTGAGGAGAGAACTCAATAAATAATCTTTACAAGTCTTTTTCTTCCTCCCCCTTTCCTCATTACTGCCACCACTATTACCTTTTAGCAGTATGAGAAGTGACTAAGGAGCCTATGGGAAGTGCCAGCACTGAGGAAGAGCGTGTGTGTTTGCCATTAGTGATTTTGCTCTTCCTGCTGTGCCCCAGGGGCTACCAGGAGAGTGGGCTGAGTGAGCTGCACAGCACCCCCTAAGTCGGGGGTGACCACCTGGGAATGCAGGCTGTTTCCAGGTATGGCACAGGGAACTCCCAAGTCGAGGGATTGTCATTTTCCCAACCGTGGCTTCCCACTGAGGCTCAGGCCGGGGTTTCTGCCAGGGGACAGTATGACCTCTGTTCGTGTTCAGAAGCCACAGGCCTGTAATCGGGAGCTCCTGTGAGTGATTCCATACACACTCAATCAGAACACCTCGCAGCTGCCCTGGCCAGAAGGGGCACAGGACTGCATGGCGGGGAGAGGAGCAGGTCTGACTGGGCCCTTCTCAGACTTCATCTCCGAGGACCACCCTCACGACTTCTGGCCATAACCACAAGCCACCATACTTGATTAGCTGAGTAGTTTAATTCTCCATACTAGGAACAAATATGTCTTATTACTTACAAAAGAAACTTTACATCATTGCCTTAAATGGAAAACCAGCATCACATGCTTTAAGTAGGAGATGAGCATGAAAGCAAGTACGGTGGAAACAAAACCATATAATAAAACCATATTATAAAATGTCCTATGTGAAGAAGGAAGATTAGCAAGCTTTAGAAGGGTGGTAAAGACATCCTGGTGTGAACTGAAACGCTCCTTGACTTGAGCAGAAGGACTGGGGGAGGAACAGTAAAGGAGCTCACCTCCCCCCAATTAGTGACTGTGTGGGGTGCTACTGACAGCCCCCCTTAGAGCACTGAGTGACCGAGCGGTGTGCTACCGACAGTCCCCCTTAGAGCACTGAGTGACCGAGCAAGGTGATATGGACAGTCCCCCTTAGAGCACCGAGTGACCGAGCAAGGTGATATGGACAGTTCCCCTTAGAGCACCGAGTGACCGAGCAGGGTGCTACCGACAGTCCCCCTTAGAGCACCGAGTGACCGAGCAGGGTGATACGGACAGTCCCCCTTGCACCACTAATGCTGCACATTGCACTGAGGAAGAGGCTTGAGAAGCAATGCTTCAGCCTCGCCCCGCACCCCCAGCTTTGCAGTTCAATCACAGTGGCATTCTTGATGGTGGGAATCACAACACAGGCCCCAGGCATCATTATCCACCCAAAGGACACTGAGTTCGTGGGAAAAGTTCCACAGGAGCAGGTCAGAGCAGGGCAGGGTCTGGAGAAGAGCCCCGCAGAGCCCCCCTTGGGCTGTGGCAGCAGGACAGTCTCGAGGTCTGTCCCTGCTCCACAAAGGAGCGAGCAGAACCTGGGTCACCGAGCGCACAGAGCTCGAAGGTGCCAGTGCCGCTTCCCAGAAGGGGCTCTTCCCCTGCAGGCACCCTGGCCTCGCTGCCACTCCCTTGGCTGTTCTCTGCCCTCTCCCCCTGCACAGGGGTGGCCTTCCTCAGCAGAGACGATCAGACAGAGCCCAGGAAGCTCCTGTCCTATTACAGTTTGCCAAGCATTGCCCCCACACCTGGGCTCCAAGGGAAGGCTCACTCCAGGAGAACACCTTGGCCTGCGTCACTGCTTATTTCCTCGTCACTCTCAGCACCTGGCCACGGCAGCCCTCAGCCTGTGGGGGGAGGGGAAATCACAACCTAAGACCAAGCAATTCACCCAAGATCAAGTCACGAAGCTCCACTGAGGACCCTGTGTGGGCGCTCCATGCAGGATTCAGCAAAGGCCTATAGAAATGGGAAAAATTAGGTTCGGATACGAAGTTCAGATAAAAGCTCAAGATGACAGAACTGCCATGGAACCGACATGCTCAAATACGTTCACAGATGGGTCCCACCACCCAATAACCACATTAAGCAGGGCCACGATGGATCGGTGGCACAGACGAGAAGCCGTTTTAGGGAAGTGGGTGAAGATGAATGCCACCCCAGGGAGTGAAGTTACTGGTGCCCACACCTGCCTCCCCATAGACACCTGGAGGTGAGGCAACAGAGGGGGTGCTCGAAGACGGTTCACTACACTGAATTTGGATACGGGGACAGCCAAGTGCCTTCCGTGACCACATGGACAAGCAGTGCCCAGGAATGGCGTCCACAGGAGAAGGCGTCTCCGAGCCTGCCTCTGACATCCTGAGCGCTGCACAGACTGAGCTGAAGCCAGAGGAAGGCATTCCCCGGAGGCCTCCGAGCTGGCTTTCACACACCCTGAGGGGCCGGCTATGCCCCTGCCCTGAGTCCTGGGCGAGTTACACGTGAAGCTTTCTGCACCTTCCTCTCCAGACCACTCACTCATTCATTTCTGCAGCCTCTGGGGATGACGGCAAGTTGTTGTTCTGATTCAAAAGCTTGACCTCTGAGCATCTTTGTGGAGACAAGGACAGTTACTGAGGCTTCCAACCCCAGGCCCCCAAAGGCACTGCCATGATCTCTGCCGAGTCACCTCCTCTAAGATGCTGCATGCTATCTGCTGCTGGCTCTCAGTGAATAAATGACAATCCTAATCATCCACCTTGGGAAAGAGATTCGTGGCTGAAGGCGCCAGTGATAACTAATGATGACATTTACCAAGGGTCTAGCACCTGGATTACATGCAGTAGTTCCCACATCAGCCAACCTGCTCTAAATATGGAAATTCTTTTTCCCCAGAACAACAAACACACAGCAATTATCTCTAGAACTCACCACTGAAAAAATTCTGTTAAAACCTGAAGAACGTGGTGTCTCAGCATCTTTGGAACATATATTCTTATCTGGTAGTGCCTCACTGGTTGCTGTGGGCTTCACACTTGGGATAGGGCCTGCCCAGTGTGTCCCTAGCACCCCCTGTGTCCCTGGAGGGTTTCCCCCAGCTGCACGAAGCTTAGGCTGGGGAGGGGAACGCTGACCCCAGCCACTTTTCATTAAGGCATCTAATTACCACAGGGAGTTTATTATTAACACATGCTCCCTTTGTCTTCGTTGAGACAACCTACTCAATGCTTCTGAGTAGCACCAAGGCAATTTCCCACGGTTCCTACATTGCCAAACTGGCCTTTACCTTGGCAATGGCTGATGAACTGGGCATACTCGTAATCACAACTCAGTGAAGGCAGGGTCTCAGGTAGAGTGTCTGTGATGGGCCAGTGCAAAACTTTCAAAGGTGCCCCAGATGTGAGTCTGTGATGCAGTGGTGAAGTACATTTTTTATTGTCTCCATCTCTGATGACAAGGAGAGAAATGAAAGATCTTCCAAGAGATCCACAGAGCACACAAACTGATCTGTAATTACACTTGTTGATACAGGGAAGTGTACAAAGCGCGTATTGAATGTAAGGAGGGGCAACAAAAATTACGTGTTCAGTTTGATACTAATTTGAGTTTAAAAACACACACATGTATTGAAAGAAGTCTGGAAGTATATACACTGTGGTATCCTTTGAGTAGTGGGAATATAGGTCATATTTATTTTGTTCCATTTTAAAGTCTGTGTATTCCAATTTATTTATAATGAACAAGTAACAATTGTGAGACAACAATGCATTTGAATATTCAGAATAAATGTGGGTGTGGAAGGACATGCTATGCCAATAGTTGTGATTCTATTGCTATATCAGTCCTATACCCTCAAGGCAGAATTAGACCAGGAGCAGAAGCAGAATTAGGGGGAAACAATGGCTCCCCAAGCTTCTATTTCAAATGAAGTACTTTTCAGCAAATCCTTACAGCTATGTTGACATCACTAGCATTAAAAAAAGAATGTCAGCAGGATAGGACAGCAAGACTCAGAGTGCGGTGAGGCTGTCGTGTGACTGCCCCCATGCCCCAGTCTGGTCTCAGCTCCGAGAAGTCAGAAGAAAGAAGCTGTGCCTCTGGGCAAGGCCATCTGGGTGTCTATGACCAGGATGCACCTTTTAAAGAAAGGATGCACCTTCCTAGATTAAGAGGGAAGAGAAGGAGCTGCCAACCTGTACCTCAGCCTTCCTCAAATCCCAGGCCCTTGTGGTACCTCACAAGCTGTTGCAGATTGGAGAAGCCGGACCCTCTTGGGTCCCGCCTTCTGAAAACCTCATCTTACGCCGAGTATCAGGAGGATCCAACAGGTCTGTCAGAAAATGTGGACTCACCAAGGGGTGGATGTGGGTAACTGCGATGGGGCTCCGTGACGGAGTCTCTCTGTCACATGCATTTTTCACCCTCACTTCCTTAGAACATGGTAAAAAATATGAAATAATGCTTCTGGCACAAAGCTTTGGGAAAGATGGAAAAAGGAAGGTATATTGTGGCCAGCTAGAAGTTACACAGATTTGACTGTACAAATGGTATCCCGGGTACCTAGATACTGAACTTGGCTTTTTTACCCACTGCCAACTGGCCTTGCAATGTGCAACTGCTAAATAAACAAACAAAAATTCACACTTAAATGTAGATGATTTTGTGCTCCATAACATGTCCATTTTTTTTTTTTTTTTCTGGAGCCAGAGTGTTTGCTATTTCTTTGCGATTTCAGAAGTTATGGAATGATTCATGGTTTTGCTGGAGCTGAAGGCAACTGAAACCATTCATAATTGTGAACAATCTCTATTATTGTTAGAGGGAACGCGCCAAGGCATCTGTGCTTCCCAAAAACACATTGGGGGAGAATTCCAGTTTGGAAATGGAATGGCTATGTTTTCTCCTCTAGAGTTAAATTTACACAGATGGGTTTCCAGGGAGACTGTTGCGTCCTTCTCGTTGGAACAATGGAGTGGCCATCAGAATGCATCATGTTTCTTCTCTCCAATGCAGGGCATCCATGGGGTAACACCCCACACCCCACAATTACCCATTAAATGCCTGTCTCCCTTGCACAAGGGTAGAATTCATGGAGGTAGGACCACATCTGTCTTATTGACCCCAATATGCAGGTCTATATATGGCACATAGTAAGTGCTTAATAAATATCTGCTAAGTGGCTATACGAACCCCACTAGGCTGATGTCATCACTCTTTAATTCTTTGATTCTTTTCATTCTTTTAATTCTTTGATTCTTCATATTCTTCACTTCATATTTATTTGCATTGTTGATAACATCTACAACTATAAAAGAGACCAATATAAAAACAAAAGAGAAAAGAAAATAATGATAGTGGTAAAAATTATTTGAGAGTTTATTATGTGGCAATGTGCGGAGCACATCATGTATAGCGTTCCACCCAATCCTCACAACTTCCTTATGAATTAAGTTCTATTATTACTCCCCTCTTGTAGATGAGGTAACTGAGGTGCGGATAAACAAACATATCCAAGATCACCCAGCAGTAAGTGGTAGGACTAGACACAGAAATCCAAGAGCATAAATCCACACACTCCAACAACATTGCCATTGGTTAAAGCACTTCTTTTTGTTTTAATTAATCAATCAATTAAATTTTTATTGGTTTCACAAGAGAACATAATGCTTAGACATTTACAGTCCTTAGATAGTGATAAGCCCAACAGGTCCATTTCCCATTCGGTGCCTCACGCAGCTGTTAAAATACCACTGACTATATTCCCTGTGCTATACTCTTCATCCCATGGCTATGTATATATGTTCAAGTAACAGTTGACATTCAACATTAATTTATATTACTTTCAGGTGTACAACACAGTGGGTAGTTGTCTATATAATTTATGAAGTGCTCCCCTGCTGTGGGTCCACTGTCCACCTGATACATGCAAAGCTGTTTCGACGTTATTATAACACCTATAGTCCCCATACTATAACTCACATCCCTGATCTGACTGCCTTTCTCAGAATGTATTCAGAATCTGAAAATATTTAACTATGGTAAATCTTCGTTCTCTATTGGTCTGACTTTGGGAAGCAAACAAAAGTCATTCAAAGCCATAAGGTATGTGAGGATTACCATGGAGCATTGAGTTTGGGAACAAGTTTGCTGTGTTGAGTCACAGACCTGCTCAAAAAGGTCACTCCAGGAGAGAGACAACATTGTGCAGTGAAACAGAGCACTGGACTGGGAGTCAGGAGGTTTGTTTACAGGATGACCAAAGACTGGTACTCATCTCTCGGACCTTGGCCAATTAAACTGGCTGGGCTGGCCTAGAAGTCATATTAGGGAATCCCCGAGGTCCCTAAGAAGAGCACCACCACTTCCCCCTCTTCTCTTCCAGTCCATCTCTGATGTTAATTCCATGGATTCAAACTGAATTGTACCGACGTGTGTGTTGTGGGGGGAATAGAAGTTTTAACACAGGCTCCCTTTCCTCCAACATGTTCTAACATGTTCTATTTTGCAAGTTATACCTAAAGTTCAATTACTCAATTGAAATCACTGCCAGAATTGTCCATACCACTCATTTCTTCTTCCCAAAGTAGATCAATGTGGATTTGCCAGCAGAAGTCAACCAGTTCAGCACCTTCAGGAAAGATCTGGGAAGCAACGATGGGAGAACACATTGATCTCTTTTTACCTAAGAAGTGGGGTCAAGAATGAAAGCTTGAACTCCAGTGGAGACCTGACCTGACAAAGACTTTTTCTTCAGATTGATGCTTAGTTTCCCTGTGTGTCAAAATGGGCTATGACTTGAACAGTCACCATCTCAGGTGAAAACAGGGCAATCTTGACCCCGCTTTGTGATCATTTTAAATAACAAAGACTCCCCTGAGTCATCTACATAAAGTGCTACTCCATTTCCCTTCCTGTTTACACATGGCCATGAGACCCACACAGGTCGAATGATGAAGGTAAGTATCTTATCTTCTGCCAGTATCATTGCACACCCATCTTTAGTCCAACAGGTAAGTGGCTAGAGCTACAAGGTGGGGTTACTCTGTTAGCTGCAGGATAGGATGAAGGACACAGAGGCTGTGGTTGCACAGCTGGACCACCAGGGAGGCCTGGGGAGGGCAGGGTATATGCCACGTCTCCATCAGAGTCCCAGGGAACACAGAAGGCTCTCTCTCAGCAAGCATTCCACCATGAGCACTGCCTTCAGAGACAGATTCTAGATTGATGTGTGGTTCAAGGGGCTGCCCCAGGAACCAAGGGGAAATGGTGGATGGGCAGAGGCTATAACAGTGGAGGGCATCCTCCTGGGCTGCCCTCCAGATGTTTTCGCCCTCCCTATGCACTTGTGGTCTCTGAGGGTACCAGTTCCATCTATAAACAGGCTGGGCTATAGGCTCTCTCTAAGATTCTAAATCTACATCAAGTTTCTGGATAATCTACACGAACTGAGACTTTTATGAACATCCTGGAGCCACCTGCAATCAAAAGAAAGTCCTGAAATTTCTGAGGGAGATGAATGCTAGAACTACCTTGTCTCAATCATCAGCCCTCAAGAGGGCATGAACTCGGTGTCGTCTCCTCTCCTCGCCCTCTAACCGCACCCTGAGAGTTGTGAGTTGTAGCTGTGTAAGCATCTCTACCTGGCCAGAGAATGGGTGTTGTTCCGTGGCCCTCAAGCACCTAGCACCACAATCACACTCCCGGAGGAACAGGGAGTGGGAGGGACATGGATAACATTTTCAGGGGAAGCTGGTGGTTGAACATTAACTACACAGGTGCAGTGCAGCTACCAGGGGCCATGTGCTCTCCACCTCAAGTAAAACAGGGCCTCTGACCCAGACAGATGACTAGAGGAAGAGAAGTAGTGTGGTTTCCTCAACTTATAGGGCCAGGATGTGTTCTCCTGGAGAATCTTTGCGCTGGAAAGGGCCCCCCGTATACCCAGTGTGGAGAGGAGGGCTGATTCTATTCTGAACCACCTGCTCTCAAGAATTCCTATACCCTCCAAGAAGATTTTGGAAAGAAGAAGCAAAGGACCAAGGGACTGGGGAAAAATGGAAGTTACAGAGGGAGAAGAAGCTGAGTCAGCTTTGAAATGGTTCCCAGGCTCACAAAGGCTTTTGCTTTTGGTGAGATCCAGACTGGCTATTAGAACCCCACAGGAGAGCCTGAAGGCCTGGCTGAATCATAGCAAACCCTTCACACTTCCTGAAAGATTCATTCAGCTGCAGCCTCGGGAGTTGGTGCCCACCCCTTCCCCAACCTGTAAGTATGCCCAGCCCAAGGACATTCTGGGCCGGAGGGCCAAGGCCATGAGCCTAGCTGGTCACACAAGTTTTGCTCAGGCCTGTGCCACTCCCTAGACTGGCTGCTACTGGGTTCTCCAGCCACAGTCTCTCTGAGACAGGTAGACTCTGAACCTCCAGCCAGAGACAGGGCATGATAGGCCAATCAGAGGCCTTAAGAATACCTAACCGTGGGCAAACCCTGGCTCTTTTAGGAATGACACATTGCGGGCACGGCTATCTGGATGAACACGCTGCCATGGAATCAGCCGCCTGGCTTAGGCAGCCGCGGGAGCGCAGGTTACTGAAGGCAGAGAGGCCGGCGCAGATCGACATCGTACTCCCCGCCACAGCAGGGTCAGGCCTGCTTGTCTTGGTCCAGTGCCTCAGTTATGTCTCCTCAAGAGGGGGTAAGATCAACATGAGCAGGCCAAGGGTTCGCATGCCATGTTGTGGTGCCAACTTGCAGAGGGAATATGAGCCTTTGGGAGCAACAAGTCAAGACGGCCAAGGGGCTCTTGGTCCTGCTTCGTCAGCTAAGGGCATTTCCCCTTCCAGAAGCAGCTCCACAGGCAGCACCCTCCCCGTGAAATCCAAAGATGAACGGCTCTCAGGCTGGCAGTTTTGTGTGGAGTAACCAAGAATAGAAGTCCACAAGGCTTGGGGCCTCAAGGCCTGAAATGCTCAGATGACATTGTCACCTTCCAGGAAACCGCCTCTCGCTCCACTTCCGAGTTCCACCCCGTGACTTGCAGCCTCGTGGGTGCGGGCTCTTTATTCGTGCTGAGAGGACAGGGCAGAGGAAGAAAAGGCCTTGCCCTGCAGAAATCTGCTCCCTTCTGAGCTGGGGCCTACTCTGCTGCAAACTGACTCTCAGAAACATGCTTTCCTCTCCATACAGGGAAGACCATCCATCCATTTCCTCATTCATTCACCCAATATTTACTAAACATCTACTATGTGCCAGCCCTGTGCTAGTCACTGGGGTATAGGAGTGAACAATATAAAGTTGCAGCCTACACAGAGCCCTCACTCCAGTGGTGATACTCTCAGTAGGGAAGTGCTCAGTAAGTACGGGCTTTGTACTGGACACCATTCTAAATGCTAACATGGATCTCATGTAATCTTCAAAACAATCTTAGGCAGGTACTATGTGTACCCGATTTTACAGGTGAGGAAATTGAGACATGGCTAGATTCTGTGTCTAACTTCCCCTGGTGATGGCAGGATTTGAACCCACTTCAGTGCAACAATACTCTGGCTCCCAAGCTATGTGAGCATTGCTGACATAATTTCCTAGTGATGAATTCTTTGGGGCCTATCGAGAAAGCCATTTGTGCAGAAGACTGGCTTTGCTATATGGAAAGAGCCTGAAGGCTTTCCTAGGCCAATAAAAACAGAATTACAGGATACAAAGAGGAGGAGTTGTTTTGTGAAGCTGCCTTTCTTCTGTCTCTCTAGTTAGAGGAGCAAAAAGCTGGCTGCAGGGCACCCCCAACCCTTGTGAGGTGGCCTATATGTCCTATTTTCCCAAAACATTTTACTATTAAAGATAAAACCAGAATTGTATAAAATAGAGACATTGGGTACCACCTTGTGTAGTGACTCAATCTGTGGTCAGAAGATCAGCTCTATGAGAGGCCATAGTTTTTCATGCAAAAAGAGTTCTGAGGTCAAGTAAGTGTGGGAAACTCTGGATTACACACAAAAAGAGCTGCCTGCTAGGATTTTTCTTAGCTACAGAACTCTCAGAGCCTTTAATATGCTCAAGTCCATTGTGTTTCTCCACGACAGGGATGCAGCAGGCAGTATTTTCTACACCCACTTGACCTTACATGAGCCTGGGCAATGCCTGATTCACTGGACCTGTTTTCTTTGGTCAGAACCACCATTTGTTTCACTGGCACATTTCTGCAAATACAGGAACTCCTCAGCATCTCCTTTAGTTATAAGGTGGAAGAGGGTCAGTCATGTTAGAGCAGCCATGAGGAAGCCCTTGCCAAGATTTTGGAGTTTTTTGTTTTGTTTTTTTCCTGTAGGAGAGGTTATAGGAGGGAAGAAATATCAAAGGATCAGCAATAGTGAAGTAAAAATTTTTAAAAAGTACAGGGTCTAGTCTGGGGTCTGCCATGGTCTTGCTGTGTGCCCTTACATAGGTCCTTTACCCTCTCTGAGCATCAGTCCCACTCACCCTTCTGTGATAGGTGAGACTCGACCAGATGGTCTGGGGGTCCCCCCAGCTCTCACATTCTTTTCGTTGCTCTGATCTGCCACCCAAAAGGGGAATGTGCTGTCAGGCAGCCATGGGGATGACAATGTAACTGAGATACACCTGTCTCCTGGGACTAGGCTCCACCTTGCCAGTGGCCCTGCCCCACTGGGTAGAGAGAGTATTGAGTTTCAGCAAAGCAGAGGCCCCCTGGGAATTACAGGCTGGGCCACCAGGGAATCAAAAATCCTGGACTTCAGATGCCAGTGCCTAGTATCAAGCCCGGTGATTTTTGAAACGAGTCATAGGTGTGCCCCTTGAAGCAGCTCTGAACACACCTGCATTCAGATTTATTTCAGTGGTTCATAAAGGAATGAGGTGTTCCTTCTCTTCCCAGATCCAGTCCCTTCCAGTTGCTCCCACACATCCTACTATCTCCCCAACCCCCACTGCTATTCTCCACAGTTCCCACTGGGAACTACCAGACCCATGCACCTCCAGGCACTCCACATCCCAACAGGGCCCCTAGTCCCACATACTTCCTTCTGCCTCTACCTCTTCATCTTTTCCAGAACTACCCAGTTCTTCCCAGGACCCTCACATTGTGCTCAGCCTTCCTACTCTCCACAATCCCCCAATCCTCCTTTTATTCATTAACAAATGTTTATTAAGCACACAGAATGTGCCAGGTACTTCTTCTAGGTTCTGTGGACACGGCAGTAAACAAAATAGATGGGACCTGTTTCTCAGGGAACACCTATGCTAGAAAGGGGAAACAGAAATGAACCAATACTGGAGAGGTGGTGATAAATGCAGAAGCATTAAGCAGAAAAAGGAGACAGCAAGTGATGAGGAATGCTTTCTTTAAAAAGATAGGGAGTCACAGAAGGCCTCTTGGAAGAGGTAACATTTGAGCAGAGACCTGAATGGCATCCCTTCCCTGGGAAAGAGTGAGTCTGTTCTTTTTTTTTTTTTTTTTTGTCATTTTTTGTTCCATTTTTTTTTTTATTCATTTTTATTGATGAGTCTATTCTAAGCCACCTCCCAATGGCTCTTGAAGCCAGTCACCATGGATTTCAGAGGGCTGGGACCTGACCATGGAGAGAACAACCAAGTCCTTCAACAGAGAGCAAGCCAAACTACCCAAGTCAAGGTGGCAGCCTCTTCATGGGCTGTATATCTTCATTCTCTTCACCTGTAGCTGTGGATTTTTGGTCGTGGCTTTTATGATGTATCCCTGGGCCAGGGCTTATCTGGACAGGAAAGGCTCAACGAAGCCTCAGCTGTTTCTAGACAGAGCAGACACCAGGACACCAGCTACACAGCCCCTGGACTGTGAGGTTGCAGACCAAGAGATTATGGTGGCAGGGCCTCCTTTTCTGTCTCTGAGCCTCAATTTCCCATCTATGAAATACAAGGGCTGGATGGTTTTAAGACCTCTGCCAGTTCTGAACCATTGCATGACTCTGGACACGCCTGGGCTGGGCTTCCAGGAACAGGCAACAATACAAGGAGTGAAGAAACCTCATCTAAGAGCCAGTGCCTGCCTTTACTCCCACGTCAGAAAAGATTATTGGAAACTCAGCCCCTGAAGCAGTACCCCAGAAAAGAGGGCCTCTGCAAAGACCCTTAGCCCTCTGACATCAAGATCTTCCAGGCTGGCTCTCAGTGGTCCATTTCGCATACCACAATGGACCTCTGGTCTATATAAAACAAATCATAAGGTTATTCCAACAGCTTCTGGGATATTTTATCCTCTCCACACCCACTCTCTGATTAGGGATGAAGGGCAGAGCTATAAAATCTGCTTGAGAGGCAACCCGTTATCAGGGGACTGGGTCAGGCACTGTTTGCTGAAGGCCCCGTTCGCCCAGGTGCAGCCACCATTCAGGTCTGAAACAACAGATGGTCCCGGCTTGCAAGTGAACACCTCGTTTCCTCTGGACAAGCTGTGTTTGCACAGGGACAAGGGGCATGAGACCCCACTGAGGTGCAGGGGAAAGACCAGGCCCCCCACCAGGCTCCACTGTGGCATTTGCACACTGAGCTGGACGACTCATGGGTCCAGCTCACACCAGGAGTAGCATACCATCCATGAAGTAAATGCAGAGTGACAGTTTTAATCGAAGTTTTGTTTTTTTTTTTTAAATTATGTAATGTAAGTGGCTAAATAATCAAAAGCATCATTTTTATCATAAAGAAAGCACAAGAGAAATTTGTTTTACTACACAAAAGAAATGCAAAAATTCACATGAATTTTAAAAGAAAGAAGCCAAGTAGGTGTCAAAGAAACTCTGGGCTTGAGGTGGGCTGCATGAGCAGCACTCAGACCTCCCTGGGCACACACTCCCTGCCGGCCTCTGCCACGGGGGTTACTTGGAAGAAAAGCCTGAAAAGCTCTGGGATTGTAAAGAGCTAGGGCTGTCTTCACTCCGCAGAGACTGCCGTGAGCCTCCCATGGTTTTAGGTGTTTTGGAGTTAGAAGCCCCTGACTTTCTGGGCCTCAAGAATTTTTACTCTTTTCATCTCTAAAATGAAGATAATGAAACTTACCTTACTGGATTATTTTGAAGGTCAAATTAATTCCATCATTTCATTCATGTATGTATGTAACATATTTTTCCGTGTATAAGATGCGTCCATGTACAAGATGTCCCCTACTTTTCTAACTCAACATTAAGAAACCCTCTCAACTGGTTGGCTATTCTCATGTAGAAGATGACCCCCAATTTTTGGTCTAACAATTTTAGACAAAAGTATCATCTCACACACAGAAAAATATGCTATGTACAAGTGTATCTACCTGTGTGTGTGTATCTATCTGTCTCTCTATCTATCTATCTGTCTGTCTATCCATCATCTCCTAGAACAGTGCCTGGCAGTCAGCAGAGATCCAATTAATTGTAGCTTCTGTCCCCCAATTATGGGTAAAGACAATAATGGTGTCTTCCATCAAAGCAGATATGCTTTAAAATAATTCCACCTCCACACCTTCTAAATCCCCCTTTAAAGCACCGAAGTCATCTTTTATTTCTCCTCCATCACAAAAGTCTACTAAGCAGCATTAGATTATGTAAAAAAAAAAAAAAAAGAAGAAGAAGGTTAATTCATTCAATCAACAAATATTTACCGAGTTCCTATTACGTGTCAGGCATGTAGCAGAGAACAGACAATCCTCGTTCTCAAGGAGCAAACTCGTCCATGGGGGAAGATAGATAACAAAAAATATACAAACATGCCAGGTAGCAGCAAGCACTTTTAAGAAATATAAAGCAGGGTAAGAGAAGAGCTGATACCAGTGGGGTGGGATGCCAATTTATACAGGGCAGGGTGGTCTGAAAAGACCTAAGAAAGTGACATTTAAGCAGACCTGAAGGAGTGAGGCAGTGAGCCCAGGAGCTGTGCTCACAGCATGCAGCGAATTAACTAGCAGACCCAGGACACAGGACCAAGTCTTCTGACCACCTAGTGTTCTCCCCAGAGCACCAGCTCCAGACGAGCAGGCTCAAGTTGGGGGTCGGGGTAGGGTTGGAAGGGAGGGAGTATATCACTGTGATCAACAGGGCAAGGAAGAAAACACTACCATTTCTAGTCACAATAATTTTTAGTTAGCTTCTACATTTTTCTACTTGTCCTTACGCATTTCAATATGCATTATATATATATATATATATATATATATATATATATATATATATATATACATACACACACACACACACACACACACATACACACACACACACAGAGTGAAACATCTGTGAAAGAGGTGCATCACCAGAAAATGTCGGGGTGCCCTGCTACTCTCATTCAGCTTGGCTGGGCCCCTGATTGGGCCTGGGGAAACGTTCCTCTGGTTGCACTTATGTATGATACAGGAGCCTGTCCAGGTGGAGACAGGCTGGCCTTCCTCTCTAGCTCTGGAAAATGCAATCGGCCCCGGGGCTGTGCTCAGGGCCACCTGGTCTCTCCAACTCTGGGGTGAGACCTTCCTGTCAGTCCTGCTATGCCACTTCAGGTAACTGCGCCGGGCATGGCCCTCTCAGTCCAGAGGAGCCAGGGAGGTGGCGGCTACCACCGCAGGCGGGGTGCTTCTTTCAGCCTCCCTGGTTGCAGCTTTCACTCCGCTCCAGCTGCCTCTGGTGGAGCTGAGGTGCACCATTACATTGATTATATCACAGAAAGAAAGGTGAAAAGGCTGCAGATGGAGAAAGACAACACCCTCAAGCCTCATTATGTTAGCAAAACAACAGTAACATAGCCAGCGAAAGAGGTGGGGGAGTTTCAGTATTTGTTGAGTCAGAAAGATCACAGTTCTTACTGCTGAAGTTCAGTGATGCCTTCGGTTATTGGCCCTGCTCAGGAAGGGAGCAGCCAAGGGTGCAAATCACATGCATCCCAGGCCCCAGTGGCTGTGGGGAGAGGTGGGAGCCAAGTGGCTCACTCTCTGATGTGCGGGGACCAAGCCCAGAAGCAGCCTGCAAGGGCCACTGTACCTGGGCTCCTCCAGAGCAAGGGACCCTGCAATGCCCCCTGGGCCAAGCCAGTCACATGTGTGTGTAAAGTAGGCAGGTGCTGAGATGGGAGGGGATGGAGGAGGCCAGAGAAGACACAGTCGTCTAACACAATTTACATTTCGTTCTTTTTTTTTTTTTTTTTTTTAATTGAAACCACTGTACAGGCCAATAAAACAAAATGAAACAAACAAGGGAAAAAATCTCCCTTTTGTCCAAAAAAAAAAAAAAAAAATCCCACACCCCACGCAACACATCTTAAGTGTGAGACGTACTCTACGGGCAACCACTCAGCGATCCCTGCTCGGGTGCGAAGGCTTTCCAAAACTTCTCGCAGCTTCTGCACTTTTCAAATCCCAGGAAATGTAGAGTGATGGTGGGATGGTGTCTGGGGTGGGGGGCAGCGTGTGTAATGGTTAGGTTCTTGGGGTGGCATCAAACCCTACTGAGTTCAAATTCAGCCCCGCTATTTCCCGGCTGTGCAATCCTGGCGAAGTTTCCTAGCCCCTTTTACCCTCCGTTTATCGCTCTGTGAGTGGAGAAGAAACCCCACCCTGAGAGCTATTGGAAGGATTAGCACTCAATGAGATGAAGTTTACCAGTGTCCACAACTTACAAAACAGATGTTTAATATGCATCAAAAATGAACGGGGCCGGCACAGACCCATCCCCTCCCCCCACTGCCCTTGCCCTTTCTCTCCACCTCTGCTCTTTCCCACCTAGTGGATGTCGCTGCCAACCGCCCAGTTGCCCAGACCACGGCCTTGGTCTGCCCCTCCGGCCTTCTCACCCCCTCACCCCCCGCAGCTGACAGCAGTGTGCTGGAACTGGCTCAGGCTGGCTCACAAGAGCTAACCATGCATCTTCTACTATCAGATTAGTGGCTTCAAATCCCGTGGTGGGACTGTTAGACCACACGAATTAGCACACTCTCCAAAGAAGGGCAAGCTTACCAGCACACCACTGTCCTAAACCTAAGTAGGCCTTACTGACTCCAGCCCAGGTCCAAGTCGTGGCCACCTATCACTCATCAGGAAGACCACGATGGCCTTCTTTCTGTCTCCCTGCTTCTTCTCTTGTCCCGCCTATGTCCATCCCTCCACTAGCAGTGGAGTGCACTTTCAAAGTGTAAATCAGATCACAACTCCTTTCTAATGAACGCCCTCCACCTTCCTGTCTCCAGGTCACCACACATTCACCGCTATCTCTGTCTTTGTGTTCCTGCTCCTTCTGTTTGGGAAGTTCTTGCCCCAGATCCCTGCATAGCTGCCCCTATGTCATCACTGGAGCTGAAGCTCAGATTTCATTCCTTTAAAATAAGCTCTCCCTGACCACCTTAGCTAAAGCAGCTCCCCAGCCATGTTCCATCACACTTCTTTCTCTGATTCTCTGCATGGCATGTGGTACCTGCAACTTATTATTTGTGTCTGTCAGTCTTCCAAGAACTCAAATGGTAGCTCCCTGAGGGTAAGGCCTCTGACTCTTTCGTTTACAACGATCATCACCAGTGTCTAGAACAGTACATACAGCAGACACTCAACAAGTACTTACTGTGTTTCTGATAAATGGGGCTATCATGATTATGCCTCTGTTTTACCCTTTCCTCTGCTAGAATGAACATCCTCTCATCACAAGGCAGGGAATGTGGCTGGATACAGTACACACACATAGATGCTGACCTGAAAACCAAATGATACGTGTATTCCACTAGTTAGAGCTCAAATGATTCCTGCTAGTACCTGCTGGGTGACCAGGGAGAGTCACCATTGCCCAACCTTCATTTCCTTATATATAAAACTGGGAAAAGCCTACCTGCCTCAGACAATTAGTATAAATAAAAAATAAGCAATATACAAAAGTGCCAGTGGGAACACACATTAGTTCCTCTTTCAAGATGCTACTTGCTGTATCTTTCATTTCTCTAATGAGTTACCTGGTAACCCTTGAGATTTTGACACTTGGCATTTCTTGCCTAAGAAAGAATAATTCAGTTTGCTCAACTCTCCTCAAACACCCAGACACAATGCTGAAGCCCTAATTCCAATGAGACAGCATAAATGCCACATTCTGCTCTGTGGCTGTCCCGTGTTAGGGGAGGCCTGGCACAGCCTCCGGACCCAGAGACACCGCATCCCACCTTAGCTGGCTCATGGAGATAGGGGACACCACCAGCTGAGCAGAGCCAAGGAGCCCTTGGGACAACAATCCCTTTCTGTCCCTGAGGCTGATCTGAATGGTCTCAAGCCATCCATCTGAAAGGGCCCTGAAACCCAGTGTTGTCACCTGGGATCCTAGAGGTGTTCAGATAGACCAACTAAGTTCCAAGGAGCCAAATGGTCCCATAATACTGTAAGTGTAAATGGGCAGACTGAACCCAAGTCCCCTGACTATACCATGCAACCTTAGGTCAGAGCAGAGGGTGATGAATGCAGGCACGAGTGGCCCTCAGGGCAGGCTGCTGTCCTACTGGGGAACAGCTGTAGACAGGCTTTGCCAAAGGCCACCTCTAGGAAGGGGGTGGCGGGGGGGGGGGCACTCACACTCTTCTATGTTAGTTCCCCTTTCAAGGCTGTGTCCGGAGCCAGAGTCAACACCTCTGTCCCACTGCACTGGCTTGGGATCCTGTGGCCTCTGGTTTGGCTGAGACCACAGGGCCGAGAAACCTCTACAGAAGTGAATACACCCTGGTGCAGAGGAAGACGTACTGAACAGGGAGGCACAGGCTACATTGTAGGGTTCTGCCATTACCTGTCACCTGAGGCAGGTCCCATCCCCACTGAGCCTCAGATTTCCAGCTGTGAAATGAGGGGCTTGGACTGATGATGTCTAAGAGTCCTGCCATCTCTGACATTCTCCTAGTCTAATGGTGCTCATACAAGCCATTCACTCTTTCTGGTTCTTGACCATTCATTCACTATACATTTATTGAGCATCTTTTCTGGGCCAGGCACTCTATTAGGTACTATGGAGGATGAAAGAGAGGAATAAAATGCAGTCTTTTCTCTCAAGGAGTTTGGAATCTTATTCCTGGGCAAGTTATTTAACATTTCTATGTCTCAGTTTCCTCAACTATGAAACAGGTTTGAGAACAATTCCCACAGCCAACACCAAGTAAGCATTGGCCAATGTGCCAGGGCCTCTGCAGAGGGCTTTTCCATTCACTCCTCACAATCCGAAGGCAGGTTCTTTCCCAGGTCACTGTGATAAGCAGTATAATGGCCCCCCAAAGATGTCCACACCCTAATCCCTGGAACCTTGCATGGCAAAGGGGACTCTGCAGATGTCATTAAAGTTATGGACACTGAGATGAGGAGATTATCCTGGATAATTAGATTAGATAGGCCCAAACTAATCGCATGAGTCATGAGAGTAGAAGACCTTGGGTCAGAGAGGGATGCAATGACAGAAAAGGGAGTAGAGACACGCAACAGAGGACCCGACCTGCCTCTGCTGGCTTTGAAGATGGGGGAAGGGGGCCACGAGCCGAGGAATGCAGCAGCCTCTAGAAGCTAGAAACTGGGAAGCAAAGGGGGGACTCCTACAACCAGAGGGATTGAATTCTGCCAATAATCCAGAAAAGGAAGAAACAGATTCTCCCTGACAGACTCCAGAAAGGAACACAGCCTGCAGATGCCTCCACTTTAGTCTGATGAGACCTGTGCCAGGCTTCTGGCCTACGAGCTCTAAGGTTTTTAAGCCACGAAAACCTGGTAATAAGGAATAGCAGCAACAAGAAGCTAAGCCAGTTACTACACACCCAGGTGATGGAGCAGTGTGCTGGGGTCCAGGGCCAGCAGTGGATTGTGGGGCCTTTGTGCAGAACACGGATACTCAACCACGCTGCAATGCTCACATCGCAGCGAATGCACGAGATGATACCAATCCACTGTGCCTTGTACTGCCTGGTACGATGCAAGTGCTCAAGATATAGTAGCTACTCTCACCAGTTTCATTTTCAGCTCTTATAGTCTAGTAGCACAGCTGTGTCACATTGTGTCCCCATGTGTCAAATGAAGAAACTGGACTATGTGCTCTTCTGGGCTCTCTCTCCTGGGTTGATCCTTGGCTCACTCCATTTCTGTATTTCCACCTCAGGCTCCCAGGCTCCAAGCCTTTGGTGGGGCTGACGGAGCTCCCTGCACCTGGTGAGTACACGTGATGGGATAAGATCTCACAGGGGGCACGGCTTTTATGTTCTTTTTTGGAGGGGACTTTCAGGGCTCCAGGGTTGAGGGGTGTATTCTAATCTAGATTATCACATCACATCACATCACATCACCCTGGCTGTAGAGGGGCAAACCCTGGGCCCATTCAAGGATTTAAAGGATACCTTAGGTGGGCTGCCCACTACCTCCTGCTGCAACAACCTAGTATTCTACAGTTTCTGGGGATCACAGGGGTTTCTCTACCGGCCTCATGGGTTTCTGGCAGAAAAAGTGAAAAAGGACTGCAAAGCACGTTGCAAATCAAGGAGACTGCCTCACTTGCCCTCCAGAAACGTGAACACGCTGCTGCTCCCTCCCTCCCACTGGCATGCTCTGTTCTTAATAAGGCTCCCATAAAGATCTCTCCTTAGAGATAATCACAGACTCTCTCAGGGGCATGCCACTCTTAGCTGTCAGCATCATTACGAAGACCTTATAAAGGCTTTAAAACTCCTGTTCATCTCAAAGTTGAACTCTCTTAAAAACCATTAAATCCCATTGCAAAACTTCTGTGCCTGACTCCCAGCTCTTCTGGTTTCCCCACACCCCACCCGGCATCCTGCTATCCCCACACAGAAGCAGAGTGCTTATATTCTCTTGGGAGGGCCATCGCTGGCTTTGATGCTAATCACCATTCCCTCCGCCTCCGTTTAGATTCCTCCCCAACCTGGGGTTGAAAAATCAAAGCCCATGGGACACAGGCATGTGTACAACTTTGCCGAAATGATAATGACCTCAACGTCACACCCGTGCTCCCATCCTTTGTGATAAGCTGCCTTTGGAGAAGTAACACTGTCCCTTATTGTGTGGCCGAGTTTCTTAATCTGCCATTCATGCACACTTGAGGCAGTGTGGTGCATCTATGGACTGCCTTTGGGAGACTGTTAACCCCTGCATACAAATCTCGTTTCTCAAATTCAAAGATACAGGATCATTTTTCCGAGGAGACTCTTCACAGCTTCCTTTCTCAAAGGGTCTGTGACTCAAAAGACCCTTTTGAGAACCCCAGTTTTAGGCCCTAAATTCCTCCAGGGGGCTCTGAATACTTGTAAGAGAAAGTTCAAGTATCATTCTGTTTTGGAAGCCTGGAATTATCATGGAACCTGGCTAAAGCAGGCTCTTAGCAGATAATTTTTTTTAAAACTAATTTTTGAAAACACTCTTCAAGGTGACTTCTTGGGGGAAGCAAGGAGCGCACAGAGGAGGTGGGATGAATTTGTACAGGCAGGTGGGTATGACGGCAGTCCCCCAGGCAGGAGGCCTGCGTCTTGAGTCTGCCTCCAACTTCAGTTTCTTTACCTGCAAAAAGAGGCCAGAGACATCTGTCCTGTGTGGCTGTCCAAGGAGCCACGGGGGTTTTCCACAAAATGACAGGGGTGGGGGCACTCAGTCAGTGCAGCATCTCCATCTCTTGCCCTTCCTGTTGTGTTTCTCAGTGGGGCTACCACTGAAGTCCCATCGTTTCTCAGTGTCAGGCAAATACAGAATTTTCCTCTGATTTGCTCTGCTTTGCTGGATTTGGGGCCGATCAGGGCCTTCTCTAGTTCTGGAAATTCAAATTCTCGGGCCTTGGAGAGCCCAAGGCACCGGGGCCTTACCCTGCTGATAGCAGCCATGTGGCAGGCCTCCCCGCTGCTCTGGGACCTTTAGCGCATACCTGCAGGGGCTTCTCTCTCAGTGGCTATTTTGTAGGTTGGGGGTTTCAGGATTCTTCCAGAGACCAGAGGAAGCCAGAGCCACAACAGAGCTAGAACATGACAATGAACAAGGACCTACACCAAGGGTCAAGATATGTGGGTTCACACAAAAAAAAGATATTGGATTCAAGTCTTGACTTCTGATTGGCTGTGCGACCTAAGAAAAGTTAAATTTCCACTTTGTGAATTAGTGTGTCTTTATCTGGGGAATGGAGCATAGGGTAGGAGAAGGAAAGATCTCTTATTATCTGACATGAAAGAAAAATCTGTAAAGACTTCTGGCTTTCTGGAAGGCAATTACAGTCATGATGATCTGACCAAGGAGCCTTTTGTTGTGAAAACAGCAAAGATGTGATGGGGCACCTTAGCTTTCCAAACCTGGTGGCTTCTCAACCACATGGGAGCTTCCTCCCTAAGCTGGGGTCTTGCTAGAGAGGGGCTAGGAAAGTACTCACTGCCAGAAGGTCTCTGGAGCTCCAGGATGGCAGGGAAACAGGAAGGGTTACCTCTAGCAGATCTTAACCTAATGTGGTGGTTTCAACCCAAGACCCAGTGGGATGGAACAGGCATGAGAATTGGGCAATGGTACACTAACACCAACTTCTCCACCAGCAACTGAGTCTTAGATGTTAGGCGCTTGTGCCCCATGGCATCCTTAGGGTGCAGCAGCTCTCTCTGGAATGGGTCAACTCAGAAGTATAGCTGGGGAGTGGAGATAAGGAATGGCTCCAACTGAGCATGCTCCTTCAAGGTGGTATTTTTCTCATTTGAAGAAAAGTGTGGGCGTATGCCCGCAATGAAAAGCTAAGGGAAGGAGCAGAGGGTGGGTCTGTTCCATGTGTGATGGAAACACCAGTGGCCTATGAGTTCCAAGGAGGCTTCTGTGAAGTGACACCTGTGCTAAGGCCTGGATGGCAAGTAGGATTTGGCCAGACAAAGAGCAGAATCAAAAGGGCTCCGGGATTAGGGCACAGCATGGACAAGGGCCTAGAAATGAATGAGAAAACATGAGAGTGTGTTTCAGTGACTGCAGGAAGACCAGTGTGCTTCAAGCATAGAAGGAGGCCAGGCAACTGGACAGGGAAGTGGCTGGAGAGGAGGGCAGAGCCAGATCATGCCAAGCACAGAGATTGTTCGAGGCTCTCAGGCAGCCCAAAGTCAGCAAGTTGCCCTTGAACTCTGACGGGAACAGACCAAATGCCGTTTTCAAGCTGGCCTGTGGAGTCAGTTATCACAGTGGATGGTGTGGTTAGGCCCCCAGTTCACCACCAGACCTCATTACCTCTCATGTTTTGAGAGAATTATCTGCTGGAAACCTCTCTTGCCAAGCTTACTGCAGCAGAATGTTAATGCTCCACTGTTTTCTCCACTGACGTTGGTGCCTTATATCCTACTCCTCCCTACAACACCCCTACAAGAACCAAAAGGTGGATGATGGCCATTTGAGGCCCAGATACTGATCATCTCCTCGCTCAGGACAGCGTGAGCCAGTCAGGCATCCAGCTTCAGGAGAGCAGCTGTACTCAGCACAATGGGGCATTTTCCATCTCCAGCAAAGGGCAGCGAGGAAATGGAGGCGGGAAGCCCCTGTGGAACATTCGAGGGGATTTCCTAGTTCACCTAGGGCTAGGAAAAGCTTCTTGTTTTTGCAATTTCTAGAATATCAGAAATATACATTTGGACATTTGGACTGAAATTCCGAGCCCAGGGTTCCCTGGTGGTGTAGTGGTTAGGCTTCTCAACGCCGTGGCCTGGGGTCGATTCCCAGCCCCCAAGGAACCACCAAAAAAGAAATTCCAAGCCCAAGAAAACTGACTTCAGATTCTTAGTTGTGTGGCATCTCCCCTGCCTCCATCTGAGTAAGTGGTGCCTCATCCCTCCTAGGAATACACAGAGCATAGTTTCCATCCCTTAGCAGACTTTACTGTGTATTAGTATTCATTTACCTACATGCTATGTCTGCATTATTTGATTTTAATCTACTCAAGAATAAGATCCTAGGGGTGCCATTCATATGCAATATAGCAGGAACAGTAACCCTGGAAGAGTGCAACACATTGACCCAGGAAAGCTCTTGAGGTCACATCTGGCTCTACACCGCAAGAGAGTGAAATTGGACAACTGACTTAACCTTGCCTTAGTTTTCTCACCTGCAAATTGGGGAGTCATAATCCCTAACTCCAGGTGTAATACCTGGTGATGAATAATCTGAATGTGTATAGACACCTAGCACGTGGCAGACCTTCCACAGCGTGGTCCTCCTCCCTTGTCTGCATTCCCCGCGGTGCCCGGCCCAGGCACCCACAAATCCTCACTTTAAAAACTGGGTGAAGAAAGAGTCAACACTTGACTTACCCACATAGGTAGCACAGAAGCCATGAGGTCAAGCTGTGTATGACTTTTTAGAATCCAGGCTCATAAGAGAAAGATGCAGAGGCTCAACCTGTGTCACCAGTGCTTCGAGTTTAATATGCGCACTACCCCGCTGCGAGCATTTAGCTAGATCTGGTGTCCTGTTAAGTGACCATGCAGTCATCACCTTGAATTGAACAAGAACACCCAGTCTGTCATTTTTTTGCTGAATTGTAAATCAGAGAGCTCACAATTGATACTGCAGCAAAACTCTGAAGGCAAGGGCATGCCACAGGGGACATTTATTTATTAGTTAAATTTGGAAGATTAAGGGTTTTAGGATAGAAAAAACTTAGCAAACAGTAAATAATCTCAAGCCCCGAGTCATGGGAAATACAGCTAGTGCATGAAGCAGTTAATATTCAATGCGACTTGTTCTGGTTTTTTTGTTTTCTTTTGTTTTGTTTTCTGGTTTCTGCCTGATAAGGATGTCATCTCAAGTCTTAGCAGAAAGCCTTGCCCATGGTAATTTTAGCTGTATACCTGAGCCCTGAGTGAAGTGCTTTACCTGGGTGAACTCATTTAATCCTTAATACAACCCTGTGGGGCAAGTGATGTCATTATCCCATTTTACAACCGAGGAAACTGAGGCACCAGGAGGGTAAACAGCATGTCAAGGTCATACAGCTAACAACCAATGAACCCAGGCAGTTTGCCTCTAGAGCCTGCACACTGATCCATTGGGCTTTACTGCCCCTGAAAACCTGGGGCTCTTAAATATTGGTGGAATTAATCAGGGCTAAGGGGTGTGTTTTGTTGATAGTTTCTATTTTACGGTCCTGTAAGACTTTCCTATCCATGATCTCACTTGCTACTCCTAGCAGGCATGTGAGACTGATATTTTAAGCGTCTCGCCACCATTTTCCAGGGGGTAAAGACCCCTGAGGCTAGGTGAGGGGGACTTGCTGACACCTTGCCTGGCAAGTGGCAGAGGCAGCCCTTGAAATCTATGCTTTACAGAGCACAAGCCTTTGTGCCCAAGAATGGGTTGTGGGTATGAATGCATACACTGGGCAGTTCAGGGCATCGAAAGTGGGTGCTGGGGTATCTCCCCCAGTTCTTCACTGCTAGTTACACATGTGGGGGAGGAAGGGGGCTCACAGATGGCTGATGCTAGCCACTGAGTAGGGAACACTAGGCAGTATGGGGCATGCCCTTCTCTTTTGAGGGGTCAAACACCTACCCTCCACTGAGCACCCCTCCCTGCTCCAAGCAGGATCAGACTCTCCTGAGTCTGGGAGACAGAGCAGCATTGCTTAATTCCTTAGGCCTTCCTTTGCTTAACAAAAAACACTATTATTACCTTTTAAAAGGTTGAGATATAGTTTACATATAGTAAGATATATAAATCTTAAGTGTACAGCTCATTAGATTTTTATAGAGGTATAACCTATGTAACCACTCCCTAGATCAAGGTAGAATTTTTTACATTCTTTTGCCCCTAGCAGTAGAAGTGTAGGAAGGAAGGGCTATTGCTTAGCACTGGCCTTAGCACTTGCTGGAATGAGTTGAAAATTCCAAGATCTGTAGGGAAAAGGAACAGAGGCCCAGGTCTAGGCTGTGGGCAAAGGAGATGAGGCAGTCAGAGATGGATGTCTCCTCAACAGGAGGTTGGAGAGCACAGCCCTTCCCCATCCCTGCATCGTAAGAGCTCAATAAAGAGCTGGGGTTTGATAGGTTCCACTGGGGAGCTGAATATACAAATAAGTTTCATACAAGCATTGTGAAAACTTCTTTTATGCCTAACAGTCAATTTATGATAAAACCCACAACAGTGTAAATGGGCTGCTCTACTTATTATGTAAATTTACCCTGAATATTCACTGTGCACCGTGGACCTATTTGGCTTATGAGGTAGAAAAGAGTATGCATTGGAATTCTCCCTCTCTCCACAGGAGGTTTACAGACTAGATGAGGAAACAAGTCCTACACATCCACATGTTTGCCAATTGGTGAAGAATAACAACCATAATTATTAATTATCGTGTTCCTAGTACTGAGCTAAATACTTTCTACTCTGTTTCATATAATCCTCAAATCTACCTGCCCAAGGTCATAAAGCTAGAAGGCAGGGCTGCCACCAACACTCACATACTTCACCATTACGCTCAAACTGCTTCTCTCCAAACAGCGCCTGTGCTGATAGGTTCATAGGGAGCAAGACTACACTGGTAATAGCACACATATGTCCCTATGACACCAAGATAAATGAAGGGATAACTGTAACAGCATGTTAAAACCTCAAATGGTATGGTGCAGACATCATAAACAAAAAGTTTAGAGGATGGAGAGATCGCTGTGGGTTTGCGTCCAGAGGAACACCCCATGGAGCTGGCCCAGGGGGGGCCGGACCTGCACATGAAGGACATACAGCACAGAGGTAGATAAAGGAGGCAGCGGTGTGGGCGGACGCCATAGAGGCACCCTACAGAATGAGAGGCGGCTCAAGATCAGTGTGGTGGGTGGGACTATGGTAGGTTCTCAGAGCCAAAGAGGGTTTCAGACCCAATGCAGAGGGTGAAAAGAAACCATGAGGTGGCTGTGCAGGGCAGTGACAGGCAAAAATCATCATTTTTGGGAGACAGCTGAGGAGACCAAGCCACAGACCCAGAGAAAGGATGGCAGCAATGGGGCCCAGGCCCAGTGCAGACAACGGGGCAGATACACCTGGCAGGAAGTACTGGGAAGAAGATGACTAAGTGGGAATTATGGGGCAGCTCATAAACCTGGCGTTGGAACAGAGACACTTCTGCTATGTCCCCAAGATGACAGAGGAGCACTTTGAGGGTACTCTTGTCCTTAAAGGGGCAGAAACCCGGTCAGAAACTGGCACCCCATGCTAAGGGCAGGTCTGAGGACAGCACTGCCCCAAATATCATTTCCCCCCACCTTCATGGTTTTTATTGCCTTTTAAAAAATGTCCTGCTTATGTAACATGATTATCTGTAACATAATTATCTGTAACACTATGGTTTTGATGTATTAGGGATCTTTTGTCCTAAAACACATTAAATAAAGATATTAACATACATGGTTCACTTGTATGCCACTAAACTTGAGTGCTATACCCAGGGAAACTGGCCCCATAGCCCTGGCTCCCAGGGATCTGAACCTCAATTCTGAGTTTGCTTGCTGAGCATGGCCAGGGCTGAGGCCACACCTGGGTCAACAATGCTGAATGAGGCCTGCAGGCCAGCCTCCCTGTCCTTGTTTAAGCCTCAGTGCTTATGGTCCGGGGACATGGGAATGGGTGAGTAGGCAGCAGAGCCAAGGCCAATGATGAGAGCCTCCTCCATTAAGACACCAGCAGCACAGGGTGGCCCACACCGTGCTTGTCTCTGAAAGACTAGCCAGAAATGATCAGTCTTCCTGAGGCTGGGCAGAGTCAGCCACTCCATTCCCCGAAGGGCTCCTTCCCTCCCATGTCTTTCCTCTCTCAGGACACATGTACACACAGATACAGAGACACACAGACACAGATACTCTCGACCCCACCCCCAAGCAGCCGGCTTTGCAGGTGAGTAACACAATCCACATGCCCACAAGACATAGGTCTATGTAGATTTGTGATGGAGCTTCCTTTCTGACCCCACCTTTAAGTGAGATCACACTCCAAATAACCACGGACCCCACAAGGGTGCCTGTTTTCCACTTCATTTGTGACCTGAGCTACACAGACCTCCTTGTGTTTCCTCATACACACACCAGGCACACTCCTGACTCACAGCCTTCACACTTTGTATTCCCTCTGCCTAGAACACTCTGCCCACCCTGCATGGCTAGCTCCCTCACCTCCATCAAGTCTTTGCTCAGATCACATGCTGTCAGTGTGGCCTTCCCTGGCTACTTTTAAAAGTGTAACATCCCCATGCCTGACCCCCCGCTCTGCTTTATTCTTCCCCCATAGCATTTGTCACCAGATGACTTACTAGACAAGTATATTTCACTTGTTCATTTAGTGCCTATCTCTTCCTCACCCCCCCACTAGGATGTAAGAATGCTCCACGAGAGCAGGTATTTGCTCAGTTCAAACATTTAAAACAGTGCTGGGTACACAGTAGGTGCTCAATAAATATCTGCAGAGTTAAAAAAAAAATAATGTTGGTAGAAAGCATTTTATCCAAATGGTTTCAAACACTTTAGTGCGAAGGCTACACACATCTGAAAACAACCAAGTTCACATTCTCTCTTGTCTGAAAGAACTAGTGTGGGTCTTAACCAAATAGTAGCAACTGGGTCCTGGCATGGCTTAGTTGAGTGACCTTCAGTTCTCATGCAGGTGAGCACACATCCAGGGTGTCCACCACTATAGAGGGTTCCTGGGGATGTCCCTGCCCATCATCAAGTCAGATCCTGTGTGGTGCCCATGTGTGTCCATGTCATTTTACAGAAAGGGCCCAGCTATAGAGATTCTTCATGCCAACCTTCTTGCTGCTAAAGCCAGCCCAACATCTTTTGTAACAAATGACAGTACATCACTCTTATCTAGGAGCTGCTTGTCAGGCAATTTCTGTGAACTGAAACCCTGCCATGAGCCATAAGGACAATGAAGACGAACTCTGAGCCCCACGTTGTACAACAGCACCTCGCCACCATCACTGACATGTGCGGCGCATTTCACAGTTGTCAATCCATTTGCACATTATTTAATCCCTTGTCATAAATAGGCAGAAATGCAGAAAGGACCAGGCACTAAAGCACAAGCAATCTAGTCTTAGAGTTCCTTAGGTCCTCATTTATATCCTATTTACTCTTGCCCTACACAATATTGTGACAAATCTGTCATTTAGTTTTCTAGGCCAGTGCAGATTCAGATTAGAAGGGGAACAATGCTTGAGGTAGGAACACTGCAAACAGCAAGACCCGACAGGTGATAGCAAGTGAAGAGACAGGAACATTATATAAAGCATATCAAAGCAGAATTAACTGCATTCCAGGATCATGGTGGGGAGGGGAGGGGTGGGGAAATCGAATGCACATCTATTGCCCTTAGTGGCCACTACTGATTTCCAACATAAAGCAATAACCAAAAAAAGATGACTTGGGGCCATCAGGACAAAGGTTAAATACTGTGTACCAATTACATTTGGCAAAACCGTAGGATTACCTCTTTTGTAAATGTTCCTCCTAGTTTCTAAAACTCTCCCAGAATTAGTAAACAGGATTTGAAAAGAACATTTACATTTTTTTTTTTTTTAAAGTAAAACCCCTGCTCACAAGTAGCTCTGTGACAGGACTTCCTGGCTTTTCTCAGTTGCTAAAGACCTTCGTCCCATCAATCCCCAAGCAGCCTAAGCCTGCACACTCACACTTCAGACCAGGCTGCAATCACAGTTTGTCCCCTCCCTTTCGTCATTACCCTTCATTGTTTAACTCTGGAGCTGCATAATTTACAGTCACCCTGTGAAGGGCCATGTGTTCCAGGGTAGGAAGCTGTCATCCTGAATAGAGACTGCTGGGCTGTGTTCACAAACAGACCACGCCACAATTCCTTTGCACAGCCAGCAACAGCGAACCTCCTTGCCTGCAGGCAGCTCCTGACAATCAGCAAGACTGGGGGAAAGGGTGCTGGGAAGGACTGTAACCATAAATTCTCTCCAGTTGGCTGTATAACAGAGCAGGCTCATAAAATCCTAACCATATTTTCAAGTCACGACTGAGACAAGATGCCCAGGACAACTCCTAATTTGGTTCCTAGAACCCAACAAGTTGTGAACAAATTTTCTCGGTTGAGAGGGAACTGTCTAGGGGGGCAGGGATAGAAACTAATCTTGGGACTATGTGTAGGAACTCAATCCAAGAGCCGACAATAAGCAGGCCTGCGTAGAGTCCAAAGATGATAGTACAGCTTATTAGCAGCAGCCCCAGATCTGCACAGGGCAGGAGACAGCACGGTTGAGGGTAGGAAGCCCAGAGAGTTCTGTGGGTGTCTACATTGAATGCAGAAGGCGTGCTGCTTGTATATGCATGACAGAGCAACAGGACTCCTCCGACTCTGGAATGTCCTCTCGGTGACAGGCCGAGAGGTGACCCCGAACAAGTGTTTTGCAAAACCTCTCAGAATCTCACTTTCTCCACCTATAAAATGGAGATAAGCAATAATCTGATCATGAGTAAAGCTGATCATGTGTACACTTGAGTTAAATACATATTATTTCCTTCTCCTCAACTGGCTTCTCCCAACCCTTCCTGAATATTCTCCCTTGAAAAGTTAAAGAGAAATGGGACCATACTCGTTTTTGCTCTTTTACTAGCTAGTCATGAGAACCTAGACAGGTCATTCTTCCTTCTCTGAAACTCACGATCTACACATTAACCATTAGACTTCATACAAAAATTAAGTAAGGTTGACAAATACAAAGTCAATATGCAAAAACCCAATTGTATTTCTATATACCAGCCACAAAAAGAAGCAATTAGGAGACCATCATAAATATCAAGTATCTAGCTATAAATCTAAACAAAAGTATATAAAACCTGTAGGGGGAAAATTATAAATATATTTTTTTAAAATTATGATAAATAAATTGTGAAACATAGCATGCTCATGGATCAAGACTCAAGATTTAAAAATGCCAATTCTATCCAAACAGATCAAGGGATTCGAAGAATATTAATCAAAATCCCAATGGGGTGTGTGTGTGTGTGTGAGAGAGAGAGAGAGAGAGAGAGAGAGAGAGAGAGAGAGAGAGAGGAAGTGATTCTAACATTTACATGCAAACACAAAGGCCTGGGGAGAGTCAAAACTCTCATGAAGATGACCAAGGCAGGGGAGGTGGTATTTGCTAGACCAAATATCCGATATGTTATAAAGTTATAGTAATCAAGACAGTGTGGCACTGACATAGGATTAAATAGTCGAATGGAATGGAAGAGAGAGTCAAGAAACAGGTCCCTGCATATATAAACACTTGACTTATGACAAAGGTGACTGAAGAACATGACTGCAAATATGGCCTTTTCAGCAAGCAGAGCTGGGACAAATGGTATCCATTTGGGGGGGAAAATGAAAATGCACTTCTATTTTACCCATATATAAGAATCAATTTACAGGTGAATTAGACAGCAAAATATGAGATGAAAAAAGCTATAAAGCTTTTTGAAAAGGGAAAATAGGATAGCTTTTGCCACCTTAAGATAAAGGAAGATTTCTTAAATAGGACACAAAAAACACTAACCAGGGGAAACATTTTCAGGGAAAGAGCGAAAAAACCTGACTACACTAAAAATAAGAATATCTTTTTATCACAGTACACCATTAATAAAGTGAAAAGACAAGCCAGAGAATGGGAGGTAATATTTGTAACGAATAAAACTGGAAAAAAGTGAGTATCCAGAACATATAAATAATTCTTACAAATTAATGAGAAAATTATAACCTAAAAAACAAGTAACAAGAGAATAGGTGCTTCACAAAAGAGGAAATCCAATGTCCAATAAATATATGAAAAGCTGTTCACCTCATTAGTAATCTAGAATAGCAAAGTAAAACCATGAGAGACTGCTACTTACCTATCAGTTTAGCAACATATAAAGAGTTCAACAATAACAAATCTTGGAAAAATTTGGAACAATAGGAATTCTCTCTGCTACTGTGAGCGCAAAATGGAACTATCACTTTGGAAAACAGTGTGGCATTATCTATTACGGCTGAAGATTCCCAGCAATTCCACTTCAAAGAACCCTTCACAAATGAACATGCATCAGGATGTGCATCTATATAGGTATTCATAGCAGCATCCTTGAAAATTGCCCACAGGCACATTAATAGTAGAATGGATAAATAAATTACAATATGGTACTAGCTGGTACATAACAATGAAAGTATATAGCAATAAAGTGAAAGATATAAAGTATATAATATATAGCATATTCATGAATATTTACAAATATTTATGAATGCTACATAGAAAAATTATAAACGTTCCTAAGGCAAATACTGTAGAATACTATATACCAATGAAAATGAATGACCTACAGCTATGTACAATTTGGATGATTACTATAAACACAATGCTGAAGGAGGATGTAAGACTTAATAAATAATAGTATGATTCCAATTTTATCAATACCAGATGAAACTAAACTACCCAAGAAGATGCATACACAGGTTGATAAAGTCTACAGAAAAGCAAGGAAATAGCATGAAAGTCAAGGTTGTGGGCAGTGAGGGAGGGACTTTCTTGGGTATAAGCAATGTCCTAGTTTTTTACCTAGTGATGGTTACAGGAGTACCACTTGTTAAACATACAAGATTAATGCATATTTTGCATATGTATTGATCTATGTCACAATAGATTTTTTGTTTTTGTTGTTTAAAAAAGACAATTTCAACATTACTGCCTCCAGAAGTTTTCCCATTCACCAAACCAAGGTAGGTGCTCCCTCAGCACCTGCCATCTCTCAGGGGCTGTAAGCTTATTACCTGTAGGGCACCTCCACCTTTGAGGGTAGAGATGGAACCTGTCTTGGCTCACTACTATATCCAGTGTTGAGCACATGGTGAATGTTCAATAAATATTTGCTTAATTAATAATTGACTGCACTGAAGGATCTGAGTTAGTAAAAGGTAATTAATTAGCCCTGAACCAATCATTGAACAATGTGATGAAAGGAGAGACACACCCAAAGTCAGAAAAACTGTGATCTGGTTCATCATGTACTGGCCACACCACTTTGAACAAATCATTTTTCTCAGTAAAAAATGATACAAATAGCTACCATTGAGTGAATTCAATTATGTGCGAAGTGCTTTTACTTGTGTTATTTCATTTAATTCTTACAGTGTATCTTCAATGTGTTTATTTTTAACCTCTTTTTATTGATTAGGAAACTGAGGTTCAGAGAGATTAAGTAATTTCCTCAAATCACACTGATAGCCAAAAAAAAAAAAAAAAAAAAAAAAAAAAAAAAAAAAAAAAAAAAAAAAAAAAAAAAAAAAAAAAAAAAAAAAAAAAAAAAAAAAAAACAAAAAACGGCAATGCCAAAATCTCCAAAATTCATGCTTCTCTGACACTGTGACACTGACTTCTTTCCACCTCAGTTTCTTCCTCTATAAAATGGGGCTATGGTAAAGGCTATGTAACTTGACAAGGTTGTTGTAAGGCTCAAAGGTGATGATGAATATAGAAGCAGCTTGTAAATTTTAAAGCAACACTTAAATATAAGGAAAAAATACGTAATAAGCATCAACCATGGGCCCACACAAAAGAAGCAGATGGTTTCTACCCACATTGAGCTTTCACACCAGTTGTAAAGGAAAGCTGTGTAAACAGGAAAACTAGGGACACACATCAATAAATGGATCTAAGGAAGCCACCAGGAACAGCACGTAATATGAGCCAAATTGGAAGGCCAGCAGTGAGTGGACGTGCTGCTTGGACCGTGCGATGGTCCTACTGCCATGCTTATTCCCTGTTGTGCATCTTCCACACAGCAGTGCACAGTCTGATGAGTTCTGATCAATATACACAGTTGTGTAACCACCACTACAAATAAGAGAGACTATTTCCATCACCTCCAAAAGTTCCTTGTGCCCCTTTGGACCAATCTCTCTCCTCTACCATCTCTAGAAACCGCTGATGGGATTGTCCCAATGAGTCTGCTTTTTCCAGAATGCAGAGGGATCTTTTTAAAATTTAAGAAAGGTCAAGTTGTCCGGTGTATCAACCCTCCCCGCCCCCATGGCATTCAAAATGAAACCCAGATGCCTCTCCATGGTCACCAGGCCTTGCACGTTGGCTACTCCCTGTCTCTTTAATCCCATTTGGCATCACTTTTCCTTCCCTGTGGTCCAGCCTCCCTGGCCTTCTTTTTGCTCATTTCTGCCTCAGGGCCTTTGCACGGGTGACACCAGCTTCCGCAGATCTGTCCTGACCTGCTTTCTTATCCTTCCTCTCCTCCAATCACTCTCCACTGTTTAACCCTGACTTCTCCTGTTAGAATACATCACTATGTGAAATGACCTTGCCTATTCATTTACTTGTTTATTGTCCATCTCTCTTCTCTAAAACCGTAAGGTCCTTGAGGGCAGTCAGCTTGTCAGACTTACTGAGAGCTCTATTCCTAAAAACTTCAAAAGCACCAACACACACACTTGGCCTTCCACTGGTCTTCACAGAAAAAACAGGTGCCAAAGCAGTTCAGGAATAGTGAGGTCCACATGGTTGAAATTCCAAGGAAAGGGTTCAAAGAAGAAACAGGCCTTATATTGCACATGGGTGGGGGGAAATGGTGAGGCCTGGACACAACTCAGAACCAGGGTCTCCTCACTGCCATTCTACCAGTCCTTTCCCAAGAGTCCTCCACTAATGGGACCATAGAGCACCCCAGAGACAGAGCCGGTGCCTCTTCTGCCCTTGCCTTATTGCTCTCCTGAAGCAGGGTCTCTCCAGCTCTTCTTCGCCTGCCCTGCCTGGGCTGCTTCCATGTAGCTGGAGTTGCTTTGTTTTTGTGTTCTGGAACCATCTTCAGCACTTCTCTCCACGGAGGGGCAGCACCATCCTGGTCTTGTAAACCATGACAGTATCACAAGACAAATTCCTACCTTGCAGGGCTCCACACTCCCAGTGGAGAGTACACATGGACACAAGGTGCACTGCCATCCACAATTCCCTGAGTCAATGCCCCAGTTTTCTTTTTCAATTAGCACAAGATTTCTGAAAGCTTAATTTTGCGATACTTTATTATCTCAGTTGGGGGTGGCCAAGAGAGAAGGCGGGGAATTCCTTTGCCACGAGAACATCTGTTTTGCTGGACAGAAAGATTTAAATTATGACCTCAAGACTTGAGCAGAAGCTTATACATCATTCCTAATTCTTATGTGAAGGTAGTGGGTCCTAGAGGAGTGAAGGAACTTGCCTGGGGCCACCATGCTATAGAAGGACACAGCTGGGGTAGGGCTCAGGTTTCTTTACTCCTAGTCCAGAATTATATCCACCCTAAAATTTTCTTGAGTTGGTTTCCATTCCTTTTCCTCTATTGACATTACTCTTTCAAAGGCCAGTAATGGCTTCAATCAGCAAATACAGCAGCCTTTTCTCAGTCCTTATCTAACCTGGCAACACCATGGAAGAGAACCCTGCCCACCACACAGAATTTCCTGAAGCATTTCTGTTCTGGGTTCCCCATGTGACAGGGTTCTCCTCCTGCTCCTCTAGCCTCCAGCCCCTTTCCCCAGTTGGGGCTACCTAAGAGTCTACCAAAGGTAGGTTCCCTTGCTCACCTCCACAATGGGGGCTCCTTCCCTGGGCCTCCCTTCTCTCCATCTGCATACTCACCCCAGGGGCACTGCACCAGCTCTCATGGCCCTACTACACAGAGCTGCTGAGCCCAATTCTCCTTCCAGCCCCAACCTCTCTGCTAAACACCAGAATGACTTCCTGAGAGAACCGCTGAACACTGTGAGCATAACATAAAAGTTATCCTGCAAGGACCTGAATTCGTGCTTGTGGTTTGACTGTGGCCAGAAGAATGGGATATTGTGAATGGCAAGGCGTGAGTCACACCCACTTCTACTCTGAGGGACAGTCCCACTAGAACAGATTGGAATGAGTGAAGCTGGGCGGAGTAAAACAATGGGTGTCTACTGAAGTCTCATTTCTCCACCTAGCTGGCTTGAGGCCTAATCATGAGCCCCTGTGCAAATTAAATTCCGTCATTGCCTCTCCTGTGCCCTCTGGCATTGATCTGACTCCTCCAACTGAGACAACTCTCTGAGGGAAAGAACTAGATCCCTTGGAGATCAGCCCAAGGCCTCACCCAAAGGTGAATTTTTCACAATCTTCAATTACTATGTCCAATTATTTGCTAACAATGTTATTGTCATGGGACTTGACTTGTTCAATGCCAAAGCTCTTAAGCACCTAGAACAGCATCTAGCATATAACATGTGCTAGAATAAACACTAGGCAGATAAATAAATGAGTAGTTTGAATAAAGATTACCAGCCTATGGTTTGCAGGTAAATAAGCACAGCTGCTTCTTAGTTGTTCCCAACTCACAGAGAAAAATGAGTGATAAGGCAGGAATTTGTTCAATTTCTTGTCTGTTATTCTCCACCCAACCCCCATCCCCCTGTCCATTCCGTTGGAGCTCTGCTCCATCTACCACTTCCTCTTTCCTAGGCCTGCAATGTCTCCTTCCTCTTGGGATCTTTCTTTACAGCTTCTCATTGGATCCTAGTCCCTCCATAACAGCAAACGAACAATAAAAATAAAACCCTCCCTAATCCCATACCCTCCCTCCCTCCCCAGCTCCCCTTCCTTCTACAGCTCAGGTTTTCTTTTCTAGGAGTATCTATTCATGCCCTCAATTTCCTCAGTCCCACTCACTGCTCACCTCCTATTGCAATTGGGCTTTTCTCCTGCCACTCCATTGAAACTGCTCTTGCCAAGCTCACAACTCTCTAGACCCAGGGCCACCTGCTAGTTTTCACCATATATGACCACTGCAGTATCTGACTCAAGTAACCACTTCCTGGCCTTCTTGAAATGCTTTCCTTCCTTGGCGTTCATGGTGCTGCCCTACCTTAGGTTTTCCTTCCACCTCTCAGATCACTCCCTTTCAGTTTCCCTCAGGCTTCCTTCCGAAAAGATTCTCATTTCTGGGGTCTGTGGTGGGGTCTGTGGTGGAGGTTGCAGCCTCTGCCTTATTCCCTTTCTCACTTAGCCTGGTAAGGTACCAACTTCCATGGCTCTCACTACCCACAAGCACCACGGAATTCTTTTCCCAGGTGTGTCCTATCTCCTAGCCCACATATATCTAACTGTCAGCCAGGAATCCGAACTTGGACAATCCACAGGAATCACTGACGTGACCAAACTAAGTCACTGTTTTTCTCCCCAAGTGTTCCCTCTTCCTCCTTCATTTTTTTCTATCTCAGGGAATGGCACTACAGTCCCACCAATGGCCCAGACCAGGTACCCTGGACTCATTCTTGCCTACATCCTTGACAAATTAGTTTGTCCTCAATGTCCTCCCAAGTTATCATCAAATAAGTTCAATTATCCCACTGCCCAAACACCTTTTAAATCTGTCTCCTTTTTCTACACCTACAACCACTGCTTTGATTTAGTTCTTAACCCTACCGGACCGGAGGCCCTGAACCTAACTGTCCCCTATACCTAAGCTCCTGAGCATTAAAGAGAAAAAAACCAACATGATCTAGAAAAATGTCAGTTCCATGCAAACAAGTGGTTAGAATAAGATGGAACTTGGAGTAATTTTTGCACGTACCAGGCAAAGTACCGAAAATTAGGTCCAGCGGTCTAGTGGAAATGACCGAAAGAGCGGTACGGCGGGCTGGTAGGGTTAATCTTTCCCCACCTGATCACAGAAATAACTTTCCATCTGGCCCCCTACTCTCCTGAGCTGACTCCCCTGTCCAGACCACACAGGCAATCTTTCTAAAGCCTGATCCTAGCACCTATTTCCTTAAACCCCTTCCGTGGCATCTCATTACATTCAGAATAAAATCCTAAGCCCTTAGTGTAACAGGTAAGGCCCTTTATGACCTGATCTCTGTCTGTTTCATCTTTCACCCTTCATCTCTTGACACTCCTTTTACATATTTTGCTCTAATAAATTAAATTATTTGGGGAGTTCCCTGATGGTGTAGTGGCTTAAGGCTTCGGCGCTGGCGCTGTCAGCGCTGCGGCCTGGGTTCGATTCCCAGCCAGGGAACTACCCACATACCAAAAAAAAAGCAAAAAAAAAAAAGAAAACAAAAATAAATTATTTTACATTCCCAGCATGTTCTATGTGGTGCTATACCTCAGTGCTTTTGCACATGTTGGTCTCTCTGCTTGAAATTCCTTTTTTCTACCTGGCTAACTATGACTCATTTTTAAGACATAGCCTACATGCCATTTTTTTCTTAGCTGGCCTCCCCAAACTTCCTGCCTAGAGAAGGTGCCCTCTGTCCTCCCATAGCTTTGTGGCACTTGCTGACTTGAAGTGTATCTTTTACATGTAGTTTCCCTTAGGCTGAGTTCCTCAAGGGCAGGAACGGAGACCTTCCTCTTCACCTCCACGACACCATGTAGATGGCTGCCACACACTAGGCACTCAGTAAATGCTTATGGATGGACAGATGGACTGATGGACCGACAGATGGATGAATGATTGAATGGATGGATACCCTGCTATCCTTTCTTTCCCAAGTCTTCTTCAAGCCATCTGCTTGAAAATGATCATCAAAGGCTTTCAATATCATTATTCTGGCTTATGTAGAAATGAGTTTGCATTTCTGGTGCACCTCATTTCTTTCTCTTTTCTTCAAATAACATTTGTTATGCACCTCCGCTGTGCCAGACATTGGGCTCTGTGCTATATTATGAACAAGAATTAAGCCACTGCTTTAGAGAGCCCTGGTAGGGAGAGGCACCCAGATTAGGAAGGGACACATACACACTCAATTAATTTACAACGTGTCATAAACATTAGTGCTCTGAGGCCCTGGAGCAGGTGACCCAGAGTGGATTTTACTGCATGGGGAAGCTGTCCCTATAGGTAAAAATTTCCCACAGAAGACCTATCTGTTGGCTAAGACATAGGCAGAAAGTCCAGAGTAAATCCTTGACCATGGAATACTATCCTTATATATTATCCCCTTTTCTTTTTTCTCTATTCTTGGTTGAGAAATCAAGCGAATAGTGGTATAAATTCAGGGCATTGACTATTAGTTTTGCAGTATTTTATTTTACTTTAATTTTTTTGCTGCTATGAAAAGCACAATGTGTTTCCTCTTCTCTGTAAAGAAAATTAGAACTAAAGATGGCTCAGCAGATAAAAGCTGTGGGCAGCAAACACTCCTACGATCCCTCCCTGCATTTCAGGCTTCTAGGTCTCTCTTTGCACTTACTGTGTCTTACAGCTAGAAACATGAAGGAGGCCTGAAACATTCTATGGTAAAAGTCCATATCCTCATTAGGAAATGAATTAGGGGCTAAATGACCTACCCAAAATCAAATTAGAGAATGAGTCAAAATTAAAACACAGTTCTCCTGATCCTCCCCCTTTACTGGACTGCAATCTCCCCCATCCCTGGACCTTAGGCGCCTGAACCCAGACAAGTTCCTTCACATGCAGGCATGCGTGATAGAAACCAGGGCTGCTGTCTTCATTTCTAAGCGTTCTGGAAGCCACAGACAAACCACTTCTCCTTTTAACAAGTCATTGGGTCTCTCTTCCCAGAAACATCCTATTTCTTACTAACATGATACTTTCAAATCCTCTTGGTTTGAGAACCAAGTCTATATGAGGTAGTTTTCTCCAAATGACTTTCCTGGCTGACAAATCTTTGGGGTTAAGGCTGCTATTTGGCAAACATCTTGGCCTAAAAAAGAGCTTTCATGGGTATCCCCTACCCCTGCAGGATGGAACCATATTGATAATTTTATACTCAGAACTTCACATCAGAGACTTCAAGACCCTGAACATGATTGTAATTTCCAATTTCGTAGACCACTTGAAATAGCAAAGAAGTGTGGGGTAGCTCTGGTCCAACTTTTTAGGAAATGGAGCCTCCACAGAGGCAGCGTCAGAGCCACTTGTCTTGATTCTAGGTCCAGTACTCTTTCCCACTCTTTGTAGTATCACTCCAGCCTCTTGGGTTGAAGCAGCCTGCACCATCAAAAATGTCACATCAGTTATGACAACACAGTTTGTTATATAACTGGTGCTGCAGAGCAGGCAAGGGGAAGAAGCCACGAGAATGAACCACAGCATCCCCCTTCTGGCTCTCAGGCAGTGAAGTCTCACCTACTTGAGAAGAAAACTCCATATGGGAAGAGAACACCCACTAATCAACCTAAGGAATAAAAACTATAGCTGACATTTGTATAATGATTTCTAGAAGACTGTTATAAGGACAATTCACGTATTATATCATTTAATGCTCACAACAACCCTATTAGGTATTTTTATTACCAGCTCCATTTTACAGGCAAAGAAACCCAGGCAAAAAAAGTTAAGTAACATGTTTAAGGCTACACATCTGGTTAGTGGTAGAGCCAAGATCTGAAGCCAGGCAGACTGATTACAGAGTCCATGCTCTTAATTACCTCTCAATTTTAGAGAAGTATGCTAAACTGCTTCTCTAAATAAGACATTATCTATTTCTTTGAACTGGTAACGAATTCCTTCTTCTTCCCCTCTATGCTGATAACTGATTTGTTGGATGGTTTCTTTTCTACACTTGATCTTAGCCAAAAGGCCGAGAAGTGATTGCTGGATGGTTTCTTTTCTAATCACTACTGTACATGAATAAGAGGCAGAGAATAAAATAAGAATGTGATACAAATTCAAATAAATTCTTAGAATGGAGTTCATCTGAACACCTTCAAGCTTTTTATGATGATTCAATCACTAGGAAATTGAGGTGAAGTGCTCTTCTCAATAGCATCTGCTATTGTAAAGTCCATGTAGATGTGTACACACACATACACACATTTATTTTTCTATTTTCAAAATCAAAAGTTGTTTTTTGCTAGTGTCAAATATGAGGCTAATCCTTTCCAAAATGCTTTTTCAGTTGGAAATCATCCCCTCACCAGTCTGTCTATTGTCTTTCAGCTCAAGATCTATTCTTGTGATAACAGTCTGTCCAGCTTTATAAGAAATGAGACTGCAAACACCCTGAGAGACAGGGAGCCAAACACCTTGCATCCAGATGGACTGGGCACATATCAGAAGAACAGGACTTATATTAAATCTGCAGAGATAAGGTACTGTGAGCAGCTGAAAAACATAAATGATTCTGTCTTATCTTTAGTAGATGTGGCATGCTAAGAAGCACAATCTAATCTAGAGAGTTCCAAGTGCTAAGAAAAAAAGACAGTACTCTGATTCTGGGTACTATAAATCTAATCTATCCCTACACAGACAGAACAGAAATTCTGGATTCCTTTTGAGTCATGTCAATCCCTCATAGAGCCTCATCATTTAATCTAATCAGCAACAATGCTCTCAACAAGCAGACAGGTTCCATTTCAGAATCCAACAGGTAACAGAGGCTCAAGAATTCCATAGCTGATTCCTGAGAAGATCAGGTGGACTGTTTGTTACTCTTCTGGCAGGAAGGTCTGCTGGTATTTACAGTTCAGTGAACAGTAAGGAGAGAGAGTGCATCATCCATCAGCAAAGGAGAACTCATTTGCTACCTGATCTGACATTCTGTTCACCCTCATGCTGTCTCCAGAGAGCAAGGTGCATCCATTTGAATAAACATGGAGACAGGAGGGAGGTGAGCAAAGCAGCCAAGGGGATGATTGCAGAAATAACAAATCCAGATTTAGAAGAGTAGCTCTCAGTGGAGTGCTGTCCCAACATGGGACTCTTTGGGGATGTACAGGAAATGCCCTTTTAGACAGCTGCACTTTTACAAAATAATGGCTGCAAGTTGCCATTCACCTCTGCTCATACCTACCACTTAGTAGGTGCTGAATAGCAGTGTGTCAAATGAACACAAGCTTGTCCTGAACCCAGCCAAACAGCAGACACCCTAATTACAATACCAGGGTGAGTTGGTAGGAAGAAACCACCAGCTTCTGGCAGCAGGTGACATCTTAAGACTGTCTTCCCTGACAGGGTGGGGTCTGTCCTTGGAATCATATTCCACTGTAAGGCTTGAGGTAAATCTGTTTTACAATGGCACTGAGCAGACAGCTTGGGAATGAATGTACATCCAAAAGGACTTCATTTACTATGTCCATTTCTTTAAAGCATACCAGCTAGCAGGTCATGTCCACTGCCACCTTCGAATTCTCTATCTTTCTAAAAATCCACCTAATGCTCCAGAGACAGCCCAGATACAACATCACAAAAAACTCAACATCTCAAATGAGGGCAAACTGTAGTGGCCATGGCCAATTCCACGTTCATTTTACATTTTCATCAGGTAGATTGCCAAGTAGTTGTTATTATTTGTTCAGAACAGGAAGTCACTTAAAGTGATATTCTATTGATTCCATATTTCATAAAATATAATTCCTTAAGAGATTTCTTTGTAAAGGCTTTGGTAATTAAATAAAATTAACTCTTCTTTTAAAAATATTGATTAGTCTGAATAACTAAAAGAGTCCCACTGAGTGCAAAAATGGTTAAGCTGTATTATTGGTAAGGCCACAACCTCTTAATAAGCAAAATTTTTAAGTGTCATACATAAAAAAAGATACTGATTACAAATGTAGGTGTGAAATTATATTTATGCTGTCTCAGTTACCTTCTTTTATTTCTCAGTATTAAAATGTTTTGGATCATCTGTCTGACAGAGCTCCCAAACATTAGTTCACAATCACACACACACACACAAACCCAGAAAGCTATATTCAAATGAAATTTTTAATAAAGTATTAAGAATCAGTCTTTTAAAATTATAGTCTAATCTATGACATCTCTTAAAGTGGATGCCAGTTTCCCATTACAACATGTATCAAGCAAAAGAATTTCAAAGGTCATTTTCCCTGCAGTGTTCCTAGGCTGATATGTGTTAACACTTTGTTATAAGCAGCATCTGCCAGCCAATCCTTTATCATATAACTTCAATTACTACAGGCATATATAGAAGCCTACTCCTTCTTCTAATCAACATGATACAGCACAGATGACAAATTGGCTGAATGTAATGGTTCTTTGCTTTTCTGGATATGCTGATTTTAAAGGATCTGGAGATGTCCGAATATCAATATTCTTTCTCTCAACAGGCTGAGCTATTAAACTCCAGCTCCCATTAGGAAATCATCAAGTTCTTACAGGGCATCACCCATGGAGAACTCTCTAATTTCATCTGCCAAGGTGAAATAAAATAGCAGCCTAATTAACTCAAATGTATGGCCTGATAGATTGGTCACCAATAGTATTGCAAAGGCAAGTCCAAAATTGCTTTCTGTAAATGCCACCTAGATTTTTAGGCCTGGCCCTACCCATGGTACAGTTCTCCTGTCTCAAATGACTCTCAGCCAAATGGCAATCAGGAAAATCATCTCTGCAAGGGAAGACTCAAAATAATTTGTCACTAGGATACAGTGACACCAATCCCACATTTTGTGGTTAATAAAACAAGTCCTGCATCCAGCTTGGCACAAGGCCCTGATCTGATTTATTTCAAGCCAAGCTGGAGGACTTACAGAAAAAGCTGTCATTCAGGAATGCTTCAGGAGGACAGGACACCAGGGTCTCTTGCAGCAAAATTTTCATGAGCCAGTAATCTCTCTGACCAACCTTTTCAGCAAACTTAACCTACCCTCTAAAGAGAATTGGTATTTTTTTTTAAATATTAATATTTTTAACTACAAAATCTGTTTTGCCTGAATTGTGGGTTTTTTTTCCTCCCCAAAACAGTGTCCGGTGGGGGTAAGAAAAGTGGGAGTGCAGGGAAGAGAAGAAGTGCTCAGATATCTGATGTAGCCACTTCAAACATCAAAAGCTTGGTTTTTCTCCCCCCCGCCCCCCCCCCCGCCCTTAGAGTAACCAAATATGAGACACACAAGACTTTCCCGGGAAAGTTTACATTTAAGTCTACATACAGCCTTCATTTAAGATTTCCTGTCCCAGCACATAATTAGGAATTTTCATTCTAAAATGGAACACCTTTTTCTTCAGAAAGCTCAGCTCTCTTTAAATAAAAAAGGCGAGGTGCCCTTTGGGGGACCCAGTATATATTTTTAAACATCTTATTAAACCAACCTAATTTATGGGGCATGTTCAAGAAAAGCAGGTAAGGAGTTGACTTGGTGGTTGCAAAAGTTAATTTGCAGTCTCTAGCATGCCCCTCCCTTTCTCCCCCCCCCCCCCCCGCCCCCACCGCGAGAGTTTCCGAATGCCTTCGGTCCCCTCCGAAGCAGCTCGTCTTGCTCTGCGAGAGCCTTGACTCAGTTCCGAACACTGCCGACTCCTTCCGAGCCCTGCGCCCAACCCGCGCCGAGCCGCGCCGAGCGCCACCGAGCTGAGCTCCATCGACTTTTCTGGCCTCGGCTGGGCGCTGTCCACCACTCGCAACGCCTGAAACCTCATCCAGCTCCGGTGGCTGGGGCTTCTAACCGGCTCTGAGGCCGCCACTGCAGATTACAGACTCCTGAAGTTCTCAAACGTCCCTTTTGGAGAGAAAGGGGTGGCTCAGCTTGCATTTACCAACCTGCAAGGGCTCCAGGCAGATGCAACATGCACCTTGTTGCAAAGAGCAATTCCCCAGGCCCCGCCTCCCCTCCATCTGGGCTGCACAAGCTCCAGAAAAGCCCCAGGCCAAATTACCCGTGGCTCAGAAGGGTGCGGCAAGCCGAGGGGGCCTATGCAAAGAAAGTCCCAGGGAGCTCTCGGACAAAAATAAGACCACGTCAAGCAGACGGGGTAAACTGTCTCCAAGTCGCTACTCCCTACCATCATGGCGCCGCCTAGAACCCGCTTGTCATGCCTGTTACACATGCAAGATTTTTTGCATTTTGGTTCTGAAACCGCAAGCATGCTTCGTCTCCCACCCACCTTTCCACGAAAGGGGTTTTTATTTTTCATCGTTTTCCTACGGGATGTAATTACTACGACTATTTTGTCAAGCTGAAAAATAATCATTTTTGTTTACTGCACAGCAACCTCTAATTAGGAGCCGTGTGTGCACGAAGGTGTCACAGCAAAGCGACATAGAATCCTCGCTAAACGGTCTTAACGAACTCCGCTGTCCCGAACTGACAGGTCAACAGAAGCAGCAGGGCCAGGAGACCCGAAGGGCGCGCACCCCTTCGCCCGCAGGCCACCCCCTCCTCAAACAAGCTGCCTGTGGGCTCACCAGGAACTGCTGAGTGGATGGGGCAAGAAGCGAGCTTGAGAGTGGGAAGGAGGGGCGAGGCTCCTTGCTGAGAAAGTGTAGAAGGGAAGGAATATCCCATTTTGTTTTAATTTTCAACCATCACTCAAATCCACCCCCAGTTAATTAGGAGGGGAAACTGATATCTAAGGAAGAAGGGGGCGGCAGCAAGTGGGGCCTGAAATCCGCATTGTGGGTAGGTTACATGGAACATGGCCTATGCAGACTGTAAATAAATACACTGATAAATGTCACAGAGTGAACGAAAACTGCCAGTGTCAGGACAGCAAAAGCTGGGAGAGTGGGGGAGGGGGGGCAGCAAGGGGCGGGCATTCAGTCTCAAAGCCAAGCTCCCTCCTCCACCTCTGCCTTCCATACAGCTGTGCCAGTCACATCCACTTGGAAAGCCACCCTCACCCTTACCACACACCCCTTCCCCTAATCCTCATTCTCTTTTTGGGGGGTGGGGGGTGGGCAGAAACTACAGCCTCCAATTCAGCACCAAATCCATGAACAGCAGACACTTGATCCTCCACCCCAGCAATCTAGGGCTGGGTCCCCTCCATGTTTTAGCCAAGTTCAAAATCACTGCCCCAGAGAAGAGTAAAGAAAATGCGATTATGGATGTCCAGTGGGGGAGGGGAGTGGTGGAAGAAGGAATGAGAGACAGAATGAAACTGAGACACAGGGACAAAAATGGAGGCAGCAATACACACGAAACACCCCACCAGCAAGAGTAATGATCATAATCATGCCAATATAGTGATGTTCTGATCAATATGGCGGACACCGTCATTCATACAATTACAAGCGTTCCCTGTCCCCCTCCCAAAAAAAAACACCCACCCTGGGAGTTGGGGTGTAGGACCCAGAACGTACGTAGACTGTGGGGGAGGGGAGTCAAATCCAGGTGTAGGGTGTGTGTGTGTGTGTGTGTGCGCGAGTGTGTGCGTGTGTGTGTGCACAAATTAAAAACCGGGCCTGGAGAGCAATGTGGAGTGAGCAAGGTAATACAATGATAAAAAATTATTCTTAATAAAAGTATAAATCCCAGTGCCAGAGGAGACTTACTTCATCTGCTTCACAATGGTGCTTTTTCCTGATTCTCCAGCCCCTGTTGGGACAGACGGGGGGGGGGGGGGGG